>CM060446.1:97709234-98309234 GCA_030545235.1 Helianthus tuberosus | reverse complement strand
GAGGGCGGTGAAGGGGTGTTTTTGGGCGTGTTTGGGCAATTTTTTTTAAAAGAAAACGCCCACTACGGGAGGTCTAAGGTTTGATCATTTTTGATACTTTAGTCCAAAATTCAAACCTTTTGAATCTGGGTCCTTGTTGTTTCAATTTTGTTGCCATTTTCATTCAAAATCAACATTTGGTTAGATTTTTCGGTTAACATCCAACTTTTTGTCTTTTTCCTCCTTTTTAATGAAGGGCAAAGTAGTCTTTTAAAGTTTTATTATAACAAATTAAAAAAATCTAACCATTTTGTGCTAAAACTTTTAACTACAAAACTTTTCATCTTTAGCAATTTAACCTCATAGTTTTTTTACTTTCAACTTTGGTCCACTAAACTTTTCATTTTTCGCAAAATTTTCGTTTTACGTTCCGTTCCAAATTTTGCGAGTTAACACGGCGTAACGTGTGTGTGTGGTTAAACGTTTTTACGTCGTCTATTTTTTCCCGTTTGACAGGTTTATCGTAACGCGCGGATCCTAAATCGACTTAGTTATTCTTTTATATATTTTACGTTTCGGTTTAGTTTTCTCGCATTAACACGCCGCAGAAGTTTGGCATTGGTGTTAACTCTAATTTTTATTTTAGACTGAACGACGTCGTAGGAGAAGATATTCCGTCCTCATTTTATCATCTTCCCCATCACCAAAAACCAGAGTTGAGGTTCTCCAATGGAGTCATCTCTTTCATCTATCAAATTCACCTTTCACAATCCAAAACAACCCAAACCCAAATACCCACCTCACCTTTCCCCATTCCCCATATCCTGCACCGCATCACGCAACAACGCCACCACACGCACCACCTATCGCCGCCGTACCCCACCACCAACAAACCGAAAACCCACCACCCAATCTCCACCACCGGATGCAAACTTAATAACCTTATGCAAAAACGGTTCAATTGAGCAAACAATTGAGTTAATGTCACAAGGTGTGCCTGCAGGGTACGATGTTTTTGAGATTGTTTTGGATTCTTGTACCGAAATTGAGTTAGGGAAGAAGGTTCAGCAGCTTCTTATTAGATCATCTTACTATGGTAATGTGAATTTGAACTCAAAGTTGGTGAAAATGTATGTGAAATGCAATAGTATGAGGGATGCACGCAGGGTGTTCGACAGAATGCGTGAACGAAAAGAGTTAACGTTATGGCATTTGATGATTAAAGGGTATGTAGATAACGGTGAATCCGATGCGGGTTTGTTGTTATATGATCAAATGAAAGAGTTAGGATTGGTTCCAAATGGGGAGACTTTTAGATTGGTTTTATCGGCTTGTGGTGATTCAGTTCAAGACTGTTTGAAACATTTTAAATCGATGAAGCAAGAGTATGATTTAGTTCCGGAAGTTGAATATTATTTAGGGGTGATTGATGTTTTGGGGAAAGCGGGGCATGTAAACGAAGCTATGGAGTTTATTGAAGAAATGGATTGTGAAGCCACGGTTGAAATATGGGAGTCGTTGATGAGTTATGCGCGAATCCATGGTGATATTGAGCTTGAAGATCGTGTTGGAGCGCTTTTGGATCCGTCTATGGAGGCACTTGATAAACTTCCTTTGCCAAAAGGGAAACAATCTTTGGTTAATATGCTTGAAGGGAAGAATAAGGTGAATGAGTATAGAAACATGGATTTGGATAAGGAAGATGCGTATGGGAAACTTAAAGGGTTAAATGGCCAAATGAGAGATTATGGGTATGTGCCCGACACACGATATGTGCTTCATGACATTGATCAAGAAGCTAAAGAGCAAGCATTGATGTACCATAGCGAGCGGTTAGCTATTGCGTATGGTTTGATTAGTACGCCTGCAAGAACGACTCTTAGGGTCATCAAGAATCTTAGGATATGTGGCGATTGTCATAATGCTATCAAGATTATGTCCAAGATTGTTGGAAGAGAGCTCATTGTGAGGGACAACAAGCGGTTTCATCATTTTAAGGATGGCAAATGCTCTTGTGGAGATTATTGGTAAATTTTTAAAGGTGTAATTGTATAAATAGATGACCAATCTTGTTCTTGTATTAAAGGTGTAATTGTATAAATAGATGACCAATCTTGTTCTTGTATCAATGATTAGAAAACAACCATGGTAGCGGGATTGTATACAAACTGAACAAAGTTAGTTTAATTTTTAACTGAACAAATGAACGAACAAGTTCACGTAGACGTACAAATTTTCTTTGCTCGCATTCATTTGATAAGAAAATGAAGTTCGTGTTAGTTTATGTTTGTTCATTGATGCGTTACGCGAACACAAACATATATATGGGGATAATTAGTGGCGAAGCTTGAGATTTCCGACCGGGGGGTCGAAAACGTATATATCAAAAATTTCTATAAAACCGGGGGGTCAAAAACTTATATACCCAAAAATTTCTATACGAAAACTACATACTCTCCACTAACGAGCGAAAAGTTCGGGAGGTCGGCCGCCCCCTCCCGCCCCCACAAAGCTACGCTCATGGGGATAATGAATATGGTATTGTCACACACCTAATCTTGGAAGCCAAACCCCTCAATTTCAGTCAAAACTACATCATTTTAGATAAGTACCTATAAACTAAATTTTTCTAATTCTTCATAATTTATTTTGTTTATATTGTTTATCGTTAGAGGTTTACATATATAGTGGAGAGTTCAAATGAGAAGAAACTTTTTGTAAGAAGAAAAAAGAAGAAATTTCAACCAATAAGAATGCTTCATTTTACTTCATTTAATATAAGTATTTAATGTTACTATAAGGGTAATATGGTAAACCTATAAAGATCATTAATTAGTACTACTCCTCTTTAATAGCTAACTACAATAAAATTTGTAACTTATCTTCAAAATATATATTTTCTCAAAAAAATAAAATAAAATAATTTGGAGTGTAGGATAAATTACAATGTGTATATGATAAATTACGGGTTGTGTAGGATAAATTTCAACATGTGTAGGGTAAATTTCGAAAGATGTAGGGTAACTTTTGATGTGTGTAGTCAAAAAACATTAGTGTGAAGGATGATAGTTTTTATGACTAATTAATTAGTCAAAGATGATAATAAATGAGATAAGTGAAAAAGTATTTAATGGTTTACAATTGTACCCTTTGTTCTTTTTCTTCTCAGTTAAATTTTCTTCTCAAATGAACCTTCCCCTACATATATATATATATATATATATATATATATATAGGGTGGGAGTTGGCTACAAAGTCCATTTTTCCTACAAAGTGTAAAAAGTCATAAAACATCATATTGTCAACCATAAAACACACTCAAAACCCACAAATAACATTATGGAGATTACTAAAACACCATATTTGTGGGGTTTGTGTTGCGTTTTGGATGATAAGGCTTTGATTATCGAATGACTAACATTAGTATGTTTTATGTTGATTATCATGTTGTGGTTTTATATTCATAGTTGTACGATGTTGTGTTTGAAGTTTTTAAGGACTGTTAGGGTTTGGATATTGTGTTTTAGTGAATTACACTATGTTATTTGTGGGTTTTGAGTGTGTTTTATGGCTGAAATTGTGGTATTTTGTGACTTTGTACACTTTGTAGGAAAAATGGACTTTGTAGCGGAACCCCACCACACATATATATATATATATATATATATATATATATATATATATATAGGGTAAGAATATATAGAAAACCACTTTTATTGAGAAAACCCGGGAAACTCAAAGCTCCCGACATTTTTTTTTTTTTAAATAACACATGTAATATACATGTTTTTAAGAGTTTTGGGCCAAAAAAAAAAACAAAAAAGCGCCGAAGGAATATAAAAAAATAAACAAGTTTCAGCATTTTTTGCCTAACACGTGTTACACAATAAAGTTGCTGAAATTTGTTTATTTTTTTTAAATAATCCTTCGGCGCTTTTTCGATTTTTTTGCCCAAAACTCTTAAAAACATGTATATTACGTGTGGTAATTTTTTCAAAAAAAAATGTCGGGAGCTTAGAGTTTCCCAGGTTTTCTCAATAAAAGTGGTTTTCTATTTATCTTTAGCCTATATATATATATATATATATATATATATATATATATATATATATATATAGGGAGCCGCTAGAATGAGAACCACCACGAGTTATGAGAACCGCGAGAACCAAGTGCCACGGAGGGCCGTTGACCACGAAATTTTTTTTACACCTAGATCCGTATATTTTAAGACCGGGTGTAAATTTTGGGTTCAAACGGCGCGCCCGATGGGGTAGTTTTTTACGCCCAAAGTTTGGTTAAAAAAAAAGAAAAATTAAAAAAACCCAAACTTTGGGCGTAAAAAACTACCCCATCGGGCGCGCCGTTTGAACCCAAAATTTACACCCGGTCTTAAAATATACGGATCTAGGTGTAAAAAAATTTTCGTGGTCAACGGCCCTCCGTGGCACTTGGTTCTCGCGGTTCTCATAACTCGTGGTGGTTCTCATTCTAGCGGCCCCCTATATATATATATATAGGACAAAGATCCGTTAGGAACCACCCCTTATTGCGAGAACCGCGAGAACCAATGTGAACACATGGCAAATTTGTAATTAAGTGACATTTAATAAAAAAACACGCTCTCCTCTTATTTCAGCCCCTGTTCACCATCGTCATTCACAATCTAGGGTTTCGCTGGAGATTTTGCTTAATCGGCGACGGAGATCTACGGCGGTGAGTTTCACGGCGGCGATCTTACAGGGGATTCGATTGGGATACTGGTTACGGCGTTGGGATACTGATTTCGGCTACACATGGCTTCGTCTGACTCATCTCGTGTTGGAGTTGAACCTACGGCATCTGAAGGTTTTAGTTTTCGAAACCAATTCAGATGTTTATGCTATGATTTCAATTTATGATTTGCCCTTGATTCGAATCTCGTTTTGAAAGATTATTTGGTTGTTCTGGAATCGAAACAAGTTGCAATGACATGACGATGGCTGTTGTAAGTAATTCAATTTTACATATAGCATACTCCAACAGGTTTTATTCTATTCGAATCCCAAATAAATTAGGCATTATTGTTTGGTGTTTGGTGGTAGTTGCAGGTCATAAGTGATGGTGAATTTTTAGCCAAGTGGTATCTTCTCAGGTAAAAGGTTTATATATAAATATTTAATTTGTCAATAGATGGTGATGACGGGGGTAGCCCAAGACTAAATAAAATGACTAAATATGTAAATGCTCAAAGGGTTAAATGGTTCAATGGTTAAAAAGCTGTGAAGAGGGGAAAAGCAATACGGAAACAGTAGCCAGTCACATCCAAGGACTGCTTCACCAACCCACAGCCGCAAAAGCAATGCAGGTCTGCAGAGCACACGCTATTATCCAGGGGTCAAAAGGCTTCAACCCCCGAAAGGGTAAGCCCCTCGCTGCAAGCAAGGACACTAGTCAAATAAATACCTCTTTGGGAGATGTCTTCTCCTATAAAATCGACACTTCATTAACTGAGTTGACACATTCTTGGCCAGGCCTGTTTCCTTAAACTCTGGTCATTCATATCGAGTACTTGCTTTATGCAAGTTACTCACTTTCACATCCAACACACACATTCCGTTTGCTCCCACATCCAAATCTGAATACACTTCAGAGGAGGATCATCAGCAAACAACAACAATAAACTAGTGAACCTCCTTCCACGTCTTGCAAACGTGGGGGGGACCCCACGACCTGCGTTAGGCAAAGTTGAACCCTTCAACCCTTTTGCCTAACCAGCATAGCTACCATCCTTGGTCTCTTATTTGTTGCATCAACAAGTTGGCGCCCACCGTGGGGCTACGCCGCTATTTCTCCTCAAAAAGACCTAGTAGTGTAGCTCTCTTCACTTAAAATCACCATGTCTGAAAGTGGATCCCCGGGTGAAGTAAATCAGATTCCAAACACCTCTACCCCGGGTAGTAGCCAAGCTCATGTGGCTATACCAACTTCTTTCTCAACTCCGGGGAGCACACCCGAGTTCCTCACCTTCAACACACCAACTCCGTCCAGATCCGGAGTTCCTTCCCCCAATGTCGGTGTCTCTGACACCCCGGCACGTGTTGAACTTACACCCGAGGGGGTTGCCAACAATTTCCTGAAATTGAGGTCTCTCCTCAACCAGCATGTGAATAGAGAAAGAGAAAAGGGGGGTGAGAATCCACCTAGATTACGACGAGCCAGAACCAACGTTGTCTCCTGGACCACCTCCCCTTCCTTTTACGACTAGAAATGAGGCTGGTCCCAGTAATCCTTCGAACCCTCACCCATATCTGTCCACAATGACACATCCTACAGTGCATCCTATCTTCTCTTCCCAACCAATTACTAGTGGTGCACCTTTGGGACATGAGCTAACCCTTGACCAGCTCCTACAGTCCCCAGTAACAAGCTTTCCAGCATCTAAAACAACCACATGGGAGCAAGCTCTGTCCGTGCTCCCTTTGGCACGAAGTGCTGTTATGAACACTCCCCTTGGAATAAACTGCTCAGTTGCCCCAGGAAGCCTTCAAGGCTTCAACCTCATGCCCAACATGATGACCCAGATGATGACCAACTTCCCGTGGCAACACTTTATTAATCAGGTGCTAGCCACTCAAGGAAGCAACGGCAATAGCAATAACGTGGATGCAAGGGCTGAAGAAGACTTGGCTAAACCATATAAGCCAAGTAACCTTTCATGCTTTTCAAAGCAGATAGACGATTATGATTTCCAAGCAAAGATCAAAATGCCATCCCACATCAGGACATATGATGGGACTGAAGATCCTGAGGACCATCTTCAGATCTTCACCGATGCAGCAAGGATAGAGAAATGGTCAAACGCTGAATGTTGCCTAATGTTCATGCAAAATCTTGTTGGATCAGCCAGAATCTGGTTCAACGACTTACCTGCTCAAAGCGTTCGAAGCTTTGACGACCTTAGCAAGGGTTTTCTGGCCAATTTCTCCCAACAAAGGCGATATGTTAAAGACGCAACAGTGATCTTCTAGATAAAACAACGTGATGATGAAAGCCTTCGTGCGTTCATAGAACGATACAAGAAGGAAGGTCTGACTTATGTAGGGGCAGATGAGAAAATGAGAGTGGCTGGTTTCATGAATGCCATCACCTCTAAATATCTCACGAGGGATTTCAACAAATCCCTGCCCAAGACCTTGGAAGAAGCTCTCGAAAGGGCTGAAGCTCACATCCGGGGAGAGGAGGCGGTAGACATTAAAGAACAAAGAAAAAGGGGATCCGGCTGGCGAAGCAATAGTCCAGCTAGAAAAAGGGGGAACTTCAACTCCTATGACAGGCGGTCAAAGGGTTCAGACCCTCGAAGATCTGAAGGCCGGAACCCTTCAAGCAGGGAAAAAGGCATAAGTTTCACACCCCTCACAAAGACCCCTCAAGAAATCCTAGCAACAGAAGAAGTTAAACAAAACTTTCGGCCTCCTAGGCCTCTCCCCAAAAGCAGGAAAAATGAGAACTCCACACAATACTGTGAGTTTCATGAAGAAAAAGGTCACCACACCAATGATTGCTTCCAACTCAAGAAAAGAATTGAAGAAGCTGTTAAGTCCGGAGAACTCGCTCATTTGGTAAAGGGAGTCCGGGACAAAATGGCTGAAGGAAAAGGCAAGGAAGTCAATATGGTGGATTTTGATGGAAGGGTTCCTCATAAAAGACAACGGTTGGAAGCTTGGGAGCTTCAGTGTGTCTGTTTCCCCCCAACGGAAAAAGACCCTCTCTCTAGCCCTCTTGTGGTAGAAGCTACCGTGGGAACGTTGCAAACATGCAGGGCATACATAGACACCGGGGCAGCTACTGAAATCATGTTCGAGAAATTCTTCAACCGTTTGAGTAATGAAGAACGTTCAAGGCTTCAACCCTCTGGAACCTCCATAAAAGGTATCGCCGATATACCCCTCAAGCCTTTAGGGCAACTAACACTTAATGTTCGTTTCAGCGAAGGTTTGAAAGAAAGAACCCAACCGCTCACCTTTGTAGTTATCAACATCCCCTCAAGCTATGACGTGATCATTGGAAGACCAGGGCAGTGTGCATTCTACATGGCCGTGTCTGTTGGCCATGGCACAGTCAAATTTCCTACCGAGAGGGGCATAGCAACCCTTCAACCTTCTCAAGAAGCTTACATGGTTGAGGGTGAAAGCTCAAACAGTGAAGAAGAAAGGCAAAGGTTAGCCGTAAACCCCAAGTACCCTGAACAGAGAGTAAGGGTCAATCCAAACCTTTCTCCAGAGACCCTCTCGTATCTCGAAAAACTGCTAACACATTACAGCGATGTTTTCGCTTGGAGTCCAGAAGATATGACAGGGATCCCTCGGGACATTGCCGAACACGAGTTAAGGATACCACCGGATGTCAAGCCTGTAGTCCAAAAGAAAAGAAACCTGGCACCCGAGAGGAGTCTGGCAGCCTGTCAAGAGGTTGAAAAGCTTGTATCAGCCGACATTCTCCGAGAAGTCAAGTACCAAACATGGGTTGCAAACCCGGTTATGGTCAAAAAACCCGACAACTCTTGGAGGATGTGCATAGATTTCAAGGATCTTAACAAGGCTTGTCCTAAGGATTGCTATCCACTACCGGAAATTGATCTCAAGGTTGACTCCCTCACAGGTTACTCGTTCAAATGCTTTCTTGATGCATACAAAGGTTATCACCAAATCCTCATGAAGGAAGAGGATGAGGAAAAAACAGCCTTTCACACGGACAAAGGGATCTTTTGTTATCAAAAGATGCCTTTCGGCCTCAAAAATGCCGGAGCAACCTACCAATAGCTTGTTGACAAAGCCTTCGAAAGCCAAATTGGCAAAAACATGGAGGCATATGTCGACGACTTGGTGATTAAAAGCAAGACGGAATATCAAATGCTCGACGATATTCAAGAAACTTTCAAGAACCTCAGAAAGGTTAACATGAAGCTTAATCCGGAAAAATGCTCATTTGGATTCGAGGAGGGAAAATTCTTGGGTCACATTGTTGGAAAACAAAGCATCAAAGCCAACCCAAACAAAGTGAAAGCCGTCCTTGAAACCAAACCACCAAAAACCAAGAAGGAGGTTGAAAGCTTAAACGGGAAGCTTGCAACCTTGAAGCGTTTTACCTCAAAATTGGCCGAAAGATCTCTGCCCTTCTACAAAACGCTCAAGAACTGCTCAGATAGGAAGGATTTTAAATGGACTGAAGAAGCTGAAGAAGCTGAAGAAGCTTTCAACCAGATGAAGCAACATCTAGCTTCCCTACCAGATATTGCGGCACCAAAAACTGGGGAGTTAATATCGGTGTACCTCTCAATTGCTGACGAGGCCATCAGTGCAGTCCTCACCATTGAGCGAGACAAGGCCCAGGTACCCGTTTATTTTTTCAGCAAGACTTTAAAATTAGCTGAAACAAAATATCCTCCCCTTGAAAAACTTGCCCTAGCCCTAGTTCAGACAGCTAGAAGGCTTCGAAGGTATTTCCAAGCACACCCCATACAAGTGGTCACCGACCAACCTATTAAGAGTGTGCTTGAAAAACCTGAAAACTCGGGGCGATTAGCCAAATGGGCCATAGAATTGGGTGAACATAACATCACCTATGTCCCAAGAAAAGCTATCAAGGCCCAAGTCTTGGCTGATTCCATTGTGGAAGTCCCAAACCAAGCGATCACTGAAGTAAACGCTACCACCACTGAACCTTCCAACCCTGAAGCCTGGAAGCTTTTTACCGACGGGGCTTCAAGCGTTGAAGGGTCAGGGGCTGGGCTAATTTTGATCAACCCAGAAGGGTTGGAATTCACATATGCTCTCCGTTTTTATTTTCAGACCACCAATAACGAAGCTGAATACGAAGCACTAATAGCCGGCCTAAGGCTGGCTAAAAAAATGAAGGTTGAAAAGCTTGAAGTGCTCACAGATTCGTTGTTGGTCTCAAGCCAAGTGAATGATAGCTACATAGCTAAAGAAGCCAACATGAAAAAATACAGAGAAAAATCTAAGGAACTGATGAGTACCTTCCAAGCATGTAACATCAAACAGATCCCCAGATCTCAAAACAAAAAGGCTGATGCCCTCAGTAAGCTTGCATCTCTCACTTTCGCCCACCTTACCAAGAAGGTACTGGTAGAAGTGTTGAAGGCCCCATCCATTAATGAATTGGAGGTTCAAGATGTGGTTACCGAAGAAGATCCAAACTGGATGACTCCCATAAAAAAGTTCCTTAAAAATGGTGAATTACCTAATGATCAAGTGGAAGCTAAAAGGGTTGAAATCAAAGCAAGGCAATACATACTACAAGGAGAAACCCTTTACAAAAAGGGTTACCTTGCTCCCTTGCTAAGATGTGTCGGCCCCGAGCAAAGTAAATATTTGATCAAAGAAATTCATGAAGGTGTATGCGGAGCACACTTTGGAGCTAGGTCGGTAGTTGCAAAGCTCATGAACCTTGGATATTTCTGGCCCTCAATGCATCGCGATACAGCTGAAGAATTGAAGAAATGTGATGCTTCCCAGATCCATGCGCCAATCCCAAAAAGTCCCAAGCATGACTTAGTCCCGATAACCTCGGCATGGCCATTCCATAAATGGGGGATGGACATTGTTTGTCCATTTCCCCCAAGCAAAGGAGGAGTAAAATTCTTGCTGGTGGCAGTAGATTATTTCACCAAGTGGCCCGAGGTCAAGCCACTTGCAAAGATCACGGGAAAACAGGTCATTGACTTTGTTTGGGAAAACATCATTTGCCGTTATGGATTGCCGGGAGTACTTGTCACTGATAACGGAAGGCAATTTGCTGAGAAGCCTTTCAGCGTTTGGTGTAAGGAATACAAGATCAACCAGGTTTTTAGCTCAGTGGCTTATCCCCAGTCAAACGGTCAGGTTGAAAGGACGAATAGAAGCATAGTGGAAGGTATCAAAACAAGATTGGGAAGATACGAAAGCAACTGGCTTGAAGAATTACCTAGTGTCCTATGGGCAATTAGAACAACCGAAAAAACAAGCCATAAGAAAACACCCTATAGTTTGGTATTTGGGTCAGAAGCCGTGATCCCCGCTGAGATAGGAGTTGTAACACAGCGAATTGTCAACATGGATCCCGAAACAAACCAATAAGAGACCATGTTGAATTTACAATTCCTAGAGGAAGCACGAGATCAAGCTGCAATCCAAGAAGCCAAATACAAGCAGCAAATGGAAGCCTATTACAACAAGAAAGTCATGAACGAACGTTTCAAGCCAGGAGACCTGGTCCTCAGAAACAATGAAGCTAGCAAAAAGGAAAATCAAGGAAAGCTTGGCCCAAAATGGGAGGGTCCATACACCATCCTCGAAGCACACAAGGGTGGATCCTACAAGCTAGCAGATTCAGAAGGCAAAAGGCTTCCAAGGCATTGGAATGGCAAAACCCTGAAAAGGTTCCATGTTTAGACAGGAAAGTTTGGTTTGTGTCAAAATGTATTTCGAACAACACCATGAATACCTTTTGTAAAAAGCAAGTATTGCTTGAATGAATGAAGTTGTTTTATCAAACTTGTCTTTCTATCCTTAGATCAGGTTGAGAACCTCGCAAAAAACTCCATGGCAAGGGCCATGTAAGGGGATGAGCTCCCAGGCCACATCGCTCAATAGGTTCAAAGGTTGAATGAACCTATATAAGGGGTGAGTTCCTAAGTCAATACAACTCCATGAGACTTGTCAAGAAAAAATAAAGTTGTCTCATAGACAGGTTTGAACAGCCTACACCAAATGTTCCCTAAGACTTAAAATATAATCAGCAAAAAGGCTTATAAAGTCAAGTACAAGGAAATGATAAAAAGGATAGGTGCCATGTCTTCTTGTTAAAATTACCAAGGATAAGTGTCTGCAGCACTGAACCCTTTAAGGTATAAAAAACATAAGAGCAGCACAAACTCAACAAAGGCAAAGTTACAAAAAGACAAAGAAAATCTAAAAGAAAAATACAACTTAGACAAAAAACTATAAAGATGCAAACCAAGTCAGACCACAAGGCTAAGAAGCCTTCAAGGCTTCAAGCAACTCGGATAATAACTCAAAGCCTCCAAGGCTTCAACCTACTAACAAATAGTCAAAAGGCTTGACAGGTTAAAGCCAAACAAACTGCCTTAACAAAAAAGGCACAAGTATAAAAACATAACACAAGGAAAATAGTTAAACTTCATGACATATCAAAGAAGCCCTAAAAGACTTTCAAACACAAGTTAGGCAAGTCCTAGTAACTTGCAAACTTAACTACTGTTCAAACGGCCATACAAGCCTCAAACACAACCAGCAGGAACCTTAAGGGTTCCTGAAAACCTAATATTGTTCAAGTTAACATTACAAACCATAAATTGTTTTTAGTGCTAAGAAAGCTACGAATTAAGCATCAGCAGAAGACTTGGACACCCCGGAACCTTCACCTTTGGCCCTTTTTGCTTTCTTCTGCTTCTTAGCCTTTACACCTTCATCACCACACACCGCCGAAGCCTCCAAGCTTGCATCCTTTGGAGCATCCGGTTGACCAGAAAGGGTGTCATCACTATCTCCCGAGTAGGATCTCTTCCTTGAAAGAGAACCTAAGATTTCAGCACAAACCTTTTCATTTAGGCCCTCCGGCTTCAAGTCCTGCAACACAGCAAGAGGCTTACCAAAACAACCAGAAACTTGATGGATGTAAGGATAGGTCAGCTTCTCCATTTGCTCAACGGAGCCTTTGAAAACATCAGAAGCCTCGGGACGAAACAAAGGTGACTTCTCCAAAGGATGGCCGGATTCATGAAGCTTATAACCAGCAATGAGGCCTTGGTGTTTCCCCAGGTTGAGCAGCTTAGTATAAACTTCACCAAGGGCAGAATTGAACTCCTTGGAATGTAGAAGGTAAGTAACAACCTGCTGGAAGCCTTGTTCAATCAACCACTGATTGTCAGCAGTAGAACGAGCAACTAACGCTTTCAACCCCTCCTTCTCCTTACCAAAAGCCTGCTGTTGAACAAATAAAGCTTCCCGATCAGCCTTAAGCTTCAACCTATCAGCCTCAAAGCTCTTTTTCAAATCACTCATCTCAATCTCATGCATCTTTTTCAAATCGCTAACCTTCTTTTCCCACGCTGCTTCTTTCTCGGTAAAACCAGCTATCTCCTTTTTCATCGAGGCCATGGAGGATTTCATCTTATCCTTCTTCTTGGAGAATTCTTCATATTCCTGCATTCTTTGACGAAAACGAGCAATCCCTTGAGGAAGCATCGAAGCAAGGTTGCAAGTGCTCAAAATCATGCGGGATAACATCAAGTCATCATCCATCCCAGCAATGGTCTTGTGAACTGAAGGAGGAGCAATGTGACTCATAACATCTTCACAAACAGCAGCATCTTTAAAACTATCATCATTTTTCACCGACCACTTAGGCACATAAACCTTTTCTGGATCCAACCCTTCAACGTCCCTGCTTGAAGAACCCTGAACAGGGGTAGCAACAACCTTTTTGCCTGAAACCTTTTTACCATGAACAACCAATTCTTTCTCCTTCTCAACACCCGCTTCAACACCTTGTCCTTCCGAAACTTCAATATCATCACTCAAATCCACTGGCTCAGTAGAAGTAGATTGAGGACCAGCTTTCAACAACCGACGGGAAGATCGACGGGTTGAAGACTTGGGAGCATGGGACTTAGAAAAATCCTTGACATTGGCAGCACTAACATAACCCGAGCCCTCAAACCTTTGCCCAACAGTTCTAACCACAACATTCTCACCAGGAACAGACGGAGCATCCCCAAATACAACATCAGAAGTGTCATCACTCTTAATAAAATCCAAAGCAGACATGACTGCAAAGAACAAAACAAAAGCACATAAGTAATAAGTCAAGAAAAAGGCAAAAGGGCAAAAAAGGAAAATGCATACCCATGCCACTCCTCATAAGAACCAGATCCCGATCAACATTTCCCCAGATTTTACTAACCCCTAAAAGAACTAGTAAATGTTCAGGAAAGGGACGAACCCTCGAAGGGCATTCCCGGATAGCTTTAAGAAAAACATCATTGAATTCAGACTCAGAGGGCTCCGGATCATTAAGAACGGCATCCGGTCGCCTCCACACCATCTTGAATGGGACAATAGCATTGGAAACCCAGAAAAAACGATCCTTCCAAGCCCCAAGCGTGGTAACCATCGATGAAATAAGGCAGGAATCAACTTTGGATGTTTCAAAGGTAAACCAATCGCCATTCTTAGCCAAACGAAAAAACCGGCGAAAAAGTAACAAGGAGGGATCATATCCAAGGGCACGGCACAAAACTTCAAAATGCAAAACCCTAGCCATACCCTTTGGATGAACTTGCCCAAAATAAACCCGATAATATTCCAACAAATTCAAAACAAAGAAAGAAAAGGGATAACGAAGATTCGAAAACTCAAAATGACGGCAGTAAAGGGCAATCGAATCAGGGGTCGGTTTATCAACAGGAACATCACAAGCAGGAGCAGTTGGGTTAAACTTCTTATCAATACCATATTCCACACAAAACAAGTCTACCTCCTCTTGTGTTAGTCGGGAAAAGGATTTTGCTAAATCTTTACGAGCACCCATTTTTTTTTTTAAATATGAAGAATGTAAGGAAAATGCAAAGTAAATCGAAACTAACCTTGAAAGAGGAAAGAAAACGCAGGAGAAATTGAAGGAATTGTGTAGAAAATGAATATGATATGCAAATATAAAACAAAAATAACCTAAAATAGGGGTAATAATGGCAAACAGTAACTTCTGCAAAACCGCCACCCTATCAACTGCCATACATCAATCAAATCAATTGTCAGTTATTTAAAATTCAAATGATAACTGTCTACAACCCTTCAAACCTTCAAGCATCGAACCCTTAAAGCCTTTAGGCAAGAAAATACACATATAAAAGTCAGAAGTCTTTGAGCTCATTCCCCAAAAACCTCTGACTTGGGGGGCTGATGACGGGGGTAGCCCATGACTAAATACGTAAATGCTCAAAGGGTTAAATGGTTCAATGGTTAAAAAGCTGTGAAGAGGGGAAAAGCAATACGGAAACAGTAGCCAGTCACATCCAAGGATTGCTTCACCAACCCACAGCTGCAAAAGCAATGCAGGTCTGCAGAGCACACGCTATTATCCAGGGGTCAAAAGGCTTCAACCCCCGAAAGGGTAAGCCCCTCGCTGCAAGCAAGGACACTAGTCAAATGAATACCTCTTTGGGAGATATCTTCTCCTATAAAATCGACACTTCATTAACTGAGTTGACACATTCTTGGTCAGGCCTGTTTCCTTAAACTCTGGTCATTCATATCGAGTACTTGCTTTATGCAAGTTACTCACTTTCACATCCAACACACACATTCCGTTTGCTCCCACATCCAAATCTGAATACACTTCAGATGAGGATCATCAGCAAACAACAACAATAAACTAGTGAACCTCCTTCCACGTCTTGCAAACGTGGGGGGACCCCACGACCTGCGTTAGGCAAAGTTGAACCCTTCAACCCTTTTGCCTAACCAGCATAGCTACTGTAACATCCCTATTTTTATATAAGAATTATAGGTTTGGTTAAATTTATTAACCACTAGTAAACTAGTAACTAGTTTATTTTCAATATAAATATTCAACCCAAATAGTTTTAAACAATATTTTATATAGTTGGTTGAAATATTATATTACTTAATTGGCTTGTATATGGTTGACATTTCTAATAAAATAAAAGTATATAAAAACTTATACTATTAGACAGATAACTTACGGGTAGGTTGACCGTAAGAAATATAAAGTTCTTAGATAGGCCTAGGAACCATATAATAAATTAAATTATAAAATACATTGTATTTTGAACCTACTATATTTTTAAAGAAACTTAGACCCAAATGTAGACAAAAATATACTCGTTCTAAATGACATATTTATTATTTTCTAGAACGTTATATTTTAGAGGTTATATGCGCCAAATAAATGAAACAGTTAAATTAATATATAAATTATAAAATAATAATAATAATCGAAAATTAGATATATCAAATCCAAATAACTAAACTATATATATATATATATTAAAAAAAAAATATTAGTATACGTGTTCAACAAATAAACTAATATGAGAACTTGAATTGTTGGTCCATCATGAATATGACAGGTAAGAGATACGTGTCATCCAAAAGGAATTTCAATATAATATGAATGACTTCTTCTTCACGCAAAATTTCCATATAAATAGATGATAGTATTCAGTTTATTCGATGCCATCTTTCTCGAACTCTCTCTCTCCATATTCTTTTATGTTTCCCTATAAATAATAATAAAGCCATGCCTTGTTTTAAGTGTTTTAACTCCCGATCACCGCTACCCTTTCCGATTGATCTGAGCCTCATAACTCATGTCAGGGCTCTGCCCGACTAAGTTGTTGGGATTCGGTCACGGGACATCGGGACAAGGTTGAATTAGGGGTATTATACTTAACACAAGTGCATTATATATTTTTAAATAGCTCAAAAGTTATACCCAATATTTTACTAGGAGGTTTTCTAGTTGAACCCTAAAGTTACCAAGTGAGTCCATTTTCTTTTCTCACTGTTTTATTTCCTTTTTCTTTATAATAAAATTATATTCAAAAATATCTCAAGCCATAAACAACTCTCACCAAAACTATTATTTATTATTATTATTTATATCTTGTCTAAAAAGAAACCCTAATTGAGACACCCAAGTAATCCTGCACAATCCCTAAAATTTTCATAATTTTCAGAATCAGGATTAGGGCCCCTAAAACT
The DNA here is from genome assembly GCA_030545235.1 of Helianthus tuberosus. Lineage (NCBI taxonomy): Eukaryota > Viridiplantae > Streptophyta > Magnoliopsida > Asterales > Asteraceae > Helianthus > Helianthus tuberosus. Next base: position 98,292,471 of record CM060446.1, on the reverse strand, counting down.
CAAAGGGGGTAAACCCTAGTTGATAATTATCCTTAGAAATTCGTTGTAAAATTTAGAAAATTTGAAACTACTGACTCATCATAGCTAGTCCCAAACGTGGCTAGTCTATAAGCCTATTTTTAACCCATACGATGCGCAGGCTATTATGGCCTACGATGCGCAGCCAGGTTAAAACCCCATACGATGCGTAGGGGATGTTTGGCCTACGATGCGCAGGGCTTCTCAAATTTTGGGTATAAATAGCAGACCTTGGGACTTGAAATTTGGCATATGTTCGATGAAGGAATTTGTTCCAGATATCGAAATTACTTTCTGTATACACAATTAAACACACACTAATCACGAAGTGCTGCCACAATCAGGGTATTAACTCGATCGCTATTACGATTCAACGTCCGATCGATTATAACTATCCAACGATTGTTTAAGTGCCGCTCAAATTGAGTTTATACTTTGTTATTCATCGTGATTTCGACTTGAATGTTTGAGTGCTGTTCGAAATCGGACTATACTCTGTCATTCGTTGTGAATCCGCTGAATTGTTAAGTATTGCACTTGTAAATCGTTGTGAGGGTTTAATCTCATGAATTGTCGTAACTGCTGTATTAGTTAATTACCTAGTTCGTGTGCATTAGGTTATAAGAATATTCAATAGGCTAGACTCTGCTCAAATTAAATCTGCAATCCATCAAGGCTTATCTGTAGACTTTGGTTGTATAAATCTGCATGATTATAAAGTGAGTCATTCTCTTTTTATCAAAATACTTTTCAAAAGCATGTTTTATCAAAATTATAGTTACAGGGATTAAGTCGTTGTTATCTGAAATTACTGCCAGTATGTGGGGGGATGTGCACATAGCTACTAATTATTTATCACTTGGGGTGAAAGGACCCTACAAGTGATATGTCCACAGTCACAGTCCGGTAAAGTGACAACTGGATCAGTTAATTTAAAAGATGAGGCAATTGTAATCGCTCTTAATACTGTAGACTATAACAACTGGTCATTTTATAAAAATGAATGAACTCACTCAGTATTTCCCGCTGACAAAACCTTTTTAAAACACTTTTCAGGTAATTACAGTAGATTGGAGTAAAAAAATGATACGGCACTGAAAGGCATCAAGGAGTGGCTTATTTTATTAATTAAATCAAATTAAGAAAAAATTGTTTTATGTAATTAAATTATCTTTATTAAAGCTACCTTTGTAAAACGTGGATTTATTCCATCTATTTAATAAATAAAATCCGGTGTTTTCTAAACTCTGATATTTTCCTAACTCACGGTCCTGATGAAATTCCGCTGCAACATTTTCAAAATAATCACCGGTACCACTGGACTGTTCACGGCACCCGATTCCGTCCAGGGTGGGTCGGGGGTCGTGACAGCTACCATCCTTGGTCTCTTATTTGTTGCATCAACAGATGGTATAGTTTGTAATTTATGTTTACATTCACTTTAGTTTTTACTTGTAGTTGTTATTTAAGTATGCATTAAGTTGGTATGTTGTTAAAGTTATATGTTAATTGGTCAATTTTAAGGCTTGTTAAATCTATTATTGTTATAAGTATTAAACTGAAACATAAGCTAACTTACAAGTCAATTTCAATCTCAAAATAGGACTTAAAAAAATAAAAACCTTAGAGCTGGTCACAAAAGGAGAGGTATTACAGTGATGTTGGTATTGGGAATTATCTATGATGGGTTTTCATCTTACCTATATAATGCATTATATTATCTTTATGTAATAGAAATTGATGAGCTAAATCGTTGTCTTGAAAAGCTTGTTTTAGATTGAGAGAATTGTATATGCACATGTGCATGTTGATTGTAAATGATATTGTATTAACTTATATGCACATGTGCATTATGTTGAAAATTATACCATGTCGTTGATGTATGGATTCTGTTTATGTATGGATTCTGAACAGGTGCCTTATGGATGACTATCCAATTATGTACAGAATGGCATTAAACAAAGGGTCTTGGGTGGCTGACAACTACAAAAAAATGGAAGAACAAGCCGACAACCGGGGAGGCATGGGTGGAGTTTATGCATCTTATGGCGTGCTGAGAAACACCAGAGTGAAGACGGGTCAAGATGGGTGGGGTTGGCACTGATGTTGATGCTGAATTCCCTACTCTAAATAGAACGTTTAATCACTAGGAGGACATTGTGATGATGTACAACACTTATTATACAACAACTGGATTTTCCACACGCAACTACTTATATATTGATTATCACTTGTTTTTCTTTACATTCATTGTTTATACTTATTGTTTATCTACTTAACAGTGTAATATTCATTGTTTTATTCATGTCCATTTAACATAAATTACCAATATGTCCACTGTTTCAACACATGCACATGTGCATTACCCAACGCGTGCATTTTCAACATTGAAACCGCAGCATCTAAACTTGTCGATTCACTGTTTCTAATGTCATTATGTTTTAAGTGCATGTACTCCATTTTCAATCCACCTATTATACATTGCAACGTATACATTATGCACATGTGCATTGCCACCATATACTATGTCAAACACCATTAAACATTACTACCTTTACGTTATGCACATGTGCATTGCCAACATAATTTATGCCACACATTATATCACATCAATATGTGCCTGGGCATTTCCAACATATATTATACCATACAACATTGTAAACTACATATCCTATACCAAACACCATCATGGATTACCACTATGCATCATAATATATAAATATGCACATGTGCATAGGCAACACAATCATTTACGTCATAATATTACACACTTGTGTATTTCTAACATATACTATATCAACCACCATATAACATTTGAAAACGTTGTAAATTGAATATAATCATTCGGTAACACATTATATATCACCACTGTTCATACTAACTTACCTTATGCACATGTACATTTCGAACATATACTATACCATATTACATCAAATTATGTAATCAAAGGTCACATAGTTGTCATCGTCCAATAAACAAATATAAATTATCGTTAAAAGAAAATAACCAACATATAAACCATCATACAAAAAACAACCATGATTTTCAATATAACATCGTTCTATCCAACTTTCTTTCATTAATGTTTTCCACTGTCTTGTCGCCCTTATCATCCATCACATAAGATCCATCACATCGTGCATTCGTCTACTTGTCATATTCCTTGTATTTCTTTATCCTGCCGTAACTGCACGTGACATCAAAGAACAACGTTCAACAGAAAGTAACAATTGGCTGCACATGTGCATATATTACCAACTGCATCATCGACTGATAACCAACCTTTTTTGGCTTTTCACTTAACACTTTTGTATTCGCCTTCCTTATCATCTGGCAGTTTTGTTGCTCCTTTGTCATTCGATCTCAACAAAAGTGTTATTTTCTTCGCTTTTTCCATTTTTTCCTACAATAATAATTGAAACATAATATAATCAAACATGCAATTTCAATTAGTATGTGCATTAAACAACCTTTTTCATCACTATAACAATATGAATTTGTGCATCTATATGCACATGTGCATCACATATTCTTATAATGATGCTTAAAATCAATCCATATGTAAAGTTTAATGTTATGTGCTCAAATTCAATATGCAAATATGCATTAATTTAAACAACAACAACAACATCAACAAAATCTAATTACACAGAATCATATACACGTATATTAAACAAAGCTGCTCATGTTTGCTATGCACATGTGAATCACATGAAACAATAACACCATCATATCCTAATTACACAAAATCACAATAACACCATCATATCCTAATTACACAAAATCACGTATCTTACACAAAACTTCTCAAGTTCACTATGCACATGTGCATTACCTAAAACAATAACACCAGCATTTTCTAATTACCCACAATCATATACACGTATCCTAAACAAATCTGCTCAAACTCACTATGCACATGAATGATATTATTAACTTTATTTGGTTCACATATACATACTAGGTCGGCTATGGCACTGTATAAGATCTGTGCGATAACATAACAAGCACAGTTAACAGATCAACGAGTTGAATCACATTCATATAAATCATTGATGGAAATCAGAATTACTTCAAACTTACTGATAAAAAACTGATACCTAAATAACAATATATATATCTATTGGTAATAATCAGATCCTTACCGAGTGTTACTGATAAAAAACAGATACTTAAAGCGTTGCACTTTGCCCTATTTTTAATCCAAAGAAACCCAAGCGTGTTAACTTCCTCCTTCAGACGTGTCAGATTCGTTTGCTTCCTATTAAAACATCATTCATGTTTCTCCATATAAACAATAGCATAATCTGAATGATTGAGAGCATAACCTGTTTCCATTTTTTAGATCCGCAGTATCGCTGATGCCGATACACAAAATCCTTCAGATCTAGCACGAATATTGATCCCAACTTGCACCATTCAGCGACAAAATCCCATAGACTTATTAACATAATCTAACATTAAATACAAATTATGGCAAATTATGCACATGTGCATATTAACATATTTTGTCAAGCTATGCACATGTGCATATCTATATATCACATAACACTACCTTATTAACATAATCTAACATTAAATACAAATGTGCATAACTATACATCACACCAAAATACAACTAAATACCTTATCTAATGTCACCTGCATCAACATTAACTACCTTATTCACATGTTATTGCACACTATGCACATGTGCATATTGACTTATTATTACAATCTATGCACATGTGCATAACCACATATTACACAAGAATTACCTTAATTGCCAATTCTGTTAAACCTATAATGTCAAAATATGCACATGTGCATAGCTATATATCACACAATACAAAACGAAGCTTGAATCGACAAATAATCTATCATATAAAAGTACAAACGACAAATTATCTATCATATAACAATATAAACGAATTGTATAAACTTGCAAACGGTGTCTCGATTAATATGACCATATCTATATTACCAATCCGTCAATGATTTCGTTGGCGGCGGCGATTTCGACGGCGATTAATTCCGGCGATACCGTCTTAGGGACACACTCATTGAATCGTCTATTCTTATAATCACTGGACGAATTTTGGGAACTAACCTCGATTATATGACGAAATATGAAATAACTGCTGGTAAAATCTCAAATCTGAGATAAAATCTCAATCCAGATGCTTCGATATGGTGAACTGATGATGGTGAAGTGATGATGTATTCGAGACGATGATGAAATCGATTGTAATCGACGAATTGTTGATAGATTCAGGTTGATAATCGTTGAGAGACCTGGATGTACTCAGAATTTTGGAGAGTGGACATGAAAGTTTGTTTTAAATGTAGTTTAATTTTGGCTTGAAGTCCGATATAGTAAAGCAGGTAAGCGTGTTTTTTTAAAAGTTATTTGATATTTACAAAATTGCCACTTGTTCACATTGGTTCTCGCGGTTCTCGCAATAAGGGTGGTTCTCGCATGAACCTTACCCTATATATATATATATATATAGGGGGCCGCTAGAATGAGAACCACCCCGAGTTATGAGAACCGCGAGAACCACACCATCCGGGCCGCGGTTGACCAAAATTTTTTTTTTTACAACTAGATGTGTGTATTATAAACACATTCGTAAAAAAAAAAAAATTTAAAAAGGCCGAGGGGGTAGTTTTTTTACACCACAAGTTTGGTGTTTTTATTTTATTTTTTGTTTTTTTTTTTTACACCAAACTTGTGGTGTAAAAAACTACCCCCTCGGCCTTTTTTTTAATTTTTTTTTTTTTTTACGAATGTGTTTATAATACACATATCTAGTTGTAAAAAAAAAATTTGGTCAACCGCGGCCCGGATGGTGTGGTTCTCGCGGTTCTCATAACTCGGGGTGGTTCTCATTCTAGCGGTCCCCTATATATATATATAAACATAAACGAACAAACATGAACATATCTACCAAAAGGGCTTGTATAGTTGTTGATGTACAAAATAAACGAACTTCCTTTTCTAATGATAGCTATTAATAGTACACGAGTTTATGGTTAGTTTCCTGGAATCAAAGTACACTTGATGAATAGATGTTACATACAAATCTTATTGTTATGTACATAATTTGGATCTGGACATGTAACATATACCCCTACTGCATTATTCTTTATCTAAGCAATTATGGTGAGGTATACCGTATACTTGTATCTGTACACTATCCACTGCTGTAAGACCTAGGCTCAGGTTACACAAGACTCGAATGTACAAATGTTAATGGCCTCAACGCTAACAAAAAACAATATCATGTTGGGAGGTTTTAGAGGCAGATTGTGATGAGGTAAAGGTTTATGTTTGACTCTCACTTTTGTTTGTGGCCTCTTCAACAATGGCGTTATCCCGTGGCGGGACTCTCAAGTATGCTTTCATAACGTCATAGACGGTGAAACCAATTGCAACTGACGGTACAACCTGAAAATCGACAGATTGCATGCACGAGTCCAATTTGGGTTAACTTTTATCTCAAATCGGCCAAATAAAAAAGAGTAAAGTACACGGATGGTCCCTGTGGTTTACCAAAATTTTGGATTTGGTCCCTAGCTTTCCAAAAGTACACGGATGGTCCCTGTGGTTTGCACTTTGTAACACATTTAGTCCCCAGCCAACAAAAATCTAAAGGTTTTAGCATGTCCAAGTCAAGGACTAAATGCGTTACAAAGTGCAAACCATAGGGACCATCCATGTAATTTTGGAAAAAGCTGGGGACTAAATGCGTTACAAATGTCAAACCATAAGGACCATTTTTGTACTTTTAAAAAAACTAGAGACCAAATCCAAAATTTTGGTAAACCACATGGACCATATGTGTACTTTGTTCAAACAGAGTGGAAGTCATTTGAATTTTTATTCAATGCACGATGCACACAACCTCCTATATAGTTTTTTTTTTTTTTTCAAAAACTAGAGTTATTAAAATAGTGTTGTTTTTCTAACCATCATAAATGCATTCGTTGTATATTAAGCCTGGCAAAACTGGCAGGGGGGTTGGGTCAACTAAAAGATCAAACTGGGTGGGCTAGGTTCAAAACGGGTCATTTTTATAAGAGTATGGATTTGCTTTGGGTCAAAACAGGTTTGGGTCAAAACGGGCCTGCATAGAATGGTTTATCAGATTATCTCACCTTCAGATAGTTGATGCTCAGTCCTGAAAATAGTTGCTTCCATCCTTCTTTTTGGACAATCATAACAAGAGTTCCGATTGTTCCTTTAAACTCTGGACCGTTTGAAGCGTGTAACCGCTGAACCTGTGATAGTCAAAGAACATGAATCTTGATTCTTAAGCATCCCGAACTTTGATTGCATGCATGAGTATACGCACATGTGTGTCGGTTAGGCCTGTAAACGAACCGAACGTTCATGAACTGCTCGTGAACTTGTTCGGCGGGAAGTTCGTTTATTTAATAAGTGAATGAACATGAACAAAATTATTTGAATGAACATGAACACACACGTTGTTTGTTCGTTTATATATTAATAAATACATATGGAGTTATATTTATATTTATTTATATAATAATATATAACCCTCCCCAATATAAATATTCTAACTACTTATATATACATATAACTAATTGATAATTGGGCATTCTAGTAATAAAAATGGTCTTTGCAATAAAACTTATCGTAACTAATCAATAATTTATATAAAAAAGCTACTTTATGTCCGTTTCTGTTTGGTCATTTATCATATTGTTTTATGCTTGTTAAATTATGTTCGTTTTAGGTTTGTTTGTTTGTTTATGTTCACTTAAGTTCGTGAACTATTCGTTTAGGTTTTAAACGAACGAACACGAACATGTCCATTTTCTTAACGAACGAACACGAACAAAAAAAAAACTGTTCGATTATATGTTCGTGTTCGTTTACAGGCCTATGTGTATATAGACATAACCACAGTTGAAAGATTACCTGCATTTGCCTTCGCACGACATCCAAAGGATATGTGAAAGTTTGACCAAGTAAACCAGCAACAGATCCACAAGCAAGTTTGACTATTATGTGCTTTCTGTAATTATCCGGAACATTGCTTTTCATTTCCTCATAGAAGTAAAACTTTAAACCAGCATAAGGAAAGATTCCATAGAGTGATGGAGCTAACATAAAGATCCAAAATGTTGATAAATAAATTAATAAGTGATATCTAGCTATTCCATAGTGAATAAAATAAAATCTGGAGTAAAATGCTATTTTAGTCCCCTGAGGTTTGGCCAGTTTTGCGACTTTTGTCCAAAGGTTTGTTTTTCTGCATCTGGATCCAAAAGGTTTGAAATCTTGCCATTTTCATTTGGCTCATTAACTCCATCCATTTTTCTACGTTAAGTCAGGGGCATTTCCGTCCTTTTTGTTAACTTAAAGGGCAATTCGGTCTTTTTCATTTGGCTCGTTAACTCCATCCATTTAGCATAATGTACATAAAGTGAAAAAGCCCGAATTAACCTTTAAGTTAACAAAAAAGACGAAAATACCCTTGAATATACAAAAAAACAAAAATAGATGGAGTTAACGAGCCGGATGAAAAGGGCAAAATTTCAAACCTTTTGGATCCAGATGTGGAAAAACAAACGTTTGGACGAAAGTTGCAAAATTGGCCAAACCTCAGGGACGGAAATGGCATTTTATTCTAAAATATGTTTATGTGCTAAAGATAATTCAAAGTAATTAATGACTCAGAATTCATACCTACACCACGGTAAAGGCCTCTCATCCCAGCCTCTTTATAAGTCCTCGAAAAACAATCCCTTATTCCTCCGAATGCACGTTCGCTACCCATGGCTCCTTTAACGTTCAATTTGGGAGCATCCACAACCTACTCTCAGATGAGATTGATTCTCAGTTAACTTAGAAGTGGTAAAATGGGTGGGCCACACAGGTTGGGTAACAACTAACGAGTCAGCCTTCAGCACGGGTCAAACGGGTGGGTCTGACCAATTGACTTGAAACACTTTTTGTCCAAAGTTTTTAGATTTTGATAAACATATCGTTTGTCAAATATGATTTCAATAGTAGTCTTAACTTTCTGAATAAAATGATTCAGGAGGTTTTATGCCCTATAAAGTATACTCTTGGTGTTTCACCCGTTTGACCCATTTAGCCAATAATTTTATTTAGAGTAAAATGGCATTATCGTCCCTGAGGTTGGGCCAGTTTTGCGACTTTTGTCCAAAGGTTTGTTTTTTGCGCATCTGGATCCAAAAGGTTTGAAATCTTGTCATTTTCATCCGGCTCGTTATCTCCATCCATTTTTCTCCGTTAAATCAGGGGCACTTATGTTTTTTTTATTAACTTAATGAGCAATTCGGTCTTTTCCAGGGGTATTCGGTCTTTTTACATAAAGTGAAAAGACCCCAATTGCCCTTTAAGTTAACCAAAGAGACGGAAATACCTCTGTCTTAACTGTCTTAATGGAGAAAAATGGATGGAGTTAACGAGCCAAATGAAAATGGCAAGATTTCAAACCTTTTGGATCCAGATGCGGAAATACAAACCTTTGGACAAAAGTCGCAAAACTGGCCAAACCTCAGGGGGGACGAAAATGGCATTTTCCTCTTTTATTTTCCATCTGAAGATAAAACATAAAATGAATCAAAACTGCAACCTCTACTTTTATCCTCAAGAAGGTTTTAGGCTCGTTAGACGATGTTGATCAGATTGTATCGGGGTGCGTATAGACGTGCAGACAAACATTTGTGTGTGAAATGTGAAAGTGAGAAATATGTTAACATTATGTTGTCAAGTAATAAAAGTATACCTGATACGCCAATTTAGTTCTAACCAAATCAAGTGGATATGTAAAAAGAACAGCGGTTCCTCCCGATAACGATCCTGCTAACAGATCAACAACTGAACCGTTTCCCATGCGAGGAAAGCTGTAGCTAATTTGTCTTCTGTATTGTTCATATGCCATATAATGCAATGCTGCGTAAGGAACAATCCTCGCAACACTAGCTCCGTTTCCTCTGGTATAATTTACATTCACGCGTCAGAAACTCAAAAAGATGTCAAGTTAGAGAAAAAGTGAAAAAGTTTTCATCTCTCACCTGTAAAATCCTAGAATCCCTTCTGTCTTTGCAATCCTTCTAAAAGACGCTAATAATCCTATATTATGAAATTCACTTCTAGTCTGTAATGTAAAAATAAAGAAACACAATGGTTACTTATTGAAATATAAGAGGATGTTGGAAAAATTCAGTATATATCCTCCATAATTTATCAGAGACAAACATTTATAACAATGAGAATATAAATATTACAATCATTGTCTAAAAAAAGCTTTAGAAGCATATACAGGTACACTAGCGGATCACGACTTACGGCCATAAAGACATCTATGAGATCGTACCGACGCCATAGCAGGATAAATTACTTATAGCAGTTCATGTTTTCCTCACCAAAAGCACCGTCTTATGCAACACATTTTGGGGATTTTTTGTCAAAGAGCTCATTGTCACATCGTCGTTTGAGTGGCTACATATTACGCATACAAAGACAACGGAAATGCTCAACAAGTGAACCTAAATACTCACATCAAGAGACGCGAAAAACTAGCCTGAATTCTTATTCCGTCTCTAAAGTTGAATGGTTCTCATTGTTATTTATAACAATTAGCCCATTCAAAGTGATAACTAGAGGGAAAATATGTAACCTAATAAAACCTAATTCATCACATTGTCAAAATTATCAATCAAACTCAAGAAACCACCATCAATTCACCTTATAATATTCATCCAGGGCTCTAACAAACCTACATCCACAAAATTCAAACACAATTCACCCCAAAAACCACAACTATTTCAACCATAACCTAACTAGAACCTTTAAACAAAACAAAATCAACAAAATTATGAATCACAATTCACACCAAGCAACGAACGCAAATAAAAAGCATAATTAACAAAGAAAACGATATGCAAAACCTGAAACAAGATCTTGAGACGTTCAAGAGGAGCAACAATCGTTTTTGCAACTCCTCCGGCAACACCACCGGCGATCAATTCTTTAGCGAAGAGAGGAATAGCGTCCACAACTCCTTCCCTATCCATCGCGGACGCCTTTCTCTCTCTAGAATCTAGAGAGAGAGAGAGAGGAAGGTTGGTTAGCAGTTATAGAGAAGGAATCAAGAAAGAAAGGGGAATGAATGAATATAAGACGTTTTTTTTGTTTCCGGGAAGAGGAAGGGGGGATGTGGAGGTAATATGCAACAAACACGCTAACAAACGGAAATTCGAATCAAGTTACGAATCTATGATTTCTTTATTCCATTTTTAATCGGGTTGGGTTTCTGATTCACTGTCCACTACACACGAGTAAATGATACCGGGTACCGATATCAAATTTTCCAACCGACTCAATTTTCGGTATTGACATTTAATGTTTGAGTGTACCTATCCACACAGCTATCTACACACTCAAAAAGGTGATTTTTGTCTTTACATGCACACCCTGCAGTGTTGAATTGTGGCCAAAACGAGGCGTTTTGGTCCGATTAATCAGACAAAGACTCACGGGTCTGTTGACCGGACCAAAACGCTGAGCTTTGGCCGCGATTTGGTCCTGTCAACCAGACAAAAGACTGATACCCGGTCTGGTTGACAGGACCAAAACGCGGCCAAAGCTCGGCGTTTTGGTCCGGACAACAGACCCGTCAGACACCCGTCAGTCTTTGTCTGGTTAATCGGACCAAAACGCTCCGTTTTGGCCACAGTTCGACACTGCAGGGTGTGCATGTAAAGACAAAAATCACCTTTTAGGTGTGTAGATAGGCAAAATTGGTGTGTGGATAGTTTGGCCCTAATGTTTTCGGTACTGGTATTTACCGGTTTTTACCCTCAAATATTGGTACCACACCATACCGTACTGGGTATTTTCGGTACCGGTACCCATTTATTGGGATTTTTGATACCAGTAATTTTAGTACCTGTTGATGTTGATACTGAGCTTATCCCTACTACCCATCCAGAGATGATAAAAATTAATAATGTTCATATGTAAAATGATAACATAATTATTAAGGGGGAGGGGGTGGTGATCACTATCACTCACAACATCCAATCAAGTTCCGCCATGTCATCAACCATTATTCCATCATTCATAACCTTTTTTAGTGGAAATGCCATCACTCACAACACCCAACAATAAACCCTCACACCCCCTCACATCCTTCCTTCCATCACGCGTGAAATATATCACGGAAACAACAATTCACGCGTTGAACTTTGTTGGTGGCGGTGGTTTGTTTGCATTTTCCACGCCGGGAAACAAAGTATCACGGGGAAACAAACCCCCACCCCGTCTGCCCTAATACAGGGCTTTTCTACATGAAAAAGGATCTTTTGTTACAATAGAAACAGAAGTGATGTGAATCATTGAGAAGTAGGAATATGTGTTGTGTAAAGATTTTTCTAGAGAAAGGGGAAGATTGGTTTGCTGTTATAGACAAATGTGGAAGGAATCAATAAAGGGAATATGAGAAGGTTTTTTTTTTTTTTTTTTTTTTGTTCTTTCTGGTGGAGGGATAAAGGTTGATGTAGAATCATACACGCTAACGGAAATTCAAATCCAATCAAGTAATGAATTTACCTTTTTACCATCTAATTCGATTTGTCCGAATTTGAATTGAGGTTTCTTTCGGATTTTGATTCGGATAGACCCGACTTGATTTTCTAATTATCCTGTATTTATAAATTAAAGTTGGTTGGGTCTTTCACACGTGTTTTATCTATATACTTACATGCGAATTTTTTGCAAAAATAGGTGGTTTGAACCACAAAAGAGTGTTATTAGGTGGGTTTGAATTATGTTTTCAGATTTAGGTAAGTTGTGAATTCAAACAGCGACCTTCGATCACTTTTCTGCACAATGTCAGACCTTCTGCAAAAAGCTGCAACAAATGTTTAAGATTGCAGAATGATACAGCGACCTTGTGAAGGTCTCTGTTTGAACTACCAACCTTCTTAAAGGTCGCTGATTCAAGTACAAACCTTGGAGAAGGTCTCTGTTTGAGGTTCAAACCTTGGAGAAGGTCTCTGTTTTGTCTCACAACCTTGGAGAAGGTCTCTGTTTTGTCTCACAACCTTATAAAAGGTCTCTGTTTTGTCTCACAACCTTATAAAAGGTCTCTGTTTTGTCTCACAATGTTATTAAAGGTCTCTGTTTTGTCTCACAATGTTATTAAAGGTCTCAGATTCATATGGCAGTCTTTGTAAATAACGACAAACTTTGCAGAATTAATGCAGCTTTCGGATGGTAGTGTAATAGGTGCCTGTTTGAGGTTTTTGTCCATTTGCTGCATGAAATGTGAGTGGTAAATGTGAAGGTGATATGACTTGACCCTAGCTCTCACATGATATGAAATAAAACCTGCTAATTTGAATAGTTGTGTGTAAGAGAAATCAACTGTAGTGTAAGAAAAATTCTGCAAACACCATGAATTCGAAAATTGAGGCACAGAGTGAAGTATTTACATATGAACATAAAGCAAAGCAGTTGAGATACATTTTCAATATCAAACTCAATCCTTTCATTAACGAAAAATATTCAGTCAAGTTTTATAAGCCGAAGATGAATTTTGAATGTCATCCTGGTCCGATGAATGCATCGGTGTTGTTCTTGGGCAACAATCACCGTGCGTTTGAGGTGTTTAAAAATCCAACACCGTATGATAAGCCATTAGATATTAGACGATCAGATCGAACGTTCTGGCAACATATGAAAGAAAATCCGGTTAGTGGAAGGGTAGAAGGTTTAATACATGCAGCAGGATTCAGCGGGATACTGCAAATTGGGTACAAGTATGTTGACCACGCGTTAATAACTGCGTTGGTTGAGAGATGGAGGCCAGAAACTCACACGTTTCACCTTCCTTTTGGAGAAACGACCGTGACATTACAGGATGTGAACGTGTTGTGGGGGCTACCGATAGATGGGTTGCCTATTTCTGGGGCTGACACAGGTATGTCGATGTATACTGTACGAGACAAGTGTCAAACGGTGTTGGGGTTTACCCCTGACGAAGATCATGTGAAGGGCAAAAGGGTTAGGTCCTCCCGAGTTTTAGCACAAATAACGTCATCCTTTTCTGAAAATGAAGCATCAGATGAAGATTGCATTTTTCGTGCACGTCAAATAATATTTTATTTGATAGGGTGCACAATCTTTCCTGATAATGCAAACAGCCTGATTGATGTCAAATTTTTAGAATTTCTGGTAGACTTGCCCGCATGTTCGGGATATAGTTGGGGCGGTGCTGTGTTAGCTCTCCTTTACAGAAACCTTTGTAATGCTACAGCACCTAATGCTATATCCATTACTGGCCCAGTTGCGCTTCTACAAGTGTGGGCTTGGGAGAGGTTTCGTTGTTTTGCTCCTGCTGTTGCCCGGTTCCAGTACAATGCCCCGTTAGCTGCTCGGTAGTGTGAATTGGAAATAATTAAATTTATTATTTTGTATATATATACCTGACTTATGTTATTTTTTTATTTATCCTTTTAGGTGGAAGGGAAGCTTAACGTGTACAGATGTTTCCACACATTGCCTGAGAACATATAGATCTCAGCTGCAATCAATGACCGAGGCAACGGTATGGTTGTTAGTTGTTGACATATAAAATTTAAGTTTGTTTGAACACGTTTCTAATGAATGAATTTTTTTTTGTTGCAGTTTAATTGGAGACCATACGACGACATTCTCGGTAGACTCCCCGATATATGTCGGAGTGGTATGGGAATTTGGCGGAGTTGTTGCCCTTTGCTATGCTACTCGGTTGTGGAGCATCACTATCCTCAACGAGTGATGAGACAGTTTGGCATGTTCCAGTACATACCTAACCCAATTGCCATAGATCATAATGAGCATGCCAGACTTCATTCCATGAACCGGAGTGGGAAAACCGGCTGGAACTGGTTAAGTCGTCACGCACCGTATGTTAGTCAGTGGGAGGCACGTCATCAAAACTTGGTGACGGGGGAACTCATGACATCTGTTGGAGTTGCCAATGATTACATGTCGTGGTACATGGAACATACGGTGTTATATGTGTCTAACCCACAGTTGTCAGCTGGCCCTACGAGCGGATTTCAAGACGAAGGAGCGAGGGTCCAAATGATGGTATACACAAGTTTAAAATTATTGAAAGTTACCATTTTTATTTTTATTAAAAAATTAATTATTAATTATTTTTTTGTAGTCGGAGACGATGGGTCTAATTCACCGATCTGAAGATGTGGACGTTATTCATGGTGCGGCTTATCGGGCCCTTGAGATGTCTAATGTTCCACAATACACACAATATCCGACTCATCTGTCACAGGAGCCGGTGGACCTTGTTTCATATCCTCGTACACAGAGGGTAGGCAGGCCCCGACGTCGTGCTCGTGGTGGTAGAAACGTTGAAGAGGCCGGGACATCAAATTGGGGCCCAAACTTCGAAACAGGGGGGGATCAGGATCCGGTGGTAACGAAGATGTAAATTTTGCGGTAAACCTTGGTAATACTGATATGGGTGCATCATGGCTGTCAGCGTTGGCTACGGCATGCTCCGAGGGTTTTGACGTCGGTGAGTTATTGAACCCCCAACAGAATGATATGGGTAACAACAATCAGTTTGTAGACCCAAACATAAGTCAGGCGGGGTTTTTTAGCCCCTCGTCCCATATGATGGACCCCAACACTAGTCTGGCAGGGTTTGTTACCCCCGCGTCACAGATGATAACATTTATGCCGGAGACCCAAACAGACTATCAGTATTGGCCCCCAAACCAAAGTAACGAAGATCACCGGAACCGTTATGCAGATGTTGAACCAAACCCCTTAGACTGGAGTCTCGACTTGAACCTGTTTCCACCACCACCGAATGACCCATAGAGT
This sequence comes from Helianthus tuberosus, assembly GCA_030545235.1. NCBI lineage: Eukaryota > Viridiplantae > Streptophyta > Magnoliopsida > Asterales > Asteraceae > Helianthus > Helianthus tuberosus. The sequence goes on along the minus strand of CM060446.1, from coordinate 98,276,573 downwards.
GTAATACTTTGTGAATTAAATATATTGTGTAATACATTGTGAAATAAATATATTGTTGTTTTTGTTTTTGTTTTTTTATTATTTTATTTTTCAAAGTAAACTGATACTAAAAAAACACATAAACTAACACAATAATGATGTATTTATATTTGTTTATCATTAAGGGTATAAAGGACATTTCACAATTTTAAAGTAATAAGCATTTTTCTCAAAGTGAAATGTTAAGATATGATAAGGATGAGTGGGTTGTGTAAGCTGGATTTGGTTTGTTAGGAAATGTTAAGGATGAGTGGGTTGTGTAGTGGGTTGAGAACCTAATACAACCAGTATTTATAGTGTTGGAGTAACAAGATAGTTGGTGGAGCCCACCATCTACTGGATGAATATACATATAATAATATTTTTTAAAAATTCTAAAAAGTAAAAATGGTAGTTCTCTTATAACAACTTTAAATACATTGAAGTGGTTATTTGTTTCAACTAATCAGTTAGTCGGATTTTATTATTCGTTTGAAGTCTTGGTTCTAATTTTTTTTTTCAACCATCATTGAAATTAGGGTTATAAGCTTGCCATATGAATCTGCGACCTTTAATAACATTGTGAGACAAAACAGAGACCTTTAATAACATTGTGAGACAAAACAGAGACCTTTTATAAGGTTGTGATACAAAACAGAGACCTTCTCCAAGGTTGTGAGACAAAACAGAGACCTTCTCCAAGGTTTGAACCTCAAACAGAGACCTTCTCCAAGGTTTGAACCTCAAACAGAGACCTTCTCCAAGGTTTGTACTTGAATCAGCGACCTTTAAGAAGGTTGGTAGTTCAAACAGAGACCTTCACAAGGTCGCTGTATCATTCTGCAATCTAAAACATTTGTTGCAGCTTTTTGCAGAAGGTCTGACATTGTGCAGAAAAGTGATCGAAGGTCGCTGTTTGAATTCACAACTTACCTAAATCTGAAAACATAATTCAAACCCACCTAATAACACTCTTTTGTGGTTCAAACCACCTATTTTTGCAAAAAATTCCTTACATGCATGGTTGCCTCTTCGTTTTCCTCATTACTTTCATCTGCCTTTTCATTTGATTCGGTTGACTTTGCTAACGCAATGGGGTTACGCTTTAGGCGATTGCGAATGATTGTCAGGTTGTTGAATGCCAATGTCATTTTGACGTAGCTTTGATCGTTCTCTTTGTAAGTTATTTCATTTGCTAGGCCTGGTTGTCATTTGGTTAGCTAGATTTGCTATGTTGAAGTCGCTACACTTCCGGCAATCGCAATTGAGTGTGGAATTTGTTGAATGTCGATGTCTTTACGACTTAGGCATGGCCATTTTCTTGGTAAGCTGTTTTGTATGCCATAGAACTAGTTGAGACAGTCAGACGATATGCAGTCACGACAGATATACCTTAGTATTTTGTATCTTGGCAGGGCATTGGTTCTGGTAGTTAATGTTGACATTATTTCCAATTATTATTATATATAATAGATAAGTGGTTAGCACCAGTCATCTTTCTAACTTTTTTTTTTTTTCATGTAAGGACTTTGTTTAGCCTAAATCTTTGAACTTTTAACTTACCCCTTTAATTTTTAAAACTTTTTGTATGCTCCGGCGGTATCTCACCTTCATCTCTCTCATGTTCTCTCCATATGCGACATTAGTTGTTATATACGAGCCTTGATAAGGTAGATGTCACTTTAACCTCAGGGCGTAGGGTGTTATTCTTACTTTGGGTCCTAGTGTGAGGAGATATATAGTCGGGCCTTCAAAGGCCTCACTGCCTCGGCTCCTTAGCCCACATGTCCAAAAACCAAGAGCATTAGCCCACCAGTAACCTTTAGGCCCACTTGACCAAACAACTCCTTTCTTTCTGCCCAACCTCATAAACGCATAACAACTAGCATTAGTAACCATTTATTATGAAACTAACCTTAGATTATAGAAATATAAAATTGAAAGTATATAATATATACTTTTTAACAAATTAGCCATCATAAAATGATTCAAGTAGGGTCGTTCAAACCGCTCGTCGCTCGTTCAAAAATTACTCGGAAAATACTCATTCGACTTAAATGCAAGCCCAAACAATACTATGGACACATAATCATTTTTACGCAAAACTTAGCCGTGTTGGCAAAGAAATACCATCACTTTTACGTTGATCATTGGACATTATCGTGAAAGGACTACCAGTTTTAAGTTATTTGACACAGATATTGCCAACTGTCTTGTCATTTTATTATTATTGAATTTTCTTGTTTTTAAAATACGTGTAACAATCAAATTAATAGTTAAAAAATCATTAGCCATCTTGGTAAACACTTATTAGTTTTTATTCTCATGACATTCCACTTTTTTCATATATCATCAACTAAGTATTTGACTGAGCAAGGCAGGACGGTTAACACAAATATTATTTGTACATGTGGATTATGTGTGATGTAAACATGCATGCAACATGGCCGGCCCTGGTGCGGGCGGGGAGGACCACCGGCCAAGGCACGTTATTTTATAAAAAAACCCGATATGTATATGTTAAATATTTTTTTAATAGGGTATACCCGTACAAACACCAACATAGACCCACTTACAAAACTATTCTTATGGTTTAGATTAGTTATTAGCACATTGGCACTCAGTGGTGAAACTTGAAAATTTCGACCGGGGGGTCGTAAGTCATCGGACCTAAAAATTCTATATAAGTAAATTTTAATTTTATAAAACTAGGGGGTCGAAAACGTATATACCTACAAAATATATACGAAACGTACATACGTAACACTACTGAGCGAAAAGTTCGGGGATCGGGCGCCCCCTTGAAAGCTACGCCCGTGTTGGCATTAGGTTTAGACTTTTAGTGAGCTCAATACCTAATTTCGTTAAGGCCTAAGGACACGTTTTCTTTAGCTCGAACAATTTACACAAATTCTGAGGGCGGCATGCAAACTTTGAACTTGCTACAAATGGTTGCAATACATGCACAAAAGTTGCATTACTCCCAAACATCATAACCAACACAAACCGCCGGTTCATGTCATAATAAAAACAAACATATAAAGTCTTCTTTGGCTGCAAATGTTTGTAAGTAATACTGACCGGTTCCATGAACCGGACGGCAACCCTTGGTTAAGCTTTTTCTCTATATAAACAACCTAAGGTTTCTACATTTAAACCACCAATCCACAAGACAAGACCATAGCCAATTGACCCCAACCATCCTCTCCTCCCGGCTGTTGATAAATGGCTCACGGACTTGCAACGTTTGTGGTTCTCATGCTAGCTTTCACCGCGGTCTGGGCCACAGACCATAGCCCGCTTCAAGACTTTTGTGTTGCGGATATGAGCAATCAAGGTATTGTTTAATGTTTTGTTGTTTCATGTTAAGTGTAAAAATCAAATACAAAATGGGTTAATAACATACAAAATGGCCTTAACATGAGAAGTGAAAGAATTTTTTTTTTCATCTACATGATTGTTTTTCTTATATGTAATATTTTTTTGTGTAATTTATGGCAGTGCGGGTGAATGGACTCCCTTGCAAGAACCCGAGTTGGGTTCAAGCAAACGACTTCCATTTTAGTGGTATGCATATACCAGGGAACACTTCAAATGCCGTGGGGTCTAGTGTGACCCCAGCATTCGTGTTCCAAATACCAGGACTAAATACGTTAGGGATCTCACTTGCCCGACTAGACTTTGCACCATGGGGGGTCATCCCACCTCACACCCATCCTCGAGCTACCGAAATCTTAACTGTTTTAGAAGGCAAGATTGAAGTTGGATTTGTGACATCAAACCCTCAAAACCGTCATATTTCAAAAGTGCTAAACAAGGGTGATGTTTTTGTATTTCCGGTGAACCTTGTGCATTATCAACGTAACGCTGGAAACACATACGCAGTTGCGATGGTGGCGTTGAGTAGCCAGAACCCGGGAGTGAATCTCATTGGAAATGCGGTTTTTGGTTCGAATCCAGATATATCGACTGATATTCTTGCAAAGGCATTTCAAGTTAGTGAGGATGTTATTAGTGATATTAAACTTAAGTTTTAGCTTGGGTTAGGTATTGTAAGTACAAAATGCAATCAATTTGGTTGTATATTCTTACTTACACTTGTGTTTTCCTACAAATTGTAATGGTATTTAAAAATTATTTGTATTCCAACTTGAAATGTTTTGGGTGGTAGGAGAGTTAAATATAACACTTGTGTCACTAATGTTATAATTTGCTTACTTATAAAATTAAATATAAATATAGAGTGTACCCTCATAGATGTATATAGACAAAATGTCATACCATATTTTTTTAAAAATAAATCTCAAACATAGTGAAATTCACATACATTCTAATCAATTTGTATAATGATAGAACAAGAGTTAAAAGCAGTTTGTATAGCTTTTACATATCTCAATATATTATTGGTTCTGAAATATACGTCTATATACTTGTGTATAAAGATCATACGGTATACCGATCTTGGTGGTTAAGATATACACTGAGAAGTGATCATTTAATAACTTTGAAGTTAAAACAAATACTTTTTCTGCAACTTTTTATTTACCTTTTTATATTCGACTATGTTGATCCTAAAACTAAAAACCAACCTTTTTAGATGTGTTTGTCACATACGATATATATTATTTGGTAACCAATAGAACTCGTTACAGAAAACTCATAGAACTCTACTAATGTTCTGTTAACCAATAAGATTACGTAAAACGTAACTTGCATCATAGCCTTCGCACGCTCACGGACTGTATGAGAGGCTATACTATTTTGTCCAAACTGTAAAACATAGGACATAAGACCATAATTAATCTTTAGATACTTGTTCTATGTTTTGTATGGTTGCATGTCTTTGGCTGCTAAATCTAAAACCCTAAAACCATATAAATTTGCTTATTATAACAGAGAATATTGTTGAAGAATATACTTTATTTCTTTGTGAAATGGTATTGTTATTATAGGTGGTTTTTAGTTATTAAAACTTCAAATACCCCCTTATATTAGGACACATTATTGTAGCCACTTTTGGAGGATGCTACCAAATTTGATTTGTTATATTAAGAAAAAATATAGAACCAATCATGTATATTCCACTCAAGCAAAATGACAGATCATTGACAGCCTACAAAAAGAGAAATCTTATTATTGCTTTCAAAATAAATAAAAAATCCATCATATTCCCCTTTACAAAATACAATGTTTCTGTTTTATGACCACCAATCCTACAAATGAATATGTCCATCATTTCAAAGAATACTTCCCCCTTTCTTTTCTCTATCTACATATATCATATGTGTATATATCTACCCTTGAATACAAAAAATAAGAAAAAATGACAAAAAATACGAATACACTGTACGCAAAAACCGGTGGTCAGTTTCTCTTTACAAGACGATTTCTACCACGTGAGGGTACTCGAATCAGGAGATGACACCCGGGTTTTGATCGGTTTTAGCTTTAACCCCATGCTTTCCGGAGATAGTAGCTCTGGGGCGATGCATGATGGGCTTAACGGGCTCCTCGGGCTGCCGGTGATTGGGCTCGGCCTGTAAAGCCCGTACCCCATTAGAAAATACTCCATGGGTATCAACATTGCATGTGGTTGCTCTTCTGTCACCAATGATCCACACACCTGTACCTGTACAGTTGAAAGTCAAAGTCAAAACCAGTAGGTTATATATTTGACTTTCGAATTAAATGGAGTTCAAAAACAATAGAGTAAAAATGTCATTTTCGTCCCTGAGGTTTGCCAATTTTGTGACTTTCGTCCAAAGGTTTGTTTTTTCGCATCTGGATCCAAAACGTTTGAAATCTTGGCATTTTCATCCGGCTTGTTAACTCCATCCATCTTTCTTCGTTAAGCCAGGGGTATTTTCGTACATAAAGTGAAAAAGACCGAATTGCCCTTTAAATTAACAAAAAAGACGGAAACACCCCTAATTTAACAGAAAAAAAAATGGATGGAGTTACGATCCCGATGAAAATGGCAAGATTACAAACCTTTTGGATCCAGATGCGAAAAAACAAACCTTTGGACGAAAGTCGCAAAATGGTCAAACCTTGGGGACAAAATGACATTTTACTCGAAATAAAATTTGAAAACCAGTTTTATACCAAATTTGATTGAAATTTTGTATATTTTTAACACCCTGTTGTATCTTTGAAGTGATTCTCGCTTAGTTTAACAGAAAGGTATCAAAGATCATCACATTTACATCAACTTTGAAGTCATGCTTCAGGACATTTCTTGTCAAAGTCAAAGCACTTATTGTGGGAAATGGAAAATGCTGTTGCTTGAATGCCAAAACTAGTGATTAAAAAATTCGACTTTTTTAATCTTTAACACCCTATTTTCTCCCTTAGAAGTTTAAAGTGCCTCACACGATAGAAAAATACCACTATTAGAAGTCAAACCTAGTACCTTCAAAATTCAAATTCAAAACAATTTATGTTGCATTTTAAACGCGATTTCTATTGTCAAAGAGCTTCTTGTATGTTATTAATAGGGTTATTAATCTCTCTCACTGAATCTAACAAGCCAGCGTCAAATTTTTAGATTAAAAAAAAATGCAGATTTGACTATCAAAGTCAAAACAAAAGTACATTTGACTATATAGAAACAGTAATAAACATTACCTCAACTAATGCACTATACCGTCTGTCCAATTTTCCGGTCATGTGTAGAGCTTCTGAATGGAACGATGAGCTGTCACCAACAAATATAAGCGTTCGGCATTTCAACTTTTTTAAACCCTCGGTAATATCAGGTCTCTTATCAATTGCTTGAAGATACCGCCACACGTTAACGCTCTGTCTTTCATCCAATAACTGCATAACGAACATGTAAGCCTGATATTCAACTGTAAGTCTGTAACTAACACAGATTAGAAGGATGCGTGAAAATATTGACTAACCTTTCTGCACGATTGAACTATATCCGATTCTGGGATTTCTGGATTACCGCGAACTTCCTAATTTAATTTAAAGGTATCGCATTCATTAAAATACACAAAATAGTATATTACATTAAAAAGAATAAAATGTCATTTTCGTCCCGGTCATTTGGCCAGTTTTGCGACTTTCGCCCAAAGGTTTGTTTTTTCGCATTTGGATCCAAAAAGTTTAAAATCTTGTCATTTTCATCAGGCTCATTAACTCCATCCATTTTTCTTCGTTAAGTCGGGGGTATTTCCGTCTTTTTTTGTTAACTTAAAGGGCAATTCGGTGTTTTTCACTCTATGTAAACTCGCTGGAGATGTGTGAAAAAGACCGAATTGTCTTTTAAGTTAACAAAAACGACAGAAATACCCTGACTTAACGGAGAAAAATGAATGGAGTTAACGAGCTGGATGAAAATGGCAAGATTTCAAACCTTTTGGATCCAGATGGGAAAAAAACCTTTGAACGAAAGTCGCAAAACTGGCCACACCTCAGGGACAAAAATGGCATTTTACTCTTAAAAAAAATTAGAAAAAAGTTGAAATGTACCTTGCTGAAGTATCTTTGAAGTAAACATTCTTTCAATAATCCACACATACCATAGTAGTAGAGCAAATTCGACATGAACTACACGTTAAAAGTGAACATACCATATCTAAGTTCCCTTTTTAGTCGTTTTATCTATTAATTTCTTAAATAATCAAAATTGTTTAAACACGAAAAGCATGTCCTATATTATTTTCTACAGCCTGTTTTACTCAATGTCACATAACCGGTTAATAACTTTTAAAATGAACAAACCTTATTGTAAAGCCATTCGGTCCATGAAGGTGCTTTGCAAAGAGGAGAAACAAGTATTAAACCAGCAACTCTGTCTCTATACTTTATCTGTAACAAAAAAAAAACATGTTTAAAACTTATAAACAATCAATTTATACTCCTAAATTACGAACAAAAGTCACAAGTAGTCTCACCGCAAAGAGAGTGAGAATATATGCACCCGCCATTGCCCCCATGCACATCACGGAACCAAGCCTAAAACAACCAGAAAATAGATTTTAAATATTTTTAAGATGATTAAAGAATATTAGTAGTACAAAGTTAAACGATAAATGACTTACCGAAAATAATTGAGGACCTCAAGGATCTGATCACAAAGATCGTCGACAGATAGAATAGGATCATCAGGACATATGGCTGCTGCTCCTAACTGCAACAACTCTTGTACAAATCCCATAGGAGAAACATTACGTTAATAATATAATTAAAAAAAAATGATATATACATAATGAGAGTAAGGGTGGTGTTTGGATTTGTGTTTTGAAAACTGATTAAATAGATTCTGCTACTGATTCTAGCTTTTTGTAATTTATGCTAGCACTATTTTGTAATTTAGATGTAACAGGCAAAAGTGCCCAAACCTCAGGGATGATTTTGGCATTTTACTCAAAATAAAATTATTTCCTTTTAAGCTAATCAAAATAATTTTACTCTTAATTAACAAGACGTCTTCTCATCTTCTACAAAGATGTGATTTTAGTCATTTTATCTATTAATTTCATATTTAGTCATAATTTTCAAGTTTACAAAAGACCCTCTAAGAACCAACTTTTATCATCTAATTCTGACTATTTAATATCAAGTAATCAAGTTCAAAATGAACATCCAAACAACCCTATATTAATATAAGCCCGTTCACAGACCTCGTGTCCAGGTGGACTGATGTGATAAATGCAGAAATTATGAAGAAGCAATGAAGCAGCTTCGGGACAGAAGAATAGTCCTTGAAAACACAACATATCTGTCCACAAAATTGAACCTTAATCAGACCAAAAGTACGATAAAACAACATGAAAAGAATCAAAGAGTTACAGATTCTTACGATTTAGAGCTAAATCTGGATATGTAATCAAGGGTGGCTTTTCTTGGTCTCCATACACGATTACAGACACGGACCCACGGCCGGTTTGAATAATATGTTCCTGAAAACAAATTTTGCAGCACGTATTAATAACAAACATCGTGATTCACGTAAAGCTGTCAAAAACTATTTTAATCAAGTAATCAACCGACACTCATTTGTTTAAGCTTCAAGACGTAATCTTGATCATTGTTTTATTCCACACGGAGATGGCTGAGCAATATTATATAGAATCTAAAAGAAGAACATAGAGAACAGAAATAAATAAACGAGCACGTTGCAGTTGGACTCTCGAAATCATAATGTAAGTTTACAATTAAAAAAGGGTATTCAAATATTCAATGAAGCAGGAATTTGATAATGACTGACAAACTAACAAGAAATTAGAGGGCAATTTCTATCAAGTAAGAAATGAAATAATTCACAATTATGTCAAGATAATGACAACACAACACAAATGCTTTGAAAGATAGCAAGTTATTTACCATTTAAACAAGCATATTGGGATTAAAACTCAAGCTAAATCAATCAATATAAAAGTAACAATATGACAAATATCCAGAATTCCAGATTGAAGTAATGTGGCCTCTAAAAAAAATCATTTTTTTTTTCATGTTTGTGTGAAAGTTCAATCAACAAAAAAAAGAATCTTCCAAAACAATTGAATTTTTTTGGATTTTTGAAACATCCAAAATAAAGAAGCAAACAAAGAGAAATGAAGGAGAACAGCTAGCAAATGTTGACAATATACATAACTCAAAAGCTTTTTTGTTCGTAAGGAAAATAATCTAACTTTAATATTTCAAGATTTTGACGATGAAAATAGAAGTCAAACAGATCTGCAATTCCATAAGTAACTAATTGTACTGCCAACAAAAACCTAAAAATCAAGAAAAGGGGGGTTTCTAAATTGGGAATAGGCATGAGTTCATCCCCAGAAAGTATATCAAAAACCCACTAAATCAGTTAAAGAAAATCAGTTAACCCATTGGGGCATTTCATCAAACACCTTGCATTCAGTACACAAACAAGCTCCTATCCAAATGGGTATTCAAGAAATCAATCATATGACACATGATACTGATTACTAAAACAAAAACCCACTAAATCACAACAAATAAATGTAAAAACAAACTCAAAAGTTACAAAAACCAGTTAAACCCATTGGGGCATTTCATCAAACACCTTGCATTCAATACACAAACAAGCTCATATCCAAATGGGTATTCAAGAAATCAATCATATGATACATGATACTGATTATTGAAACAAAAACCCACTAAACCACACCAAATAAACGAATAAACAAACTCAAAGATTAAAACAAATCAGTTAAACCCATTGAGGCATTTCATCAAACACCTTACATTCAATACACAAACAACTTCATATCCAAATGGGTATCCAAGAAATCAAACCTTTCCTCCAAGATATATGGTTTCCATATCAATAGAGACGGAATCACTTGAATCCTCCATATCCGTCTTCTTCTTCTTCTCTCTCTCTCTCTCTAATTGGGGGATAAGTTTCTCTCTCTAAAAACTATTGTGTAGCTCTCTTATCATTTATAACAAGCTGGAAGCTTCGGTGGCTTATATAGGAAGCAATTCTTCCCTTTATTTCTGCTCTCTCTCTCTCTCTCTCTCTCTCTACACCTGTCTGTGAATAAAATGAAGAAAAATGGAGAAATATAAATGAAAATGATGAGCTGCGGTTAGCCTCCACCGACGGTATTCTCTCTTTCTTGGTCACATGGGGACGCGAAGAATGATAGTGATTTAACGGCCGTTAACTCCGCGTTTGGTCAAATCTAACCATGGTTACCGACATATTAGTCTTTTTTTTTTTCTTTTTTTTTTTTGTTATAGTTTACGATATTAGATTCGAATACAACTCTAAGCAAAAGGAAAAAAAAAAAAATAATAATGATGTGATATGCCCAAAATGATACCTATGTTTGTTTTAGATTGACCGAAAATTAGAAAATGAATATTGGTACTGGTTCGATAAACTTGATATCGATGTCGTTATCGGTTCGGTTCATCGTGACACCGACAGTGAATATAGCTTACGATAAAAAAATAAAAAATAAAAAAAAACTTTGTTTTGCATACAGCTATGTTTTCAATAAAAATATCTCGGAAATGTAAAAAAAAAGGTAAGCGCACTTGCGTATTCAGATTTTTAATGTCAACAAACGTTTATCAAAGAAAAATTAAATTTTGTGAAAAAACTAAATGCGTTAAAATCGTATATTATTTGAAAAGTTGTGAAAGTGAAACTTTAGAAAAATATATAATAAAAATTCAATTCAAAGTACATGTAAGTTAACAAGAATAGTAGTGGCATTTTTATTTCCAAGTTCTCACTTAATTTTGTAAAAGAAAAGAAAGCAAGAGGAAGAAAGGAAAGGAAAAGAAATAATGTTTTTTCTTTTAGAAGAAAAAAAAAACTAAAGAATTTAATCTAGTTTTCCTTGTATTTTTTTTCTTTTTCTTCTTTAAATGAAACTCGGGAGCACAACATTTACTTTCTTTTCCTTCTTTAAATGAAACTCTGGAACATAAAATATTTTTAATTTCTTTCTATTTCATTTCCTTTCCTTTCATCAGTGAACGCTTAAATAGTTGTTTTTCCTCGTAATTGCTACATATTTTTTTAGATTGGCCTTCTATAAACCGTTTGTACGTGCACACCATCCACATCTTGAATAAAGTGGCCTTTTATAAACCGTTTGTACGTGCACACCATTTTTGAGGATTCGACGATTCGTAATCGTTATATAACAATTTTTTTATGTTTTGGAATCAAAGTTCCTATAAGCTATTGTTTGAGAAACAATATTGCACGTTTCTAAGTTTCTTGAATATTTAAATGATATAAATGATAATAACTCGATACGTATATAGTCAAAACCTTTTTATTTGATGTTTACATTATATAATATCTCTACTGTATAATTCAGAACACTATTATAATAAGATACGGTTTTTTCCTTGTGAGAGAAATAAAGTAACTATCTACAATAAGAATATTTTAAGTTTTTTTTTCATGTCATTTTTAATTTATTTTTTGAAATTATAAGAAAATACGGAGTATCATGTTATGATTCATTCTAAATTAAAAATTAAATTGACCATGTGATTATCATTGCATTATTTTAATCAAAGAATTTAATCATTGAGAACTTATGCTATAATTAATTAGTATTGTGATGATATCACCTTTTAGCTAAGAATAGGTAACTTGGTTGTTGCTTGAAGTGACCTTTTAAAGTGATTATATTGAGACGTTTAAAAAATTATATATTTATTTTCATTTATCATTTTTTTAGTTTCTTAATTTCTACTTCACATAAGGATTATTTTAATTGTAACACATTTAAACACATGGTTAAACGAGATAACATATTAGATAAAGAATCAAAGCCTAATAAACCGAAGGTTAAGGTAAATGCCAATTACCATTTATGATTTTTGTTATGTATTTGCCATGTTTCGTGACAACGGGCCCTGCTGGTAGCCCAGCTAGCCCGCCTTGGGCTTCCATCACTTGGGCCGGCTAGTGAGCCCAATTCGAGCATTTCCCCTTTAAAAGGGAATTAACAAAGAAGGCGGGAAAAGGAGGATCCTATGCCACTGCACTCATTTAATGCATGACGGAGAGAGAGAAGGTGACCCGTCGGAAAAGAGGTACCGTGTAGTTGTCCCCATTAATGAAGCCACTGATCCGACCGTTGGGGGTCAGACACGTGTCTAAGCCCCCCGGAGCCTTTGCCACACCATTAGATGGTCTCGGAAGTGTTCCCAAGAAGGATAAGCAACTTCCTTTATATAAGGAAGGTAAAATACGTAACACAGACAAGCATTCAAGAACCCTTCTCATTAAATACTCAAACACTTCATTTATTCCGACAACCTCGGACCTCATTTATCACCCACATTATCCTGAATTCACACTAAGGAGAATATTCTGGCGATTACACTCGTCGGAATAGACACGGTGCAGAAAACAGCCGAGGAGATAAAGGAGATCTCGTTTGAATGGTGTCGTGGGAACAGTGGAGAAACTTTAGTATTCATGGTCGATAATGTATGTTAATTCGTACCATTTTTGTTTTCAATTTTGTAACATGGGCTCCTTAGCTATTTGCTGAGGACTTGTGTACTGTGATGAGGTGCATTATAATAAAATTTCGTTTGCTATTAAAAAAAAATGAAAGGTGTCTATATTATTTAAGAACCAACTCATGGTTGTGTCTTTCTTCAAATTCATGTCTGAATGAAACTCAAGCTTTGTAGTCAAATTTTGTAAGTTAATGTTACAAGTTTGTTTGTAGTGAGTCTAATTTTTGAGCTAGAAAGTGGGTATGGGTAATACACGACTATGTGACCTTCTACAGAAACTTATCATGGGTAAAGGTTTAGAATGGTGAATGGGATATTCTTCTTACAAATTCATTAGTTCTTAAACAACTTTTGTTTATCTCTAGTAAATGTTAAATGATTTGGAATTAAGTAAGTAAAACAGAAAGAGATGACATTGGATGTACGGGATGAGATTGCTGAGCAGTTAATGCAAAGCATGGAATAAATGATTTAAAAAAATGTTATTGTATTTTTTATGAATATTATTTCAGTATTGTATAACTATTATTTATGTTTGAATGTTAAAAAACTCTTTTAAGTTAAATAAAATCAGTTTATTTATATTTCAGTTTATTTCAGCAGCTTGCAGAAGTTAAAAAACAAACAGTCTTCTTCTTGCAGACTGTAGAGGTTTGGTCCACCTCTTCAGCTGCAGATGTGGTCCGTAGACTGCAGACGTTTTACCTCTGAAAAAACAAACAGCACCTTACTCTCACGCCGGAGCTTGGTCACGGATGCCCCCTCCAGGGTCCTCCGTGACGAGGCTAACGGTTTTTTCTCTTGTAGGACGCCGAAGCAACACTTTTACAACCGGGACCTGAGGACTCGACATTTCGGTGTGCATATTTAGCATGTGTTATAATATATACCATATATCCACAAATTTGGAAATAGTAACATACTTTTTTAATTTGTCATTAACCTTTTATATTTATTTCGTCGTACATTTATGCTTTAGTTTGATGGCCTGTTTATTGACCATGGCTATCAAAATAGTTTGGAAAAAATATATTTGTGGTTAGCCTTTTAACTGAATTTTTGACATAGCAATAAATGAAAAAAGACCTCCCAACAATGTGTGGCCTCCCTTGTACTGAGTTTGGTTTTTGACAATGATGGTGTGCAAAGACCCCCTTTGTTTGGTTAGCCGTAATTCCATCCGTCACACCATTCTTACTCTTTGTATAAATGCATTTGTTAAGTTATTAAAGAGGTTGGTTGGATTAAAACCACCAAATACAATCAATGAGTTTGGTGTAGGCCTCACCCTTTTATGTCACGTCGTGCATTCTGATAACTAAAAGTGTTGCATAACATCACTCGCATGGGTGCTTAAACCATATAGTACGTACAAATCATGAGCAATTATTGGTATTGTGATTATAAAGACCATTGCAATACGATCTCTTGATATATTTATAATATGACTTGGTGATAATCTTAAAAGTCTAAAAGTCTGTCTTTAAATAACAAACAAAGATTTTTTTTTTCACATCCATTCCACGATATGCAAAGAAAACAGGTAAGACGCGACTTGAACTTGTGTATATATCGGATAAACGTCAACAAACCGCTACTAAAGGGACGTGTGTGAGTGTATCACATGACTTTAGTCTTTTATGTTAGGGAGAAAACATGATATACAAAAAGTATATTTTCTCATGCCTATATGTAGTAAGGGGCTGTTTGACAACATCTGAATGGATGAGTGCTGAACCATTAAGAGGTCTGAACTATTAAGTGTTGAACCAGTAAGAGGTCTGAACCATTAAGAGCCTGTATAATGCTTAACCGTTCAGAGACAAATATCTGACCAATTCAGATTAGATATCTTAACCATTCAGACTCTGTATAAATCTCAACCATTCAGAGGCAAATGTCTGAACCATTCAGACCTCTGCTCGTGAAACAAACAGTCTGAACCATCAAGTGCTGAACCAGTAAGAGGTCTGAACCATTAAGAGGTAAACAAACAACCCCTAAATTTGAAATTTGGCATGGGTTGGTGTAATCGGGTCAGTTATGTCGTTTATGTCAAATTTCAAATTTGTATTATTTTCATCTTTGACATTTTCGTAACGTACTAGTTCAGTCCAAAAGATTAACAACGTTTGTTAATTTTGTCTGTTTAATGAGAGGTAGAAATGCCATCGAATATTTTTATCTGAGTTAACCGTCATTTTTGTCCCCGTGATTTATCCGACCAAAGACGGAAATGACACTTAACTTTATAAAAAAAACTGTAACACATATTGACGAACACAATACTCTACCAACTGTTATCTATCATTCTATTGGTTGCGAGTGTGGGGTATATCCACCGTGGCACTAAACCAACCAATCAGAAGCAAGGAAACACGTATACCACTACCAGTCTCAAAGGGCAATTTCGTCCAATTAATTACACCAAACTCAACACTCTCTCAACTGCTGCTTCTTCCTGCAACTACAACTCTCTTGGATCTTCCACACACACACAGACACAGTAATGGTGAAATTCGACCGAAAAGTGATGTTTAATTCATTATTTTTCACTTTATTATTATGCTCATCATGGATTCAAATCTCATATTGTTCAAAACCAGCTGGAATTGCTCGTAAAGATGACATTCCTTTCATCAAATGTCAAGTATGCGAGAAGCTCGCCAAGGAATTACACGAACAAATTCGAGATAAACAGGATCAGATTTCTCCGAAAAAGGTCAGTATCTATCCGATTTTGTTTCAGATATTTCAAATTTGTTTATATCTGATGATTCGTAAGTGATGTGATTGTTACGTCATCAATTGAGAACGGTTTTCATCGTAGTAATGGAGGAATAAACGATTAGCAAGTGGATTCTATTAGTATTTGTTTTTGTGATTGATGTATTTCGATTTCCTATCCGATTTTCTCGTTCAAAAGTTTCGAAATTGTTATAGTTCGATGATTTGTAAGTGACGTGATTGTTACGTTATCAGTTGAGATCGGTTTTCATCGTAGTAATTGAGGAATGAACAGCTAAACATCTGGTATGTGGATTCTGTTAGTATCTGTATGTGTGATTGTTGTTTTCGATTTCGTATCCGATTTTGGTTCGAATATTTCAAAATCGTTTATAGTTTGACGATTATAAGTGACGTGATAGTTACGTTATCGATCGAGAACAGTTTTCATCATAGTAATGGAGGAATGAACAATTAAACATATAGCATGTGGATTCTGTTAGTATCTGTAAGTGTGATTGTTGTTTTTTGATTTGGTATCAGATATCGGAGTATGATGTGATCGAAATTTCGGAGAATGTATGCAATTTGAAGAAGAGAGAAGCTGACTGGATGCTGAAAATTGATATTGTAGAGAAAGGTGATAGATTGGAGGTAATTGTTCACTTGATTTCAGTTTTTCTTTCCTGTTAATCACAAAGTGTGTAAAACTGGAATATGATTAGGTTTACTTGATAATACTCAAAGAGATGATCACGATGATGTACTGCCATGTGAGAAGTGAGATAGTGAACAGTTAGGTCTAGTACTAAATTTTGGTAAGTTATGCCATTGAATAACTTCATTTTGTGGTCCAACTTATATGATGCTGTGAATAAAACGAATACGGAATATGGATTCAAATATTGCCTACCTATCGCTAAGAGAAACGAATACATGCTTACTGAATTGAGAAGACCTTTGGTAGCATAGCGCAACTTGAGAATATTACATGTTTGAATCACTGATAATATATTATGAAGTGCTGCCATGTGAGAAGTGAGCCAGTAAACAACTAGCTCTAGTACTAAATTTTGGCAAATTATGCCATTCAATAATTTCATATGTGGTCCAAGTTATATGATGATGCGAATAAAACGAATATGTATCCAAATATTGCCTACTTATTGCTAGGAGAAAGGAATACGGCTTACAAAGTTGAGAAGACCATTGGTACCATATCATTTTTACAATTATATGCCTTTTGCTTTTGGCCCAATGGTAGCATAACACGAGAATATTACATGTTTGAATCACTGTTTTCCATGTATATAAAAGTAGAATCAAGAATGTAGACGTTGAAATTTGTTTGGTGTGGGTGATAGATGTAATTGTAGCTAGAAATTGGTATAAAGTATAAACAAATGGAAAATTGTTTGATTCTTTGGCTGGTATCTTATCTTTTGATCTGGTCCACTTGCAGCTTGTTGAACAAGATTCTGAAGGACAATGTGGTTCAGAATGCAAAACCATTGAACGAGCTTGTCAAGAGGTAACAATTTGTTTACATTTTTACTTCACTGTTTATTTTTTCCTGATTAGGAAGCTTTTAGATTGAATCTCATAAAGTTAGGGTTGTTTGGGATTATAGCTCATTTATACAACTTATATGTTCATTGCGTTTTTCTAAAACAGACAAGCACTTTAAAGCGTTTGGATGAAATAACATGTATATGCTTATCTACTTATTTGAGAGTGAAAATAAGCTGTTTTCAATAAACAGCTTTGAGATCACTTATTTCAAACTGATTATTTATAGTGGATTCTAGGGGTGTTCATAAAGCTCGTGGCTCGAGGCTCGCTTGAAACTCGCTCAATAAAAGCTCGAAAAAAGCTCGTTTTGTTTTCGAGCTGAGCCGAGCCAGCTCGTTTTGTAATTGAGCCGAGCTCGAGCCAGGGGTGCTCAGCTCGTGGCTCGAGTCGATGGCTCGTATGTATGTGTGTGTGTATATATATATGTATTTTAGAAATGTGTGTTAATTTTTTTATTTTGTTTTTTATGTTATCTATACTTGTAAACAAAATAAAAAATAAATTAACGATCTGGCTCGAGCTGGCTCGAAGTTTTTATGAGCCGAGCTCGAGCTCGACTTTTCAACTCGGAAAAATAATCGAGCCGAGCTGGCTCGTTTAAGTTCGAGCTCAAGCCCAGCCTGGTTCGGCTCGACTCGGCTCAATCACAGCTCTAGTGGATTCAAAATTACAAGTTTACGCGCTGGCAGGCGTATGGTGAAATAAGTTGTTTTCACTTTACAGTAAGCTGAATACCTGCTTTTGCTCATTAGCATAAGCTGTTTAAATAAGCAATCTTAACACCCCACCCTTGATTTTCATGTAAGACTGTGTACTTGATAGATATCCAAACACTAGTTTATATTGTAATGTTCTTGTTACTTTTAAATGGTATAAGTTCTGATACTTTGATGATTGTTATAGGTTATAGGATACTATGACACAGATGTTGCAGAGTATATTTACAAAAAGAAGCCTATGTTGAGTTCTTTGGTTAAATTCCTATGCAAAGATCTCACTAAAGCATGTAATACCAAGCCACCACCAGTTCCTAAGGTAAGTCTTTCTATAATACGAATATGCTTCTCATTCCATGATGATTACAATGTATGACAAGAATTAAGGTAAGTGGTTTGACTATCTGTTACATGTCCAAATGTTTTTTAATAATGACAATATAAGAAAATCGTCTCTGAAATAGAACTTGTCACAAATTCCATAGTAATTATATTTTCTACTTTAACTGGTGTTGGGACATATTTCCATTGTTAAAAGTGTTAAAAAATCAAGGGATATTGGAAATAACCCCAACTTTCACCAATTGACCGATAGCACTCCCAACTTTCGATTTGTACCACAACGCTCTCAACTTTCAACTTATTTTTCTCTGGCACTCCCAAACTAACTGAACCTTAACCCAGTTGGCTGACGTCAGATGCCTCGTCGTCACTAAACAAGTGACACATTAGATGTCACGTCAGCAAAAAACCACGTCAGATGCCACATCAGCAAAAAACTAAGGTAATGTTTGGTATGCAGTAATGAGAGGTGGAATGGAATGAACTATTACGAGAGAATGAAAAAAAGTGTGTTTGGTTGGTCCACGTAATGGAATCACCCATTACATATGTCATTCCATTCCCTCAAATTCATTCCATCCACTCCCCCTGTTTTTTTTCAATTCCATTCCCTCTCTCAGCCTACGTCACAAACACCGCCCATCACCTCCACCATCTACCACCACCACCTGCCGTCGTCACCACCCGCCACCAACCTCCGCCGACCACCACCACCGTCCTCCGCCGACACCGCCATCGACTACCATCGTTGCCACCCGCCATCGCAAACCACCACCACCCCGACCACTACTGCCACCCTCCACCGACCACCACCACCATCCTCCGCTGCCACCACCCGCTACCGTCGACCACCACCACCCATCGTCATCGCCGCCACCACCACCCGTCGCCACCACCGACCACCGACACCCCGACCACTACCGCCACCGTCCGCCGGCCACCAACACCATCCTCCTCGGCCACCTCCCGCTACCGTCGACCACCACCACCCACCGTCGTCGTCGCCACCACCATCGACCACCATCGCCGCCAACCGCAACCACCGACAACCGCCACCCCGACCACTACTGCCACCCTCCGCCAACCACCACCACCATCCTCCGCGGCCACCACCCGCTACCGTCAACCACCACCACCCACCGTCGTTGCCACCACCATCGCCGCCACCTGCCACAGCAGACCACCGCCAACCCCGACCATCGCCGCCGCCACCGCTAACAACCGTCACTGATACCACCGACCACCGCCACCCACCACTGATACCACCGACCACCGCCACCCATCGCTACCACCGCCACTAGCCGCCACCGATCACCGCCACCACCCATCGCCAATTTAATTCATTCCTCTTTTCTTACCTACCAAACAACACAATGTAATGATTTATTTCTTTCCTGCATGGTAACCAAACAAGACTATGGAATGTAATGATCCATTTCATTCCTTTGTCCATTCCATTACCTCGTCTATTCCATTCCCTCATCTATTCCATTATGCCATACCAAACAGACCCTAACTGTGTTAGGGTTCAGTTAGTTTGGGAGTGTCAGAGGAAAATAAGTTGAAAGTTGGGTGTGGTGTGGTACAATTTGTAAGTTGAGAGTGTTATCAGCCAAATGGTAAAAGGGGTTATTTAAATCCAATATCCCAAAAATCAATGTATCGATTTAATGGCAAATCTTGTTCCTCCTCCGTTGGCTAATCATATAATTTTGGATTACTAAATCTTACTTTAAATATTTGAGTTGTATTAGGGCATGTTTGGGTAAGCTTTTAGAAACAACTTATTGACTTATTGGCTTCTTGGAAAAGTCAGGATTTTGTGACTTATTGACTTATTGGCTTTTTCCCCTCGAATACACCCTCTTTGCCAAACATCATTTTAGAGCTTATGACTTTTCAAAAAGCCAATAAGTCAATAAGTTGTTTCAAAAAGCTTACCCAAACATGCCCTTAATTAATGACCTTACTTTAATATTTGATATTGTGTTTCGTTAACAGCTTTATTTATTTATCGTGTAAAAATTCAGGGTCGTGAGCCTGGGGAAGTTTTTGTCCCAAAGTCAGCTAAAGAGGCGGAAATGGAAAAGATGTTGAAATCAATGGAGGGTATGCCGGGAGCACCTGGCATGAAAATGTACTCAAGAGAAGAATTAATGAGTGGAAAAGGCTTTGATGATGAAGATGCTGATGATGAGGATGATGAAGAAGAACAATCAATCCCTTCAAATTTGGTAAGAATTTGGGAATCTTGAAATGGCAATTTCGACCAATTTTTTACGACTTGGTGGATTTATGCCGTCTTTGAAATCTATATTGGGCCCAGTAGTTCATATTCAAATGGGTTTTACGCTATATACAAATGTATTTTCACTTTGTCTTCCCATAGTCATGTTGATGGGAAGAGAATTTTGACATATATAAGGAGTTAGATTACTAAAGAGCCAAAAACCTACTTTAACCTTGTTCCAAATACTTTCTTTTACATAAGAGACATTAAAAGATGAGTTTTTGTCCCATTTGGGTCATTAAAGGGTATTTCTAAGACAACCTACTATGGCAATACCACATATTAACCCAAACGGTACAAAAAGTCCATATAATTATCCAAACGGTGGAAAAGTACCTTTTTTATTAATCAACTGTACTATAAAAAGGTACAATGACTAAAATGGGACTAAAGTGAAAGCATTGAGATTTTATTAAAAGAACTTTCGTATAAACCATTCGAGATGTTAGGTCAAATGGGTTCCCCAGTTTACAACCTCTTAAATTCATTGAAATTATCTTATAGTCTACCCAAGTGCATATGTGGTTTTATTGATACCAGTTCCAACCAAAAACATGTCCGATGTTTTGATTTTTTAAAAGACAAAATTACCTTTGATGAGGTGTCAACATGTTATATGTTAAAACTGTCGTCTTTCTAGAAAATTAAGGGCATATTCTTGATCCAATGCGTTTCTTTTGATGGAATTGTGTTAATAAAACCACATATGTACTTGGGTGACTTGTAAAGTAGTTTCAGTAGGTGATCTTAACAGAAAAAAAATTGAACACTTGGTGGCTTCGAAATATTTAATATAATCTTTTGATGCATTAGTAATTTATAAAATGATTAAAAATGTACAAAAGGGGCTAAAAATTAGCAGCTTTGACCTATTATTCAATCTTGATCTCTAGAAATAGTCATGTATTGTCTTCACAGAAATTGTGGCTAATATGTGAATATTTTGGTTTGTAAGGGAAAGATTTTGAGGGAAAAAGAAAGCAATAGCAAGAAAGTGGACTGGAAGCAAAAGATCACAAAAGGAATAAAAAATGTTGGTGAAGCAACAAAGAAACATGCAACTAAAATGGCTTTTAAGTTGCAGAAATGGTGGAAAGCAAAGAAGGCCACCTTCACACAACCCTCAAAATCTGCCAAAGTTGAACTTTGAGGTTTGCTTCTTTTTTTCAACCAGAATTTTGTAATCTTATTTTCTTTGTAGAATTAAATTGTATAAGTTTTGTTTTCTTTGTGAGAAAATGATAGGATGCTTCACTTATCATGAGTAATTTACACCATATGACCATTTTACTTATCACACATCTTTTCTAAAGGGCAAATGACATAAATTTACTTTTTTTTTTTTGCGTAAAATTATATATTTTATTTATATATAACCAACTGGCCGAGTTACATCAATATCGCAGGTAAGCGAGCAACAAGCTGCGCCGCTACCCCTTTCTGAATAGCAAACCCTAGCCTATTAAAGACAAACCCCTGCCCCCCTATTGATGAGCAACTGCTGTGGACAACCTTTTGGACCCTAGTTAACAAACGGATAGCTTCTGGAGCTAGGGAGCCAAAGGTGTCGAAGGCGAAGGGGACAAATGCATGTTGGTTATCAACACATGCTTTAGCGTGTTTATCCACCTTTTTAGATTCCGCTTTCCTTATAGCCTGTCCTGCTACAAACCCGCTTTCCCTTAAACCAGCTAAGGGGGAGACTCCTGTGAGATCCACACAAGCATGTTTCCCTCCCGCCCAGCCAAAGACGAGCAGATCCGCTGGTCTCAATGTAGATCTCCCTTCCATCGGATCTGTAAGGAAATTCACAGGGGCCTCCTTCTTGGCAGAAATCCCCGCTCTCCTCAGGATGTCCCCCAAAACATCTCTCACCTAGTCGTGCCGATATTTGAAACCAGGGAGCTCCTTACAATGAATAGCATGCTCCCCGTATTTATCCATGCAGGCTTTACGGCAAATTGGGCAGGTTTCGTCTTCTGAATACATAGGGATCATCAGTCGGTATTTGAGGATAGCCCTATACTCAACAGCCGACATGCATTGCCCCAGCCCCTCGATCGGGATAACAGTCAAAAAATCTTGCGCATGGGGGCCTTTCAAGCACTCAATCACCGCCTTCTGGCGGGGAGACAAATCGAATGTTTCTCCCAGACTCCGAGCGATTTTGTCAAATAGGGCATTCGCCAAAGTTTTTTGTGGCTTTGGGGGGGCGGTGTCCATATTAGAGAAACCGCCAATATCAAAGTCTGGAAGAGAGATACTTAAGTACTCAAGGGCCTGTTGGTAGTCTACGTCAAGCTTAACAACCCCGCTGTTCCAAAGGATATGGTCTTGCAATACACACGACTGAGCTCTAGACGCCACAAAAGCATAAACTCCAACATCCCGAGCTGAGAGGAGGCCCAAACCACCCAGACGCATCGGCAAATATTGTTTCCACATACAGTCACCACATCTACCGAGTATACAACAGTTTGTTTCCGGTGTGTGTTTCTTGACCTAGAAGTAGCAAAGTGAGTGGGTCGGGTCAACAGGTAAAGTTGAACTTGCTAGAATGGGTTGACTTAAAAGTCAAAACCCTGTTTGTGCAGACATTTTAACCTTTTCTAGTAAATAACTAATAGTTAATGTTTTGAATAAAATGATTGAAGATGTTTTATGCATTGAAAATACTTTATTTGATGACCTTTAATCTGTTTAACTCGTTTCGACCTTCCAACCCCTTATAATTAAACCGATTTGAAGTTTCTCTATGAAAATGTTTTAGTCTCGAGGGAGTGCTAATAACACCGTTATTGGTTCCAAAAATTATGGTTAGGATTAAGCCAGGCAAAATAGGTGGATCGGGTGACAGGTCACAATGGGCCGAGTAAATCAGTTGACAGGTCACAATGGGCCTAGTAAAAAAAAGTTCAATTTGGATCAGGGTGTTTTAAAAAAATGTTTTAAGTGATCAAAATAGAAGTGTAAACCCGACGTGATCCGACCTTTACCAAAGGACTACCTATTCTATCCACCCCATTTCGCCACCTCTACCAACATATCACAAAATATGCAGTTAGGAGTGAACACGGTTAAGATTATGTCGGTACCCTAATAAAAACTTATGGCAAGATATCATATGTTGTTCAACTTCGATTTAGTGTTTTACGGCATTAAACAAATTGCAAAAACAGCATGATTGTGACAAGTAATGAAAGGCCTGTACACTTTTGATGAAGAGACACGTTGATCCTCCCATTTGAACAAGCCCATCCATCAGTGATGAACAATGAAACTATTTCCTGTTGTTCCCATTCAATACCTGTAAACATTATTTAAATTTAAAAAACCTCTGAAAAATGCATACATTTTTTACACTAAAGTTTGTAATTGAGAAGTCCTCAATTTCAGTTTCCTCCAGCTCATGTTCTAGATTCATGCAATCATGCATATGTATGAAAGCATACACTAATAAATAAAACAAGACCTAACACTACAAGAAGCATATGTTTTAAAGATTCCAATTACTTATAAAGCACAAAGAGACAATGGTACAGCCGGCCAAACAAAACCATGTGTGTTTGTTTGTTAATTATTCAAAGGAATAATGGATTTTAATAATCCAAACTATTATCAGTTGGCCGGCAACGGTCTCAATTTCAAAAGTAACCAGTAGTGGTCACACCTTTACACATATTGTAAACGAATGGACTTTCACTAAAAACTTTAATTTCTTTTTGTCTCCTTATCCTTTTCGGTTTAGTAAAGGTCCATTGGTTTACAATATACGAAAAGGTGGGACCACCACTGGTTATTTTTTAAGTTGGGATCGTTACCGGCCAACGACTGATAGTTAGGATTATTAAAATCCATTATTCCTTATTCAAACATGAGGTTAGTTGTCTCAATTAAAATATCCAAGAGCCGGCTCCATTTTATTTTATTTTATTTTTTGAACAACCCCCCAAGTTTACATAGAAATAAATAGTAAACATCGCATGATCAGTACTCTCAACACACTCATCATTTGATTGTTAAGATCACTACCAGAATGTCTGCAGACCACCATATTGTCGAACACATCGTCCTCCTCAGTTTCAAACCCGATGTTGACTCTACCAAAATCGAGACCATGATACACGAAGTCAACGAGTTGGCTTCACTCAACTTCACACTCCATCTTAGTGCAGAAAAAATCATTCGGTGTACCTCTACTTCACCAAACTTCAGTCACATCGTTCACTGTCGTTTCAGGTCAACGGATGACTTGCAGGCGTACAACCAACATCCGGAGCACCTAAGGGTTCTCAAGATTGCACAGCCATTAGGTGATGACTTCATAGTTGTTGACTTCTTATCTGACGGTGGCTGCGATTCGCTGAAGCCAGGATCTGTGATGAGAGTCACATTATTGAAGTTAAAGGAGAATTCGGTTGAACATGATAAAGGGAAGTTGGTTGAAGAACTTAAAAGTCAGTTTAAAAGGACTGATTATACAAGTGTTGGTGAGTGTTTAACTAATGAAATGTCCAAGGGGTACTCTATTGGCGTGATCGCTTTTTATCCTGATTTGGAGGCTATTGATTCGGATGCAGCACTGCATGAATCGAAAGTGAAGGATTTTATCGAGAGTGAGATTGTCGTTATTATGTGGTTCCATTGCCATATGCTGCAGAACACTGATAACTATTGTTGTTTGTTTGAAAGATTGCTTGTTTGAAATAACTAAATAAATAAATAAGATTTGGTTGATTAGGTCCTATGTTAGTTGTTCTGGTATCTTTAACATCACTGTCATGCTTTCATACCAAGTCAATTACTATTGTAATATTTTAGGCATAATATATATACATGTCCCATTCTTATGGCAGATTGCAACCAACTACTTGTCACTTCATTATTAATAATCATTTATTTACAGTAGATTGGTTTTTTTTTTTTTTTTTTTTTTTTTTTTTTTTTTTTTTTACCATTTGCACTTGTATCTGATGTTATATTGTATGCTTGATGAATTTGTTCTCTTCAATCTTCTGGTTTAAATAGTGACCAGAGAGGTACAGATTGTGGCGGAGTTGCAGTTTTAATATATTTTGAAATTTTGTTGTCAAGCCTTGCTTTGGGTCAGCTTACCTTTCTGTGGTAATTTTTATTGCCCATTCATCGTTTGATAATATACTTATACCCTTGTCGGTTTTGCTAATGACCTTACAAAATGCACCTCCTGGTCTCGATTATGAGAGGGACAAGGTGACCTGTGTTGTTTTCATTGACCCTTTTTGTAAATATGTCATTTGACACTTTTCTGGTTTTGTTTTCTGTCTAAAGTCTTTTAAGCAGATGGCTTCAAGTTGCCTAGTTAAAGATCCTTCAAAGCGTCTTTTCTGCAACGAAGATTTTGAAGCATTATTTTCTAAACAATCCTTGGTATGAATTTAAATACGCTACATAAATACGATCCTTCTCTATATCCTAATAGCCATCCTATGCGACAAATTTTATAAATGACACTATTCTTGATGTAATTAAAGATCCAGGATGAGGACTGTGTGTCTGAAAGGAAGCTTCAACATCAGTTGTCATCCTTGAGTGAGGCTTCAGTAACTACTGAAGCTGTATGTCAAATAGCCTATTAATTAGTAGTTATCTGAATTATATTTTTGGCTTTTGAGTAACAATTGGCCCGATTCGAGGGCCCAAAAGACTAGTCTGAGAGAGCTCATCTATATATCTAATAAAGCAAACCATTGGGGGACACATGTCACCCAATGGTGCAAGCCAACTAAGCAGCCATGTCATCATCCATGTGGCACACCTCATAGTTGAGGATTGAACAAGGCTTCTCATGTACGCTTCAATTATACTCTCTCTCTCATTAATCGTTCCTCATCTACACAAAAACCCTAATCTCTCTCTGGCGAATAAGAATCCTCTTCGTCTCCCTCTCAGTACCATCGGCGACAACATTCAATCGGATATTTCAATCCATCATTCTGTCGAAATTGACGGATAATTCTTTGAGTTTAAGGGTGTTCAAGGTGATTTTTAGGGTTTCAATTAGGATCTTCGTATAATTTTGGGTTCGATTTCGTATGATTTCATATTTTACCATGTGTTTAGGGTTCGATTTCATATAATGCAGGTTCAATTTCATACGATTTCTTGAATAAACATTCGTTTAGGATCCAACTGGTAAGATTTTCATCTTTTGTTTTTTGATTTGTAAATCTGTTTTTGCATATTGTTAGTGGAATACCTAATTTTGTTGTGGCAGAGAAGAAATATGAGAAGCATTTGGTGCCTGATCTGGGTTATTTAACCAGTATCTACGATAGCTTTGCTCTTAACTTGCATCCAAATTGTTGTTTTCTTGGTGTAATCGTGTTGTGTTATGGTCATGAATAATTCTTGGGTTTTGATGATAAATTATTGTGTTTCTTATAGGGATAGAGAAATGTTTTATTACTTGAAAGGGCGATAGATTGATTATGGTGAAGAACACAAGGCTTGTGGGCATTCTCACTTTGAAAGGATACATGAACAAGGTCAGCTAAAAAGTAATCTTTCACTTATTTTTTCTGAATAATTCAATAAACGATTGATACCCTTCAGTGAATTGAAAATCATTAGTTAAGCAATTTATAAGATTAAAAGCACCCAAAAAATAAAGCTTCACTAGACAATTTATTTCTTTCAGGGTGTGATTAATTGATTTTGTTTGTTTTGATTTACTGATTCTGGAAGAAAGAAGACTGCATTTCTGACTTTTAAAGATCCAGAAGCTCTTGAATTTGCACTATTGCTATCGGTAACTTACTTTTTAATCATTTTTAAAGATCTAGAAGCTCTTGAATTTGCACTATTGCTATCGGTAACTTACTTAATTATTGCAGGCCCGAGTTGGTTGGACACCCTCTTTATTAACATCTTAAAAGAAATTGGAAATAAAGAGTTTTGTTTTTTTTGGTAGATCTGACCTGACTAAATGACACTTGCCAACTCATACATTGAAATATTTGATCTATGCAAACATGAATTTTAATGGATTTGTGCAGGCTGTTCTAAGAGATTTTGTATGCCTATTTTGCTGATAGGCCAATGAAAGAAATTCCACACATAGAGGTAACCAAAATATCATTAGATCATTTTTTGTAGTAATTTGTGAGTGTATCATTTTTTGTAGGTTTTATTATTTTTCTTCGGCTATTGAGCAATTGGAGCAAGAGTATCATTCACAACCAGTTACACGTGAATGTGAACAACTAGGATTTAGTCTCCGACCGTGATGCACCTTTAATTACTAAACAAAATTGAAATTGATTATATAGGTATTATCATTGATCATTCATCCATATAAAAACCTAAACAAAATTGAAATTGAAATTGGAGTTGCTTAGTGATCATATAGGTATTATAAGGATGTTGATTGTATTTTTGCTGGTTTGATTGCTATTTTGTTGGTTTGGTATCCATATTGTTCTTGATTTGATATTGTGATAGCATCTTTAATTTTTGCTAAAATGGCACATTTTGAGTTCTTTTTTTTTTTCTTTTTTTTAAGCCAGGTATTATAATATGTTCCAAATTAGGTCACTTTTAATTATGTAATTTGTTAGACAATTTGTATCAAGTTTATGGATTATCTAATTAGCTAATTTTGTTTGTTAACAACCTAAAGTTGCAAGCTATGAATCCTAATATGTCAGTAAGCATAATTCTTGATTTTTTTTCTTTCCAATTTCTTAAACTTACCAACACGGTATACGATCGTCATCCTTTCCTCCATCACCGAATCTTTCACTCCGATTTGTTCATGAACATTGAGGTACGGTTCTAACTCTTAAGTAATATTTATTGCTAATTTTGTTAATATTTATTTCAATTCTAACTGTTTCGTTAGGGTTTTCTTTGATCCCTTGCTCAATATGTTATGTTTTCGTTGTTTTCTACTAGAATGTATTTGATTTTTCAAAGTTGCTAATAATTTTGATTCAAAAGTATCTTTTTCTGAATTTTATGTTTTCATGTATGGTATACATTTTCATTTGTTATTGTACTTTTAATATTTTTTTGTTGAAATAACGGTTTTGACTAAAATTATAATCATTTATTTCCAAATTTAATAGATCTTCGGCTTAATTTACTCCTATTTCTGTTAACATATGTTAAGACTTTACTAAATAATTTATTTCATTACGTATGTTTAGGATGATTTAATATTTTCCATATATATGGTATGTAATTTCAATTATTGTACTTTTGATATTTTAGTTAATTATTTATATTTATATCAAAATAACCTTTTGACTAAAATTATAATCATTTAATTCCAATTACAATCTTTTAATTCCAAATTCAATGAAAATCAAACTCTATTTTTGTCAACAAAAATTTGACATGTAACTTATTTCATTTCATATAATATTTAGGAAAGTTTTTATTTTGTAAAGTCAACAACAATTAACAATTTATGATATTTTAACTCACCTAATTTCCTTGAATCATACCATATATTATAATGGTAATTATTATTTATTTTTTGTAAAATTTGTAATAATATAACACATAGATCGGAAGCTTACATTAGTTGTATAGACTTAATAGATAAAATAAAAATTATCGTAACACAAAATATATGAAAAAAATACAAATAGAAACTAAGGATCATGAAGTTTCATAATGAAAGAGGTGTATACTTTTAGATGCCAATTCAACGGTCAACATATTACACCTAACAAATATATAATTAAATAACCAAGTCCATATAGGTATTATAAGGATATGGGGAAGGTTATTTTGGTACAATTCTACGTCAGCCTTTTAGTTTGTGAGCATAGACAATGTAGCATATTATATCTACTTTACCGTTTATGTTATTGAACAGGAATTTGTTTATAGAACTTTAATGCTTATATCATTATTGTCATAAACACATAATAACCACTTTGTACTACAGCGTATCGTATGCATCTAGATATTTAGTTTAGTTACATGCTGGTGTAATGGCTTAAATAGTCAAATACGAATAGGTAATGACTGCTTGACTAAATAAGAACGGGCAATGCTATATACACACATAAGCAATATGTATGCAATATGTATGGTGTGTAGAAGAATATATAGAAGAATTGAATAGTAACGCTATCCGTAACATAATCACCACATATTTGCAGATTACAAACCTTTGCCATTAATACTATTTTACCAAGTTAAAATGGGTTGGTTGGATTGGTCCAACCGACCAAGGAAATATATATTATAAAATTTAAATTCAAAATTAAAAATAAAGTTTAGAAAATCAAATAAAAACCATGAGCATCACGAAAATGTTATTAAGGAGCATCACGAAAATGTTATTAAGGAGTCTTTTTTGTTGCAAGGCCTCAGGTGTAGGTGTTAATGAAGATTAATCACAATTTCATTATTTTTTTAAACTGACATGTAAGGCGAAGATTTGAGGGGTATTATTGTCACACCCGCTCGTAGCGGAAGCGCGAGGTGTGATCTGATCGGTTCTCATTGCATAACAATATAAGTGAACAATACTAAATGAATAAAAACAAGCTCCAATGCCATTGTCATAATTGTTTCGAAAGAACGCAACATAAGTTAAATGTATTTGTTACAAACCATCAAATGAAAATACGTTTTCATCGTTCTATACATCAAAATGTAAGTCTTAAAATGTCAAGGCTTTGACCACTATATCACCGCAAAGAGGCGGTATATAACGGGCAAACCCTTCAAATGGTGGCATGGAGTCTTGATACTTGCTTTCCTTGACTGAAATGTCTGCCAGGTCCACTAATTTCCTGAAATACATGTTAAGTTTGAAAACATCAACAAAAGTTGAGCGAGTTCATGCAGTTTAGCTGTATGAGATGTATCTGTAAAATGTGAGTTGTATAAAATGTATCCGTAAAATGTGAGTTGTATAAAATGTATCCATAAAATGTGAGTTGTATAAAATGTATCTGTATGTAAAGATGTAGTATGTAAAGCGTCAATGAAATCGTTGATCATTAATGTTTCGCGAGGACATTAATATGTGTGACGAATTAGGAAGCAATCCAAACCTAGACGATTTTATGTCGACTACTATCGACTGGGACACAAACGCACTCTTCTGTATGGGTCCACGACCAAGAGTGGGGCTCGCCAATACCCATTAGATCTAACCACTTGTACCTAGGTCCAAACTGGATTAATGGTGCTTAGATGTATAACCCTAATTCGCACATGATCTAAGGTGTTTCATTCCCTAACTTTAACATACGTTGAACATGTATTTTCCCCGATAGTTGTAAAGTTGTAAAACATTTAAATGAATAGGGGACATGAACTCACAGTATCGCGTCCTGTGAATAGAAGTAACTATGATCTCACGTGCGGTCGTCCTGAATAGTGTTGCGACCTACAAATGTTCTTATATTTGTTAGACACTTCGGTCTTTGTAATAACTTGAGTACAAGTCTTGTGTCTTAAATATGTGTAAGACTTGTATGTCTTTACTGTTCGTTGAACTGTGTATTTAGATGAATGATTTGTTAAACTGCTATATATATATATTTCACCAAATATATATATATATATATATATATATATATATATATATATATATATATATATATATATATGTCATCTTGTATCTTGTGAGTTGTATCATCGGGTCTTGTCTTCTTGATTTCGTGTCGTTGTGTAAGTAAATTGTTCAATTGTAATTTTTACCAATTATATGTCATTGGGCTTAGCCCAAGAATTCATGTTATTGGGCCTAAATAGTATTGGGCCTAAATAGTGTTGGGCCTCAATAGTGTTGGGCTTAAATAGTGTTGGGCCTAAATAGTGTTGGGCCTAAATAGTATTGGGCCTCAATAGTGTTGGGCCTAAATAGTATTGGGCCTCAATAGTGTTGGGCCTAAATAGTATTGGGCCTTGGCCCATATGTTTGGTATTGGGCTTAGCCCATGTATTTAAGTTAAGCCCATTATGAAAGTAAGCCCATTAAGAAGTGTAAGCCCATTTGTATAAAATAGCCCATTAAGAAGTGTAAGCCCATTTGTATAAAATAGCCCATTTGAAAGTATAAGTCTTTCATTTTTATAAAAACATTTTTATAAAAATAACTAAGTATACTTTTTAGTAAATAAAAACATAATAGTTTTTATAAGTTTCAAAATGTCCGAATTTTGTTAATGGTAACGTAATTTTGGTGTACGCGTCGAAAGATCGCCTAAACGTCGTAGTAAGTCCTCGGATTGGCGATATGTTTATAGATTCGCTTGTCGTCCGTTTTGACCATAAGTTGTGTCCGAAAGCTCGGAATGTCCGTAAGTTGTTTTCAAGTGTGTCTATATGTATTCTTGTAAGTCTTTAGTTGTAAGTATGTCTTGTATTTATTTGTGTCATTGTTATCAAGTCTCTAACTTTTATATATAACTAATACAAATAATAACACATAGCACATACTTGATATGTTCAATAAATATGTATTTTACCAAAATATATATTTATGTCAATTTTTATGTTTAGAAAGTCCAACTTTCTAATCTTGTAAAGACTTTGTAAAAAAAAATGATAGTTTTTCTAACATATGATTTCTAAGAAAAGTTGTCCATAGTTCCTTTGTAATATGAACTTTGCCATGTTTATTTACATATCATTTTCTTTTCAAATCATCAACAATTTCTCATATCATTTCTAAAAAAAAACACATGAGATTTATAACATAACCTCATTAAGATGATCTCAAAATCATGTAGGATTTTATACATGATCATAACATATGCTAACTAGTTCAAAAACCAAGTTTAATTCTAGTTTTAACAACTTTTATAAAAAATCTCAAGTTGTATGTTACTTTTTATAATCTTGTAAAAGTATTGTTTTTAGTGAAAAACCTCAAATACTTTCACAAGATCAAATGTTATGATCATCCCTTTAAACCTTTATGTTAAAAACCCTTTAACATAAACATGTATAATTGTTAGATCATATTTTTAAAACATCCTCTAACAATTTATTTATAACATAATCATCATAACAAGATCGAATATGCCTATAACAAGTCTTAGATCACAATATAAACCAACATAAATATATCATGATTATTATTTTTGCTTCTTTGTATTTTTCATGTTTATTATGTATGATTATTTAGTTATTTATTAGTTATAATAACAATCATAAACATAATATAAGTATATATAAAAAATATAGATCTTGAAGCTTACTTCTAGCACTTGGCTAGGGATGATCTTGGAGGATGATTAAGAAATACAAAGATGAAGATCTTGATGATTTAAGGCTCTTGAATGGATGAATACACTTCCTTTAACTTGCAAATGCTTTAGATCACCTTAAGCTCCATGAAACTCCATGTTGATCATCAAGATGTGATAAAATTTAAATGGGTTTTTATGGTGTTCTTGGTGAAAAAGATGAAGGTTGAAAGAGTATTCTTAAGTTTGTGTAGAATAAGGTGAAATGTGAGGATAAAATGCTAGTAACTTATGAGATTTAATGTTATAATCATCCACTAACTTATCCACTTGCAATTTAATCAAAATATCTAGATATTTAACATCAAAATTAGAGTGTGGGACCCCTTAAAAACGTGAATATGAGGGAGGGGTGAGTCTTGTATTTTTTTCAAAGTGTTTGTAAATTCTCATGGTTCAAAATGAGGTAAAATGGTTAAGTATTTAGGTGTTTAAGTTTTTGCAATTTTTCGAGATGATTCAAGGTGTTAGGTGATTATAACTAGACCAAAATGATCCACATAATGATAGATAGTTGCTAAAAAAAAAATTAGATATCGTTCGGATATCCGTTTGGCATTTGTTCCGCACGTAACTAGTAGAATGGTAAACTTGTGTAAGTTGTATGAATTGATGTAGTTATTGGCTCAGATGATACCCGAATGTATCCTCACATGAATTCTATGTTAAATAGTATTTTTACATGTCGTAAAAATATTAGAAAGCTGATTTCTGCAGAATTTCTGCGGAAAAGTGTAGAAATCGTCGCTTTTAGTGCTTTTCGGGCAATTTTTAGTGTAATCGGACTTCGGAAAGGTTTTAAATCAAACCCTTGCATTACTAGTTAGGGTTTAATATATATTAGATGTTGGACTTTCTTCTGAGTCCTAAAGATGTAATTTAGATGGTTTCGACGGATCCTGAGTTTTCGTCAGCACGCTAGTTTACTAGGTACTACTCTAGTTGTTTCGATGCATTGTTTTAAACTGTTTCAAATGTGACCAACAAAAATGAATCATGTGAATCATAAATGAATATTTCATGAGTATTCTAAGATGTATATCATGTAATCATGCAGTTCGAATATTCAAAACACATACTTGTATAATGTAAATCATTGCTTTAAATGTACGTAAATTACCAGAAAGTGGCGGTTGTCACATTCTCCCCCTGTTATTGAGAATTTCGTCCCGAAATTCAAGATGAGTCATCCTTTGCAGGATTGTTCTCAAACAGGTGAGGATATCTGACTTTGATTTGATCTTCACGTTCCCAAGTATATTCGGGTCCGTGTCGAGAGTTCCAACGAATTTTTACTAATATGTTACGACTCCTTTGTATTTTCTGGACCTTCTGGTCCATGACCTTTACAGGTGCTTTGTGAATTAGAGTTTGTCATCAATGTGAATCTCATCCTCCGAGATGATAACCGTTTCTTATGTTGGACTCTTCTCAAGATTCGACACATGAAATGTGTCGTGTACTCTACTTAGTTCTTCTGGTAACTTCAGCTTGTAGGCAACGGTGCCAATCTTTTCCAAGATTTCAAATGGTCTAATGTATCTTCGGTTAAGCTTTCCACGTTTACCAAACCTTGATACGCCCTTCCAAGGCGAGACTTTCAACAAGACTTTGTCTCCAACCTCGAAAGATAATGGTTTCCGTCGCTTATCCGCGTAACTCTTGTGTCGATCGCGAGCCGCCTTGATACGGTCTCTGATCTGAAAAATTTATCCGTAGTCTCTTGGACTAATTCCGGACCAATTAATTGTTTATCGCCTGTTTCCGCCCAACTTAGCGGAGAGCGACACTTTCGACCATAAAGAGCTTCAAACGGTGTAGCTTGTATACTAGTATGGTAGCTGTTATTGTAGGAAACTCAACCAAAGGTAAATGAGTATCCCAATTGCCACCTAAATCCATAACACACGCACGAAGCATATCTTCGAGTGTTTGGATTGTCCGTTCGCTCTGGCCGTCAGTTTGTGGGTGAAAGGCCGTACTTAGATTCAAATGAGATCCAAAGGCCTGTTGAAATGATTTCCAAATTCTTGACACAAAGCGACCGTCTCGATTTGAGATGATTGAAATAGGCACTCTATGACGAGCCACTATTTCCTTGAGATAGGGTTTCGCTAGTTTCTCTGTACCATCCTTTTCCCGAATCTACAAGAAGTGTGCGGATTTTGTTAGTCTATCGACGATTACCCAAATCATGTCGTGATCTATTGAGGTCTTGGGCAACTTCGTAATGAAGTCCATCGATATTTGTTCCCATTTCCAAACGGGAATCTCGGGTTGTTGTAACAAGTCCGAGGGTTTCTGATATTCAGCTTTGACTTTTGCGCAAGTCAAGCATTCTTCGACATAAGTCGCGATATCACTTTTGAGGTTAGGCCACCAATAGTATTCTTTTAATATTTAGGCCTATGTGCTTCCTCAAAATATCATCTCGAAGGTCGCCAAAGAATGGAACCCAATTTCGACCCATAGGGTATAAAGTTCCATCTTCTTTCGGCACTAATTGTTCCTTCATGCCTCGAAGTGTTTCTGCTTGAATATGCTCTTCCTTGAGCGCTTGTGAATCATCTTCTCTAATGCTTGAACTCACAGTGTTCTAACTCGCTCCTTGCGGCTCAAGGCGTCAGCTACAACGTTTGCCTTGCCCGGATGGTACTTTATTTCACAATCATAGTCGTTCAACATTTCAACCAACATCGTTGATGCATATTTAATTATTTTTGGTTGAATATGTGTTGAAGACTTTTATGATCCGTGAAAATAATGCATTGAGTACCATATAAATAATGTCGCCATAATTTTTAAAGTGAATACCACCGTACCTAACTCGAGGTCGTGAGTGGTATAGTTATTTTCATGAACTTTCAGTTGACGTGATGCGTACGCGATAACTTTATCCCGTTGCATAAGTACGCAACCCAATCCTTGATGCGAAGCATCACAGTAAACTACGAAGTCATCGGTACCATTGGGTAGTGATAAGATTTTGAAATGCTATGCACCAATATTAAGGACAAGTTGTAATGCTACTTCTTGTTTTTCGATTGGGGCAAATTTCTTGTCTTTATGGGTGAGGGAGGTTAGCAATTGAGTAAAAAAAATATATCTCAATAGATCTCCGATGATATCCCATTAATCCCAAAAATTGTCGGCTACAGTTGGAGTCTTGGGTGTTTCCCAGCTCTTAATTGCTTCGATCTTCAAGATGTCTACTTGAATGCCTTTCTCGTTCACTTATTAGCCTGAGAAATTGTACTTCACGAATCCAAAACACGCTTTTGGAAATTTTTGCGTATAGTGTCTCCTTCTTGAATAGTTCTGAAATGGTTCTCAAATGTTGTTCGTGCTCATCGGCCGATCGTGAGTATATTAAAATGTCGTCAATGAACACTATGATGAATTTGTTAAGATATGGTTGTCGTCAATGAACACCATGACGAATTTGTCAAGATACGGCTAGCACACGCGGTTCCTTAAATCCATGAAGACCGCTGGTGCGTTCGTTAAACCAAAAGGTATAACGAGAAACTCGTAATGACCGTAACGAGTCCGAAAAGCCGTTTTCGGTATGCTTTCCTCTTGAATTCATAATTGATGATACTCCGATCGTAAGTCTATCTTGGAGTAGAAGCTAGAATCTTTCTTAAACCATCTGAGTTAGTTGGAAATTCATTTGTAACATGGTTTAGAAATATGAATTTTCGTTCATCGAAATGTTATGCATTTTTTTTCAAATCTCGCATGTCTTTTCACCCCCAAAACCTTTATAAAGATGTATAATGGTAAAGAGTGAGGGTTATGAACGCATAACATCCTTATTCGGTCAACTACAAGGTTCAGAAGGTGCTAATCGACATGGAGTTTTGGCTACGGGTGCGGCTCCAGGTACCAAGTCGATGTGAAACTCGACTTGTTGATATGGCGGTAGTCCTGGAAAGACTTCAGGAAATTCTTCAGGAAATTATTTTTAACAAAAGAATATTTGTTAGCTGTGGCCCAACGGCCTTCTTGTCTACAACAAGTGCTAGAAAGGCAATACAACCTTTCCGTAAGCACTTCTAAGCCTTCATGCAGTTGATGTTCCGCAATGATATGTTGCGCTTCTCTCCATGGATACAAGTGTATCTTCGTTCGGTAGTGGTAAGCGAATGATCTTCTTATGACAGAAGAATTCGGGTCTATTATTGGATAGCCATTCCATGCCAACCACTACGTCAAAAATACCTAACTCAATGGGTAAGAGATCGATTATGAAATTTCTGCTCCTGACTCGGCTAGTTTTCCGTTTGCCAATTCTATAGAATGAGGAGACGTCTAGCTTACTTGACTCTAGGCCAAGTACATTTTGAATTCTATGTAGTAAAGACTTCCCTGTACAGATGTAGAGGACAACCCAATCCCTATGTTTAGATGTAGGATAACCCAATCCCTAATTGTAGCTAGGACAATCCCGTCACTAGCCATAAAACTATGCATGTGAAATATTGAGATAAAGCAAAAAAATCGACAATGGTATCAAATAATATGGATTTGAAATGTTGATTGATAGGATACGTACCGGTGACCCTTAATGATTTGACGTGTCTCAGCTAATTCCCCATTAGCTAACTTGATATAGTAATGTGTGTACAACATGACTCTAAATCGAGTATATGTACAACACCTAAAGATAACTAGTTAAGCTCGGTGTTGGTATTAATAGAATTGATACATGATGATTGTAGAGTGTAAGTACTCATGACTTCATTGGGATTTTGTGGAGTATTCATAGTTCTAGCCACACACACACTTATTCACTAGCTCGATCCCTTCTTAAGTATTATCGTCTTACTAGTCTTTGTTTTGCGCCCGGTCTCAGCACACTGCTACTCTTGGCACTTTTGCAATTGCCCTCATGATGAACGTCTCACTTGTCGCATTTAGGATTCCGGCAAGTTACCAGCATACATCCTGTAATAACTCTCATCAAAAGTCCTAATTATTAAATTAATTTAACCAATAGGAAACCCTAATTGAGACACCCAAGTGATTCTGTGCAAACCCTAAAATTTTCAGAACAATTGGAATCAGGATCAGGGCCCCTAAAACTCAGGGGGGGTAAACCCTAGTTGATAATTATCCTTAAAGTTCGTTGTCAAAATTGTAAAAATTGATTTTTATGACTCAGCAAAGCTAGTCCCAACCGTGGCTAGTCTATGAGCCTATTTTTCATCCATACGCATCGTAGAGGTTTTATGCCTACGATGCGCAGGCATATAAAAGACCCATACGCATCGTAGGGGTTTTAGGGCTACGGTGCGCAGGGCTGACCAAAATTCAGCTATAAATAGAGGACATTGGCACTTGATTTCTGGACATTCAACGTCGAAAGAATTCAAAATATACACTGAGATAACTTCTGTATACTTCAATTAACACACACAGGTCCCTAATTGATGCCGCAATCAGGGTATTAGCACAATCGCTATTACGATTAATTGTCCGATCAATCAATATATCCAATGAATGTTTAAGTGCCGCCCACATTAGGGCTATACTTTGTCATTCGTCGTTAAATCGATGGATGTTTAAGTATCGTACTTTGTCGTTCGTTGTTAATTCGACGGATCATCGTTAATTCGATGGATGAAGTATTGCACTTTGTCGTTCGCTGTGAGAATTTGATCTCGTGAGTTATCGTAAATGCTGGATTGATTACTAACCCCGAATTGTGTGCTTGTTATTAAATTTAGGATAAAAGGCTAAATCAGTAGGCCAAACTCTGCCCGTATAAATCTGCAATGTGAGTCATTCTCCTTTTCTCACAGTTTGTGAGTCATTCTCCTTTTCTCACAGTTTGTGAGTCATTCTCCTTTTCTCACAGTTTGTGAGTCATTCTCTTTTTATCAACTATTTTACAATACCTCAAATTATTTTCAAGGTTATAATTACAGGGACTAAGTCGTGGATATCTTGAATTACTGGTTAGTGGGGTATTGTGCACATTACTAATTTTCTCCCAGTTAGGTTCATTGACCTACTCGGGATAATCACTGTTAGGTTCATTGACCTACAGGGATAATCATCACTATTTAGGTTCATTGATCTAAATAGTGGTATGACCATCGTCACCATTGTGACTTGTCACCATTGTGACTTGTCACCATTGTGACAGAACGCCAGATAAAAATAAGATAGAAGCCATTGTAATCGCTCTTATGCTGTAATTGATAACTATGCATCATTATGCAAAATAGAATGATTCACTCAGTATTTCCCGCTGACAAAACCTTTTTCAAACATGTTTCAGGTGACCTGTTATGAATCAGGAAAAGTGCCATATAGCACTACAAGCTCAAGGAAGTGGCTCAGTATGAAATAAAGAAACATGTTTTGTAAAATAAAATATTTCTCCGTGAAATCAAATGATTGTAAATTACCGGGTTTTATCCCGCGTTGTGAAATAAAATAATCGGGAAATATTTACATTTTAAAAGATCCTGGTGAAAACTTCCGCTGTTAAACTCAATTAAATAAATACCACGGGAATTTCTGTCCCGCGGCTCCTGAAACGGGTCAAACCGGGTCGGGGGCCGTGACACATCCTGGTGCCAAAATCGTTTATGGCGGCAATTGCCTTCATTTCTCTCATGGCGAGAGTTA
Source organism: Helianthus tuberosus (assembly GCA_030545235.1). Lineage (NCBI taxonomy): Eukaryota > Viridiplantae > Streptophyta > Magnoliopsida > Asterales > Asteraceae > Helianthus > Helianthus tuberosus. Next base: position 98,237,025 of record CM060446.1, on the reverse strand, counting down.
TTGTTTGAGTGATCGAGGTAGGGAGGGATGATGCGGTCATGCTTCGGATCTCCGAGGCTAAACCCAAAATGTAACACTCAGTGTGTTTGAATTCGAGTGTTACCCAGTATGGAACAACCCCTGAGAGAACGTGAAAGCATCAAGTGTAACCATCAACATTGGCTCTAGTTATGATCGAGTTCTTTTATAAAATCATATGAAAATATATATAAAAATCAGATGATATAAAAGAATGATGTATGGTTAAATAAATAACCAATGAAAATGTAGTGTATAAATATATCATGTCTCGAAATAGAATATTATGTCTTGTGTAGAGGATGTCGTGTCTTGTCTTTATCGAAGAGATTTGAATAACACCACGATATGCAATATAATATAAGCACTTATATATAGGAAGTACCAGCGGCGTATCCACCATGCTTTTATCATATTACACACGTCTCATCACTTACAAATAACCACCAAAAAATGTCTTGTGTATACCAACGTCAAATGACATGTATAACAATGTCTTGCGTAACAATGACATGTATAAAACATGTCTTGTGTAAAAGCAATGATTTTCAACACATAACTTTTAACTTAAACAATTGATTCTTTTGGCGCCATGATCTTTTTAATACACACTATTAAAAGAATCTAGACATGTATTTGGATAAATAAAGTCTATCATGTGCCCAAGAATGAAGAATGCAATCAATCGGTCATGGAAACCTCAAGACCATATTGTTTATACATGTTTGAATAAATGATAATGTGGATAACCAAAACCAAAAAGGTGTAATGCCTCTTGCGTGTATTGGTCATATTTTTAAATGGAAAAAAATAATAATAATTCGTTGAGGAGGGGAAACCAACCAGTGGTCTTCGTCCATATAATATGTATTCCCTACTCTATGGACCTCGATCATCCTAAGTAGAGAAAATCCTTTGTCTTACTTGTCCATGTGACAATTATGGTAATAGTGCTTGAGTTTCACGAGCTCTAGCAAAATTATTAGAAAATAGAATGCAATGAGGGAGTTGCAGCATGGCTCATGCCATACCATTCCTTGGGAAAAGACAAATGTCAAGCGATGGAATTTATTGTATAACTTCCAATAAATATGATAAGATGGAATATGATAAGGTGAGGTAAGGTAAAGTAGGGTAAAGTGTCATAGACACCATGGAACCAATCCATGTTCAAGAATTTCGAGAATGTTGAGGAAAATCCTCCATGAGTGGCTAACAAGTTTTGTTTGTTTAAATGCCTAGTCTCAACTGAATCGTGATATAGATCGAATGTTAGGTGTGAAAAAATACGTGTCGTCTTCCTGTATTGTATTGTATTGTATTGTATTGTATTGTATTGTATTGTATTGTATTGTATTGTATGGTATGGTATGGTATGGTATGGTATGGTATGGTATGGTATGGTATGGTATGGTATGGTGTTATACTAACCACCTCAGTTCGTGTTCTAATAGATAAGAAAAATTGAATCTCAAGTAATAACTTAAGAATTTTGAACGAATAGTGATCATTAGCTTGGCCCGCAGAGTCCACCAGAATTCCCATGCACTACAAGTTGTTATTACGTAGGCCTCCGTAATAATAAATTGCCTTGCATGGTCACCCTAGCGTTCTCTCGTACAAAACAGCCGATCAGTCAGAGGGGGGACACTATTGTCTATATACCTTCAACATAGGAGGGACCTTCGTGATAGATCACGTGTCAACGTCCGTTTTCATTACTCACAAAACAGCACAGCGTTAGATGGAATAGAAATGGAAAGAATCTGTAACAATAACAACTGAAGGGGCACCTTCAAGATGAGTACTTCATTTTCCTTGTAGGGACAAGAGTATATCAACCTTGATTAGTATGAGTCACAGGGATCTCGTCCCACTAATGGAGTTGCTGTCAAAGGTTACCACCTCCGCCTTGTCGTCATTATCATGGTCAGGCATCTCAGCATTCGCTAGAAAGCAACCATATTTTACGGAATTAAGTTTAAGATTTCACTTAGGAATTATGTTCGCCATAAGCTCCACAGTATACTTGCGGTCGATATTTTCATCGTGTGAGTAAAGAATAATAATAGAGTTTGAAGTCGAAGGTATTTTGTTCTTGGAAAAATATTCCTTAGAACACATATATAAATCATTTATATATAATCACATAAAATCCTATCTAACAAGGATTTCTATCTTGCATAAGCTGAACTTGTAAACCGTTTATACTGCGTAAACTGATAATGTAATGTATTGTAGGCACATAGTCTGTTAATGTAATGTATCTATTTCTCATAGACTTCACTCATGGTAATGTCCTTGTTTGGTTTATATGCAATGAATTTTGTTTGTAGTGGACCTTGAAAAATGTTTATGCAATGAAAACTCTTGTTCTTGTGTAAATTGTTTCATGAGAGGTTCCCTAGTGATTGTAGACTAGACTCGAGAAAGAATCTTGGTTCACTACAATCGAAGCTCTGATACCAATCTGTCACACCCGCTCGTAGCGGAAGCGCGAGGTGTGATCTGATCGGTTCTCATTGCATAACAATATAAGTGAACAATACTAAATGAATAAAAACAAGCTCCAATGCCATTGTCATAATTGTTTCGAAAGAACGCAACAAAAGTTAAATGTATTTGTTACAAACCATCAAATGAAAATACGTTTTCATCGTTCTATACATCAAAATGTAAGTCTTAAAATGTCAAGGCTTTGACCACTATATCACCGCAAAGAGGCGGTATATAACGGGCAAACCCTTCAAATGGTGGCATGGAGTCTTGATACTTGCTTTCCTTGACTGAAATGTCTGCCAGGTCCACTAATTTCCTGAAATACATGTTAAGTTTGAAAACATCAACAAAAGTTGAGCGAGTTCATGCAGTTTAGCTGTATGAGATGTATCTGTAAAATGTGAGTTGTATAAAATGTATCCGTAAAATGTGAGTTGTATAAAATGTATCCATAAAATGTGAGTTGTATAAAATGTATCTGTATGTAAAGATGTAGTATGTAAAGCGTCAATGAAATCGTTGATCATTAATGTTTCGCGAGGACATTAATATGTGTGACGAATTAGGAAGCAATCCAAACCTAGACGATTTTATGTCGACTACTATCGACTGGGACACAAACGCACTCTTCTGTATGGGTCCACGACCAAGAGTGGGGCTCGCCAATACCCATTAGATCTAACCACTTGTACCTAGGTCCAAACTGGATTAATGGTGCTTAGATGTATAACCCTAATTCGCACATGATCTAAGGTGTTTCATTCCCTAACTTTAACATACGTTGAACATGTATTTTCCCCGATAGTTGTAAAGTTGTAAAGCATTTAAATGAATAGGGGACATGAACTCACAGTATCGCGTCCTGTGAATAGAAGTAACTATGATCTCACGTGCGGTCGTCCTGAATAGTGTTGCGACCTACAAATGTTCTTATATTTGTTAGACACTTCGGTCTTTGTAATAACTTGAGTACAAGTCTTGTGTCTTAAATATGTGTAAGACTTGTATGTCTTTACTGTTCGTTGAACTGTGTATTTAGATGAATGATTTGTTAAACTGCTATATATATATATTTCACCAAATATATATATATATATATATATATGTCATCTTGTATCTTGTGAGTTGTATCATCGGGTCTTGTCTTCTTGATTTCGTGTCGTTGTGTAAGTAAATTGTTCAATTGTAATTTTTACCAATTATATGTCATTGGGCTTAGCCCAAGAATTCATGTTATTGGGCCTAAATAGTATTGGGCCTAAATAGTGTTGGGCCTCAATAGTGTTGGGCTTAAATAGTGTTGGGCCTAAATAGTGTTGGGCCTAAATAGTATTGGGCCTCAATAGTGTTGGGCCTAAATAGTATTGGGCCTCAATAGTGTTGGGCCTAAATAGTATTGGGCCTTGGCCCATATGTTTGGTATTGGGCTTAGCCCATGTATTTAAGTTAAGCCCATTATGAAAGTAAGCCCATTAAGAAGTGTAAGCCCATTTGTATAAAATAGCCCATTAAGAAGTGTAAGCCCATTTGTATAAAATAGCCCATTTGAAAGTATAAGTCTTTCATTTTTATAAAAACATTTTTATAAAAATAACTAAGTATACTTTTTAGTAAATAAAAACATAATAGTTTTTATAAGTTTCAAAATGTCCGAATTTTGTTAATGGTAACGTAATTTTGGTGTACGCGTCGAAAGATCGCCTAAACGTCGTAGTAAGTCCTCGGATTGGCGATATGTTTATAGATTCGCTTGTCGTCCGTTTTGACCATAAGTTGTGTCCGAAAGCTCGGAATGTCCGTAAGTTGTTTTCAAGTGTGTCTATATGTATTCTTGTAAGTCTTTAGTTGTAAGTATGTCTTGTATTTATTTGTGTCATTGTTATCAAGTCTCTAACTTTTATATATAACTAATACAAATAATAACACATAGCACATACTTGATATGTTCAATAAATATGTATTTTACCAAAATATATATTTATGTCAATTTTTATGTTTAGAAAGTCCAACTTTCTAATCTTGTAAAGACTTTGTAAAAAAAAATGATAGTTTTTCTAACATATGATTTCTAAGAAAAGTTGTCCATAGTTCCTTTGTAATATGAACTTTGCCATGTTTATTTACATATCATTTTCTTTTCAAATCATCAACAATTTCTCATATCATTTCTAAAAAAAAACACATGAGATTTATAACATAACCTCATTAAGATGATCTCAAAATCATGTAGGATTTTATACATGATCATAACATATGCTAACTAGTTCAAAAACCAAGTTTAATTCTAGTTTTAACAACTTTTATAAAAAATCTCAAGTTGTATGTTACTTTTTATAATCTTGTAAAAGTATTGTTTTTAGTGAAAAACCTCAAATACTTTCACAAGATCAAATGTTATGATCATCCCTTTAAACCTTTATGTTAAAAACCCTTTAACATAAACATGTATAATTGTTAGATCATATTTTTAAAACATCCTCTAACAATTTATTTATAACATAATCATCATAACAAGATCGAATATGCCTATAACAAGTCTTAGATCACAATATAAACCAACATAAATATATCATGATTATTATTTTTGCTTCTTTGTATTTTTCATGTTTATTATGTATGATTATTTAGTTATTTATTAGTTATAATAACAATCATAAACATAATATAAGTATATATAAAAAATATAGATCTTGAAGCTTACTTCTAGCACTTGGCTAGGGATGATCTTGGAGGATGATTAAGAAATACAAAGATGAAGATCTTGATGATTTAAGGCTCTTGAATGGATGAATACACTTCCTTTAACTTGCAAATGCTTTAGATCACCTTAAGCTCCATGAAACTCCATGTTGATCATCAAGATGTGATAAAATTTAAATGGGTTTTTATGGTGTTCTTGGTGAAAAAGATGAAGGTTGAAAGAGTATTCTTAAGTTTGTGTAGAATAAGGTGAAATGTGAGGATAAAATGCTAGTAACTTATGAGATTTAATGTTATAATCATCCACTAACTTATCCACTTGCAATTTAATCAAAATATCTAGATATTTAACATCAAAATTAGAGTGTGGGACCCCTTAAAAACGTGAATATGAGGGAGGGGTGAGTCTTGTATTTTTTTCAAAGTGTTTGTAAATTCTCATGGTTCAAAATGAGGTAAAATGGTTAAGTATTTAGGTGTTTAAGTTTTTGCAATTTTTCGAGATGATTCAAGGTGTTAGGTGATTATAACTAGACCAAAATGATCCACATAATGATAGATAGTTGCTAAAAAAAAAATTAGATATCGTTCGGATATCCGTTTGGCATTTGTTCCGCACGTAACTAGTAGAATGGTAAACTTGTGTAAGTTGTATGAATTGATGTAGTTATTGGCTCAGATGATACCCGAATGTATCCTCACATGAATTCTATGTTAAATAGTATTTTTACATGTCGTAAAAATATTAGAAAGCTGATTTCTGCAGAATTTCTGCGGAAAAGTGTAGAAATCGTCGCTTTTAGTGCTTTTCGGGCAATTTTTAGTGTAATCGGACTTCGGAAAGGTTTTAAATCAAACCCTTGCATTACTAGTTAGGGTTTAATATATATTAGATGTTGGACTTTCTTCTGAGTCCTAAAGATGTAATTTAGATGGTTTCGACGGATCCTGAGTTTTCGTCAGCACGCTAGTTTACTAGGTACTACTCTAGTTGTTTCGATGCATTGTTTTAAACTGTTTCAAATGTGACCAACAAAAATGAATCATGTGAATCATAAATGAATATTTCATGAGTATTCTAAGATGTATATCATGTAATCATGCAGTTCGAATATTCAAAACACATACTTGTATAATGTAAATCATTGCTTTAAATGTACGTAAATTACCAGAAAGTGGCGGTTGTCACAATTATATGGAAAGTAAACAAATGAGAGAATGAAAATAGTAGTATAAAAATGGAAATGGTTTTTACGTGGGTCTTATTTATTAAAAAAATAGTTTCAGTTTCAGTTTGTTTTTAACTTTGCTGATTGCATTTACAGATCGCAAACGTCTTATCGAAAGAAGATTTTTGACGCTTCTGTCAAAGTTTTGGTCATTCCCACATGTTTTGATCAAGATTTTTGTTTTGTGTTTGTGTGTTCAAGAAACAGCCACCAACATGTATTTTGATTATCTATCCTTCTCTCAGGTACCTTCAACTGCATTTTGATCTAGATATTTGTTGTGAGTTGTTCTTATTTTGTAAGTTTTTTTGTCATTTAAAATGCGATATCCTTTTCAGTGTGATTTGATACATCATACAGGTCAAATGGGTAATTTTGGGAGGTCAAAATGGGTTGGGTTGCTTGACAGCACCAGGGGCACCCCTATACTTGACCAATGGCCACGCACTTTATTTTATACCTTGACTAATTCACATGATTTGCTAAATTTTGAAGCCTTACAAAAAGATTAAAGAAGGTATATTCTTTTTGGCATCTTTTTTATATGTTTTTATGTTTGGATTATTCTGTTAAAAATTGTTTGTACTAAACGGGCCAAGATTAACTGTTTGATGCTTAATGGATACAACTGGTCATCCTGGTCGGGTTGGTTATATATCACGCTGGATCTTTCGGGTTGATGCTTGATGAGGACAACCGGTCATTTGGGTCGGCTCGGGTATATGATTGGATCATTCAAGTTGATGCTATGTGTACAAGTGGTCATCTGGGTCGGGTCGGGTTGGTTATATTACGCTGCAACTTTCGGGTTTGATTTATTGTTCTTCTGAATTGATTACTTGCTCTTGAATATCAAATTTTTTTCGTTTTATTATTTCTTTTAACTTTCAGGATTAATTCAGTTGTGTAGCCATCATAATCGACATTTATGTTTCAGCTGCGATTTTTGGGAAATGATATGTAAGTCCTTGGAACATTTAATTTTTTTTATTCATTTACCTTTCATTTCATAGATTTATTAGAATTATAAATTCAATTCTTTTATATGACTAGATTCATTATGTGTGGCATTTATTTTGTTCATATTAGGTACAAAGAAGAAGCCGAATGATCTCAAATTGTCAAGATGTTCAAGCAACTAGCAAGTGTTTGGATGATATTCATGCTCTTAAGCACTTTCTATAACAATTATTACTTAATATGATTTGTGTATTAATTCTCTAAAATTACTTGATTCAAATTTGTGATGAATGATTAGTCCCTTTTACTACTTGATTCGAAAATATATTTAAGATAAAATTTCTATAATTAGTTGTTATACATGAATAAATGACTTTATCTTTTTTATATAATGTTCTTTATTTTCAACCATACAATACATTCACATTTTATTACATTTGGTCCATATTTTGATATTTTCTTTTTTACTCGACCGGTGTATACTGATCAACATAATTTTTTATGCAACAGTACAAGACTACGTATTACTAAACTTTACAGACGTGTTATAGAATATGAGATTATATATGGATTTTAATAGGTTTTTATGCGTTTGTACAAAATATTATATTTCAAAGTAAATAATATGGTTTTGGATGAAGCTGCGCATCGCGCGGGCATTAACCTAGTTTGGTGTATAAACCCCACATTGATTGCCCATACGAGAGCTCATTTGGTGTATAAACCCCACATTGATCGTCCATACAACCGATGTGAGACAAGTCCCATACTTTACAATACCAAACGAGAGAACTCAACCCAAAAGACTAGTCTGGTGGGTGAGAGAGCCCATTTAGTATATAAACCCCACATTGATTGCCCAGACAACTGATGTGGGACAAGTCTCATACCTTGCAATGGTTTCGATCTATAACAGTTTATGTCAAAAGGGACGAAATTAAATTAGTGTTTATGTGCAAAGGTATTCTTTCTAATTTTTTCTATCTTGTTCAGTTTTGATTTTAGGGTTTATGTGCAAATTGTATTTTTCTATCTTGTTAACTTTTCCTTTGGTTTAATCAGATATTGAAGTCAGCGTTGGTTTTACTGGTTGCAACCACAACCGTTGAAAGATGTTTTTCTAAACTAAAGCTTGTCAAGACGAATTTACGTAATCGAATGAGTGATGAGTGATGACTATTTTAACAATGCTCTAGTTTGTTTTGTCAAAAGAGAAACATTTGATGAAGTAACAGACGATGTAATGGCTCGATTTCAAGCTTTAAAAAGCCGAAGATGGGAAATTTATTAGGTATTTATTTAACTTTATTTATTATCGTGTTTTTTTTATTACATTGTATGAATGTACGATAAAAAAATTGGGATACCCTGAATCTTTCTTCTAGATCCGCCACGGGATATAATACAACCTTAATAACAAGATATTTAAATAGAAAAAATTACACCGTTGGTCCTTGTGGTTTCTGCCAAATTTCAATGTTGGGCACTAATAATTTTTTGTTGCAAAATCAAGTATTAATGTTCTAATTTGTTACAATGTTGAGTACTACGGCCAAATCTTGTCACAATGTTGAGTACTAAGACCAAATCTTGTTAACTTTTTTTGTTAAGTCTTACTAAAATGACTTTTAATATCTAGAGAGTCTATTTTTAATTAATTATATTTGACTAAAATAATGTAAAGTTAATACCTCCAAACGTTACAAAATGAAAAGTTAATACACCCTATAATGTGATTTTAAACTATTAGTACATACGTATGTTACTTTATACAAACCACAGGGACTAACTATGTAATTAACTCTTTATTTATATTTATATTTATATTTATATTTATATTTATATTTATATATTTTTATATTTTTTTGATTTATTTATATTTTTTATAAAATTAAATGGATTTGAAGTTTATTATTTATAAACTTTGAGTTTATATATAATAATATGCTAGTAAAATAAACTTTTTAACTTAATCTAAATAATACTATATATAAACTCAAAGTTTATAAATAATAAACTTCACATCCATATAATTTTATAAAAAAAAATATAAATAAAACAGAAAAATATACAAAATATAAATATAAATATAAATAAAACTTTAAATTATTTTAGTCAAATATAATTAATTAAAATAAGAGTTAATTGCCCGGATGGTCCCTGTGGTTTCACGTTTTTTCACGTTTAGTCCCCACCTTTTGAAAATAGCAGGTATGCTCCCTAGTCCCTATGGTTTGTTATTTTGTTACTCGGATAGTCCCCTGAGTAGATGCAGCTAGTTTGGAAATAGCATGTATGCTCCCTATGGTTTGACATTTTGTTACTCGGATAGTCCCCTGAGTAATTGTCAGGGGACTATCCGAGTAACAAAATGACAAACCATAGGGAGCATGCCTGCTATTTTCAAAATGTGGGGACTAAATGTGAAAAACGTGAAACCACAGGGACCATCCGGGCAATTAACTCTTAAAATAAACTCTCTATTTATTAAAAGACATTTTAGTCATTTTATTAAGACTTAACAAAAAAGTTAAAAATGTTTGGCCTTGGTACTCAACATCGTGACAAATAAGAAAGTTAATACATGGTTTTGCAACAAAAAACTATTAGTACCCTATATTGAAATTTGACAGAAACCACAAGTACCAAAATTTTTTCATTTAAATACAAAAAAACATATATGCATGGATAATTTATTAAAAAAGCTGATGGATACTTCAACAATTTAAAGGTTGTAGGTAAGAAGCCCTCAATTTCATTTTCCTCTGGCTCATCTTCTAGATTCATGACTAATGTATAAAAGAATACACTAATAATATAAACAAGATAGAACACTACAAAGTCATGCTTTAAAGATTACCTTCCAATTAGTTATAAAGCATAAAAAAAATAGTGGTGGCTGCCGGCCAAACTTTAAATATGTGCATTTGACTATTTGTTTGTTAAGTAATTAAAAATTTAATTATTTAAACATTAGGTGAACTGTCCCAATAAAAAAAAATCCAATAGCCAGCCTAAGTTTATACTTTACATGGAAATAAATAGTGAACATAACATGATCAATATTCACTCTTCAGACACACTCACCATCTGATTGCAGTTACCAGAATGTCTGCACACCATCAAATTGTCGAACACATCGTCCTCCTCAGCGTCAAACCCGACGCTGACTCTACCAAAGTCGAGACCATGATAAATGAAGTCAACGGATTGATTTCACTCAACTTCACACTCCATCTCAGTGTAGGAAAAATCCTCCGGTCTACCTCCACTTCACCAAACTTCAGTCACATAATCCACTGTCGTTACAGGTCAACGGATGACTTGCAGGCGTACAACCAACATCCGGAGCACCTAAGCGTCCTCAAGAATACACAACCATTACTTGATGACTTCATAGTTGTTGACTTTTTATCCGATGGTAGTCGCGAACTGAAGCCAGGATCTGCGATGAGAGTTACGTTATTGAAGTTAAAGGAGGATTTGGTTGAACATGAGAAAGGTAAGTTGGTGGAAGAGCTTAAAAGCCAGTTTAAAAGGACAGATGATATAAGTGTTGGTGAGAGTTTACCTAATGAAATGTCCAAAGGGTACTCTATTGGCGTGATCGTTGTTTATCCTGATTTGGAAGCTATTGATGCAGATGCAGAGCTGCATAAATCGAAAGTGAAGGATTTTATCGAGAGCGAGATTGTTGTTGATTATGTTGTTCCATTGCCCTCAGCTTTAGAACACTGATAACTTTTCTTGTTTGTTTGAAAGATTGCCTGCTTGAAATAAATAAATAAGATTTGGTTGATTTGATCCGTTGTTAGTTGTTTATATTTACGAAATGTAACATGTACATGACTGATGGTTATACATGGTTAGCAATTGTAGATCATTCACCAAAGCTTTATTTATCTTTATTAGTTTAACTTCTAACATTTCAAATTTCAAACTAATATTTAAAGTTTATATTATTACTTAGTATCTCAAGTTAATTATTATCGTTAAACAGTTTTAGTTACTTGCAAGTATAGTACATGTGTCACATTAAATTAAAAAAAGCATTCAAAAACTGATGCATTAATATGCAGCACCCTAGTGCATAATTGATAATAAAAATGAGCAATATTTTTTTACTAATCAGAGCTAACGTGGAGTTATCCCACTTGGTAGAGGCACATGCCTTTTAGATGTGAGATCCCCGGTTTAAATCTGGGCAAAGGTGATTAACTTAGACCGGAGGGTATGGGCTCCGTCCCCGGTCCGTCGCCCTCAAAGTGGGTCGTCCCACACCGGCCCCTTGTGGCCCGTCGTATCCCCAACGGCCTCTCCCCGACGATGGAGACGAGCCCCCTTCAATCATGCCGTTTAACAACGGCTATTTAAAAAAAAAACAAATTCATTTAATTTAAAACCTATATAAATTCCCACACATTTAACCATTTTTATACAAAAATTCACCCACTCTCTCCAAACAACTCTCTTTACACACCATTTTTATACAAAAATTCACCCATATTCTTACATAATCTTCTCTAAAAAATATACCATGTCATCTTCCTCTTCATCGGGTTCGACGGACACCATGGAAGCCGTAAAATATTTTATAAACAAGGTGGTAGAGGCGACACAACTAATTTTGGAAGAAGAAGAGGAGGAGGAGGTTTCGTCACAACCACGAAACAGGAACCCACACATCGAGCGAGACCGAGAAAGTTAGTTATATTTTTATTCTTATATTTTTATAGCGTTGCATTATATTTTTATTTATAAGTTGTATATATATTTTTTTATCTTGTAGGTGCTCACCAAAGATTATTCGCCGATTACTTTGCCGACGAGCCGTTGTACTCGGAGGCTATTTTTAGACGCCGTTTTAGAATGAGCCGTCGACTTTTCTTACGTATAGCTGACGATTTAGCCGCTTATGACCCGTTTTTTACCTTGCGACCCGATGCTAGAGGCAAAATGGGCTTCACCACCTTACAGAAATGCACTGCGGCGATTCGTCAACTAGCTTATGGGACGGCAGCCGATGCTTGGGACGAATACTTAAATATGTCCGAAAGAACTGCTAGAGAATGTTTATACAAGTTTTGCAAATTTGTGGTGAGGCTCTGCAGCCAAAAATATTTGCGAAAACCGAATTACAATGACGTCCAAAATTTGTATCAACACCACCAAGCAAGGCACGGTTTTTCAGGTATGCATTGGCCATGGCGGAATTGTCCTACCGCTTGGCGAGGAATGTATACGCGAGCCGATCAGGGACATCCAACAATAATTCTAGAAGTTGTTGCGTCTCAAGACCTATGGATTTGGCATGCTTTCTTTGGGATTCCTGGTTCGAATAACGACATCAACGTTCTACAAAATTCTGAGGTTTTTGACGATGTTATAAAAGGGATTGGTCCTGATCGATCACAAGATTTAAACATGTTCTCGTTACATAACGATTTCACACATGCCAATCTTCAATCGGACTTGATCGATCACATTTGGAATCTCGGAGAAAACAACGCGTAGTTTTTTTATTTATTTGTAACTTTAGGCTTTTTTTTAATGTAACTTTAGGTTTTTTTTTAATGTAACTTTAGGTTTTATTTTTTAATGTAGCTTTATGATTTTTTTTAATGTAACTTTAGGTTTTTATTTAAATGTAACTTTTTTATTTTTATTTACTTTGTTTTAATTAATATGGCAAAAAAATAATAATAAAAAATGGGGGAGGACCATCCACCACACCCTTTGATAGTCTCCAAGGGGATGGTCCTCCACCTATGCTTATGTGGCGCCTATGTGGCGGATGGTCCCTTTGAGGACTATCCTCACCATACCCCATGGTCTTAGGTTTATTGGAGTAATAGAGTAGAAGCTAGCATTGCCATCCAAAAAAAAAAAACTAAGATCACCTAGTACGGTAGACTTTAACAAAATTTTGAATGTGAGTTAGTTAAAATGAATGAATAAACATATTAACAATAAGTGAATAGTAATAATTGACACATCAAACTTGTAAGAGCATTCACAATATATTTCTTCTATTTATGTGAGTGAAAAAATTTATAGAGAAAAATGCAATTTACGTCCCTGTGGTTTGTGTGAAACATCAACCTGAGCCCCTAAATTCATTTTTTTGTTGTTTGAGCCCCTGAGCTTATGAATTCATAACACTTTGAGTCCCTCCGTCACACTTCCGTCTGTTTGACTGTTTGAGTCAGGGGTAAGACCGTCTTTTGGCATATATTCATAACACTTTGCGTCCCTGTGGTATAAGTGAAACATTAACCTGAGCCCCTAAATTCTTTTCTTGCTTTTTTGTTAAGAAATCATTGATTTAATAATTCAAATTAACTCTTTTTAAATAAATGCAATCTAATAATTAAATGGTTTCATTTTGGATCACATAAATGGAATATATAAACATTATTCAATTTTATAAATAATTTAATTTCAACGTTTGTATTAATTGCATTCATTTTTCAAACAGTTCAATTGTATTATTAATATAAACTTATATACTTGTTAAGAAATCATTAATTTAACAATTCAATTAACTACTCTTTAAATAAATGCAATCTAATAATTAAATGGTTTGATTTTGTATCAAATAAATGGAATATATAACAAAAATTCCATTTTATATATGCTACACTAGGTTATCACCCGGGACTGCTTCCCGGGTTGTTTATTTTTATTAGTTAATAAACATGCCAATATACAACCATGGCACAAGAACACCAGATTATTGCCAATTTGCCATAAAAAAGAATTACACCAATAGTATTTAGAAAAATAATCATAGGGTGAGAATGTACTTTTAAATACTAATGTCATTTGGCTAAACTTGACGATGAAAGATTGCTTTTCTAAACAAATACTTCAAAACTGACAAAAGTTAAGATCACACCACTTTTGATAATTATCATTCAAAATTGTATATAATAAAAGAAACTCTAATGTGATTGTCAAACTGGACTTAACATATCAGATTCGATGAACCACCTTGCATTATATTTCAATTTATATTCGTCATATCTCTAGTCTTAAATCCATTGTCCCTATTCAAACCAACATCTTCAATCCAACTAAAGTTTGCAACGTAATTAATAAAAAACATACAAAATATGTAAATTAAAATAAAATCTTTAATCCGAAAAACTGATTTACTAACAAAAAGGGTATATAACTGATACAAACGATGGTTTTAGCAAAAGGTATATAACAACAATTCAACCCAATAACCTAAAATAGAGGAAACAGAGCATACATCGTAAAGAAAAATAGAAGACTCAACGACAACCATAATGGAGAATCAACATATACTTTTTATTAAAAAAAACGCAGACCTGTTAATAAAACTGGCTCCAGATCAACTTGTTGGAACCCTAGTCGTGATTGCCGGGGGTGGCGGCTAGCGCATTCGGTCGTCGAACCAATTAACCAAAGCATTGATACAATAGATAAACAAAAGGATTAACAATCCGAAAAAAAAAATTTCTTACCTGATGCTTGAATCCATGGATCGTACATGACTGAACCAAAAGAACATGAGGCGAGATTCAAAATTGAATACGGAAACAATAAGAAGTGTCGTCAACTCTAAAAAGAGAACTTATTTGAAGATTGAAAACATTAGGGTTTCGATTGCGACCTCAAATCGGTGGTGAAAATGTAACATGAGAATCACCATCGTCGATTTGCTTAAATTACTCATGTATTGCATAACATGCTTGATTTTCTTAATCACTCTCCAAATAAAAACATAAAATCAAAAACTTCAATTATAAATCCTACTATATCAAACCTTACCCGAACTGAAACAAAACCCTAAGTAATTGCATCAATCAGCTCACACCGAAATCTACCAGGTCCCTAATCAAGCAAAAAAATACCTAATCAAGCAAAAAATAATTAAGCATTAGTAAATAAAAAAAAGTTTCATACTCAAAGAAACATAGTATGAATGCATAACTGAAACAGATTCAAACAACAGCAGCTTAAGTATCAATTTAACATAAGAACATTCAATAGCTTGAAAAAATAAACAAAATGCCTCATCAAATATGTTTTCCACTTCAAAGTAAATTCTCTAACATTGAACTTTTCATCTATTCCGAAAGTAAAATCAATTTGATATACCAATAGAACGCATCGAATAAGATATTAAAATAGGAGAAAGTTAAATTTTTAAACTTACCCAAAATAAAATTTTGAGAATGGTACAGGTTTGATTACCAAAAATAAAAATCCGAATTTGTTAAAAATGATTGGAATTTTGAATTTTGAATCCCTTATCAGTTAAATCAATTTATTATCGGTAATAATTTATAATTATAGAAGAAACGTAATTTATTCAATTTACCAAAATAAGGATTCGAATTTGATAAAGATTTTATTCATTAACTTTGAAATTCAAAATTATTTAAAAAGGTCAAACTAATCTATTAATATGAAGTTTTAACCATTGGTGAAAAGTTTGACCAATTTACTTATAAATAATTCAATACCTATGATTTAGAGGACACCACTAAAGACGTAAAGAGTAATTATGGCTTATTGACTCTAATGCATATCAAATGAACATAAAGGGACCAAATAGAATTACCTTTTGAACCTCTTGAATTCTCTGTTTTGCTCGCTTGTGAAGCCTGTTCAACTTGGAATCAAGTTCTGAGTTTTTCTCATCGCGCTCTTTTATTTGTTGTTCAAGATTCTTCTGAGCTGTTTCCAAAAACCACAGTATGCATTCATAGTAAGATCTCAACACTAATCATTATCACTATTTTGAAAAGGAAAAAAAAGGTACTTGATTGTTAAACAGAGAACTAATTTTGACGGACACTGTAAAATTGGCACTATTTTGAACTTTATTCGCATAGAAACAAAGTTTGGACTGAATATGCATGTTAAATTAACATTTTTACATAATATAGCGCTAGCTCACTAAGTATAGGAACATGCCGCTTAGAGTCTTAGAGGGAAGGTCTCATTCGGACTTTACCAACCAAAATTATCTTTGGATAACACGTAAATGAGAATTATGATGAAAAGAAAAGAGCCCTTCTTTCTCTTCAAAACTCTCATTCAATAACATTTGCCATTAAGAATGGAATTATATAACTTACGATTAAATAATCGAACATAACTAAGTATGCATTTAAAATGACCACTGATATACATGCTTTGACTTCAAGATATGCATTAAAGCAATAAAAATTCTATAAATCATTTAAACAGCATACGTAATTAACAATGATATATAGAGTCATTAGTGACATCACACAACAGTAACATAAGGGATGAAGAAGAAATTGAGTGCAAACTGGTTTTCATTGTCTAGCAAACAAATAATTAGTACCATTAAGTGTCAACTGTTGTGATCACTTGACAAATAATTCGTGCAGTTACAATCAAATAACCTAATCATAGTAGTACTATAATGCTGCTACAAATGAAATACCTTCAAGCCAATACCATGAGTATAACTCTTATGAAGACGACTTTTGCAGCCTCTCATCATCTTCATCTCCAGTCACAAACTTCATCCCACAAATCTTCCAATTTCTAAAAATATAATCAGAGTGACCCAAATCCAGATGAAATTGTGCATACTTTCTTTTGTTATTGAAAACCCTTTTACAATTCATAATATTTTTCTCATCAATTCCATCATCATCATTCTTCCCGCACAAATAATACCTAAAAAATCAAAATCCAAAGAAAACTTGAAATCTAAAAAACCCTAAAATCGATGGAAACAACAACGACATAAATCTATAATTATTACATGGTTTGACGAAATCCGGTAACAAACAATCAATGTATCACTTTGATACACAGCAAAAAAAATCAAAATCAACAACGATAAAGTGATACATTGATGTTATCAGATGTTAATCGGAAAAAAGCATCGCCGATGATATTATCAAGAAAAAATCAGAGAGATTAAGGATGAAGACGACGATCGAAGCGAAAATGGAATCAAATACGGGATTACATGTTAACATACCTTGATGTTATTAGATGTTAATCGGAAAAGTAGATAAAAGCCTGCATCGCCGATGATATTCTCAAGATTTACGCAGAGAGAATCGAGAGAGAAAGTGTTCTATCTAGGGTTTCAATGTTCTAGAAAAGCAGAGAAGATATTTTAGAGGATTTTATACCATCCAAATATAACGGGTCGGGTCATTATATGGGGCTTCATTGCGTAAAAAAAACCCAGTAGTTTTCCCGCCAAAAGCTGATCCAGGAAGCCCTAATATTGTGCCAAGTGTCCCAATTTTTTTTTTGTTTATTATATATAATAGATTAGTACTGCAATTCTTTTACACCAACTAATTTTGAATCTATAAAAAACATGTTAAAAAAAGTAGTCATATGTATGTCTAATAACTATGTCTCAAAGTATGTCTATTTCATTTGATACTTGATACAAGACTTACAAATGTTTTACTTTCTTTTTATTTTATCCAATGTATTGTAAGACTAATTAAAGGGTGTGTAGACAGTTAAACACTAAACGGTATAACATACATGCATTTCAAAATTAAAAAAAAAATTTATCTTGGAAATACTTTAGTTTCCAGTAAAATTTTTATTATAATAATGATAAAAGCCAAACTAAATGGTATATTTAAATGTATACTATATATAACAAATTATTAAAGCCTAAATTGTATATTAAATGTAAACTTTTATAAAGTGTCAACTGGAATTTAGAATTCAAGGTTAGCAGACTTGGAAACACTCGTTTTAAGCAAACAATATAAACATGTTAAGCAAACAATATAAACATGTTAAATTTTCATTGATTATTTACTTTTAGGTACGACATTTAAAAAAATCTATTGATTATTTACTTTTAGGTACGATATTTAATTTTTTTTTCAATGTATGTTGTACTTTAATAGTCAAAAGATGCATTTAATTTATTTTTGAATTTTGATACGAAAAAATCTTTGGACTAAATCAAACAATATAAGTTGGGTGGAGGGGGCATTGCAGATTAAATCAAACAATAGCAGAAATACCACTTCCCATGTAATAAACCAGATTTGGTATATTATTTGGTTGAATATATGTAATTTTATATAATAAATAATAAAAAAGTTATATCTTTAAGAACCTCGTGTATTGTATGAGTTGAGTAAATTTAATTTTATATATTAAATAATGAAAAAAATTACATTTTTAAGAACCTTATATATTGTATGGGTTGAGCACATGTAATTTTATATACCAATCAATAAAAAGCTATATTTTGTTATATCTTTATAAACCCTGTGTATTATAAAACATTTGGACTAAACCAACAAAATGGCCTAAACCACAGGGATTAAAATGACATTTAACTTTTTACATTATATTAATTTATATTTAGTGTATGTCTTTTGTTAACTTCAAGATAAATAATTTTGAAATCTAATAAATATTTCGAAAGACTATATTATTTCCTATACGAATTGTTTAAACTTATATTAAATTTTATTTTATAATCATCTTTTTATTAATATTAATTATAATTAAGTAGGAGATAGAGATGAGAAAACTAAAAAATAGATAACTTCAATGAATGACATGTGTCCACTTATTAGTTTCTTTTATTATATAGTTTAGATATGTAAATGTAAATTATTTACTTTACACATATGTAAATTAGTTATTATACATAAACAATTTGGTTTTTCATATATGTAATCATAAAAATACATATAATAAATGATAGAAGGATCCCTAAATAATGTTAAATATATAAATAATGTCAAAAAAGCAAAAAAAAAATTTAGGGGCTCAAGTTGATGTTTCACTCATACCACAGGGACGCAAAGTGTTATGAATATATGCCAAAAGACGGTCTTACCCCTGGCTCAAATAGTCAAACAGACGGAAGTGTGACGGAAGGACTCAAACTGTTATGAATTTATAAGCTCAGTGGCTCAAAAAACCAAAAAAATGAATTTAGGGGCTCAGGTTGATGTTTCACACATACCACAGGGACGCAAATTGCATTTTTCTCAAATTTATATTATAAGAAATAACTGTGAGTGGTTGTGAGTAAAGAAGAGAGGAAATACATGAAAATGTTACTGTTCATCTGTAAATATATAGGAACCGTTTCGAACCGTACCGTTTCGACCCGTACCGTTTCGACCCGTACCGTTTCGACGCGTACCGTTTCGACCCGAACCGTTTTCGACCCGGACCGTTTCGACCCAGACCGTTTTCGACCCGGACCGTTTCGAAAACGGTGGTGGTGGTGGTGGTGGCGGTGCTGTGGTGGTGGTGGCGGTGCGGTGGTAGTGGTGGTGGTGGTGGCGGTGCTGTGGTGGTGGTGGTGGTGGTGGTGGTGGCGGTGCTGTGGTGGTGGTGGTGGCGGTGCGGTGGTGGTGGTGGTGGTGGTGGCGGTGCGGTGGTGGTGGTGGTGGTGGCTGTGGTGGTGGTGGTGGTGGCGGTGCGGTGGTGGTGGTGGTCTTGGTGGCGGTGCTGTGGTGGTGGTGGTGGCGGTGCTGTGGTGGTGGTGGTGGTGGTGGCGGTCCGGGTCGAAAATGGTCTGGGTCGAAACGGTCCGGGTCGAAAACGGTCCGGGTCGAAACGGTACGCGTCGAAACGGTACGCGTCGAAACGGTACGGGTCGAAACGGTCCGGGTCGAAACGGTCCGGGTCGAAACGGTCCGGGTCGAAACGGTCCGGGTCGAAACGGTACGGTTCGAAACGGTTTTTTATGATTTCTTTTATTTTTTTAGATTTTTTTTTTATTTTTTTAGAATTTTTATGATTTTTTATGATTTTTTTAGAATTTTTTTGATTTTTTTAGAATTTTTATGATTTTTTTGAATTTTTTTTTATTTTTTAGATTTTTTTTTTATGATTTTTTTATAACTACAGGGACTGTTTGTGTAATAAATAAAACTTAAAACTAGTAAATTATAACTACAGGGACTGTTTGTGTAATAAATAAAACTTAAAAACTAACTTCAGTTAAAAAAAACTAACGGAGGTCCATTGAGTACCAAGATATTGAAACGTAGGATTATTAACTACCAAATCTGTAGGTAGGATTATTATTTACCAATGGGGCAAATGTTGGTTTATTAAAAACCAATTTTCCTTTTAAAATTGGTTATGATTGGAGGAGAGAGAAAAAAATAATAACAAACCAGATAGACTATTCATGTGCTTTGCTCGATCCGATTTATTTAGTTTATATATATTTCTTAGTAACAAGTGTAACATAATTATTTTAGAGTAAATTACAAGTTTTGCCCTTTATGTATGTCCCAAATTGCAGGCGCTGTCCTTTGTCTTTAAAATTGATGAGTTTTGTCCTTAATGTTTGCAAATCTTGCACGTTATGTCCTTTAGGCCAAACCCAGTTAATTTTTTTTTGTTAAAACTGGTCATATGCAAGGCATGTGAGGGTACATTTGTCTTTTCACCATTATAGGGACTATTGTGCAAAATATTTAATATCTAGGGACTGTGAAAAAACAAAACAAATATTTAGAATCCTCTATCTCCTCTCTCTCTCTCTCTCTTCCAGCGGTTCTCTCTCCTCTCTCCCGTTCTTCTCTCACTCTCTCTTCTAGTTCTCACAGATCACACATGGTTCACAACCTCAAGAAAGCCTACCGTCGTTATTGTTTATTGTGGTTCTTCTCACAACCTCAAGATCACACATCGGTCACCGGAGATCAAGCATCAAACCGATCGGAGAAATCATAAGCGAAACAAGAAGCGGTCTCTGATCCAGATCGGAACATCGTCATCAAGCATCACAGATCGGAACATCGTCATCAAGCATCAAGCATCACAGATCGGAACATCGTCATCAAGCATCACACATCGGTCACCGGAGATCAAGCATCAAGCATCACACATCGTCACTGGAGATTTAACCGGTCTCTGATCCAGATCGGAACCAAAATTGGCGATATTCGAGATTTGGGGGTTTTTGATATTTGTGGTTTTGGGGATTTTGGGGGGGTTTTAATCTGGTTTTGGGGATTTTGGTTTTGGGGATTTTGGGGGTTTTTTAAATAGCTTTGTGTGTTATGTCTGGTGGATGGTTATTTTGGTAATGGTATACGCATGTGTTTGTATGCAGGAAAGAGAGAATAACGAGGAGGATTCTGATGAAGAAGAGGCTCCCGAAATTACAATGTGGGAATCAATTGTTTGGCTTACCATCTTGTGTCCGGTGGTGAAGAGCTTGAACTGGTGATGAAGATGCGGTGGTTAGAGGCGGTAGTTGTAGGCGATGAAGGGTGGAAGGTGGAAGTGGTGGAGGGTGGAGGCGGTAGTCGTAGGCGTAGGCGGTGCAGGGTGGAGGCGGTGGTTGTAGGCATGGTTGCAGAAATCGGCCTAGGCGGCCGATTAATCGGCGCCTAGGCGCTAGGCGGTCCTTTACTGCCTAATTTTGAGCTAGGCGGTCAATTAATCGGTCATGGTCAAAAATCGGTCCTAGGCGGTCAAAATCGGTCCTAGGCGGTCAAAAATCGGATTAATCGGACAATATTAGTCGGTCAAAATCGATCAAAATCGGTCCTAGGCGGTCAAAATTGGCCAAAATCGGTCAAAATCGAACCATACTATCTGAAACTTGAAGTATTTATGTGAATTTTGAATTATTATTTTTATATTATTGGGTATATATATATAATTTTGAAAAAATACATATAAAAATCCCATTCCGATTAATCCCGATTAATCCCTAGGCAATGTTGTTAGAATCGCTAGGCGCTAGTCGGGCGGTGGGGTTGTCACGGCCCATGACCCGGTTTGACCCGTTTCAAGAGCCGCGGGACAGAAATACTGCGGTATTTAATTAATTGAGTTTGACAGCGGAAGTTTCCATCAGGATCTTTTAAAATGTAAATATTTCCCGATTTATTTTATTTCACAACGCGGGATAAAACCCAGTAATTTACAATCATTTGATTTCACAAAGAAATCTTTTATTTTACAAAACATGTTTCTTTATTTTATACTGAGCCACTTTCTTGAGCTTCTAGTGCTATATGGCACTTTTCCTGATTCATAATAGGTCACCTGAAACATGTTTGAAAAAGGTTTTGTCAGCGGGAAATACTGAGTGAATCATTCTATTTTGCATAATGATGCATAGTTATTAATTACAGCATAAGAGCGATTACAATGGCTTCTATCTTATTTTTTTTTATCTGGCATTCTGTCACAATGGTGACATGTCACAATGGTGACGATGGTCATACCACTATTTAGATCAATGAACCTAAATAGTGACGATTATCGCTGTAGGTCAATGAACCCAACAGTGATTATCCCGAGTAGGTCAATGAACCTAACTGGGAGAAAATTAGTAATGTGCACAATACCCCACTAACCAGTAATTCAAGATATCCACGACTTAGTCCCTGTAATTATAACTTTGAAAATAATTTGAGGTATTGTAAAATAATTTGATAAAAAGAGAATGACTCACAAACTGTGAGAAAAGGAGAATGACTCACAAACTGTGAGAAAAGGAGAATGACTCACAAACTGTGAGAAAAGTTTTATAAAGCGATTTGATAAAAAGAGAGAATGACTCACATTGCAGATTTATACGGGCAGAGCCTAGCCTACTGATTAGCCTTTATCCTAATTTCAATAACAAGCACACAATTTGGGGTTAGTAATCAATCCAGCATTTACGATAACTCACGAGATCAAATTCTCACAACGAACGACAAAGTGCAATACTTCATCCATCGATTTAACGATGATTCGTTGAATTAACAACGAACGACAAAGTACAATACTTTATCCATCGAATTAACGATGATCCGTCAAATTAATGACGAACGATAAAGTATAACCCTAATGTGGGCGGCACTTAAACATTCATTGGATATATTGATCGATCGGACAATGAATCGTAGCAGCGATTGTGCTAATACCCTGATTGCGGCATCAATTAGGGACCTGTGTGTGTTAATTGAAGTATACAGAGCATAACTCCGTGTAGAATTGGAATTTCTTCGTCGTTTCAACTCCCAGAATCAAGTCCCAAACTCCTGTATTTATAGCCGAATTTTGTCCCTTAGGCGGCCCGCGTGAGATCTAAGCTAACTTGAGGCGGCCCGCGTAAGAACTATTTTTTAGCATAGGGTTGCCACGTGTGGGACTAGCTCAGCTGAGTCGACGGTTTCTGAAAATTCCTTTCTGCCTACGTTTTATATGGATAATCGTTAATAGGGTTTAACCCCCCCTGAGTTTTAGGGGCCCTGATCCTGATTCTGATTGTTCTGAAAATTTTAGGGTTTGCACAGAATCACTTGGGTGTCTCAATTAAGGTTTCCTATTGGTCAAATTAATTTAATAATTATGACTTTTGATGAGATTTGTTACATTCTCCCCAACTTAATAAAAATCTCGTCCTCGAGATTTACTGGAATAATTGAGGATACATTCTCTTCCTTTTCAGTTCCCAAGTATATTAGGATCCTGTCTTTGAATCCTACTTTACTTAAACTAACATTATTTGTTTACCTTTATATCTTGGAAAGGTACTACCAAAGATTCATCTTATAGACATTTCTTGAGATTAGATATATGAAATATATCATGTATTCCAACTAACCTTCCTGGTAGTTGTAAACTATAAGTAACTGATCCAATACGTTGAATTACTGGAAATGATCCTAAGTACTTTGGTCTTAGCTTTCCTTTCTTACCGAATCTAACAACTCCTTTCCAAGGAGATACTTTCAATTATATTTTGTCTCCAACTCGAACTCCAACGGCTTTTATCTATTATCTGCATAATTCTTATGACTATCTCTTGCCGTTTTCAGCTTTTCCCTCGTGATACTGAATATCACAGTCGTAGTTACTTAGGATTTTCATTCATCTCCTTTGCCTCAAATTCTCTTTTTTTTTTTTTCCTAAATATATATATCTTAAATTCTTATAATCCATATAGATAGTACCCTTACTTCCATACAGATAATATCTCCAAATCTTGAGGTAAAAATTATGGTTCCTAATACTAACCTATGAGTGGTATAGTTCCTTCGTACCTTTTTCAATTGTCTTGATGCATATGCAATTACCTTTTTGCATTGCATTAACATACTTCCAAATTCTAGCTTTGAAACTTCACCATAGACTTTAAAATCTTCTGTTCCTTCTGGTAAGGCTAGGATTGTAGTATTGGTTAACTTCTGTTTCAAGATACTTAAAGGTTTCTTCTTGTTTAGGTCCTTAATCAAACTTAAATGCTTTACATGTTAACTTAATTAATGGCATAACTATCTTAGAAAAATTCTTAATAAATCGTCTGTAGTATCGGACTAAACTTCTAATTCCCATTGCGAATTAGGTAATCTTCCATTTGGTAATTACTGCTATCTTAGCAAAATTTACGTGAATACCTTAATGATTCACCATATGACCTAAAATTGCACTTCTAGCAGCCAAAATTCATTCTTCGAAAATTTGGCGTAAAGCTTTTCTTTTCTTAAAAATGTTATGAGTGCATGCCAGTGTTGTTAATGTTCTTCCTGACTTTTGGAATAAATAAGTATATTATCTATGAAGATAATTACAAATTTATCCAAATATGGTTTACAGATCCTATTTATCATGTCTATGAATGCTGCAGGTGCATTCTTTAATTCGAAGGGCATGACTGTAAACTAGTAATGACCATACCTAGTTCTGAAAACAGTCTTAGGTATGTCTTCCTCTGATACTTTTAATTGATAATATCCGTAACGTATGTCGATCTTAGAAAAATATCTATTTCCCTGGATTTGATCGAATAGATCATTAATTCTAAGTAATGAGTATTGATTCTTAATTATAACCTTATTTAATTTACTATAATCAATACACATTCTTATTGAATCATCCTTTTTCTTAACAACCAATACTGTGCTAACCAATAAGGTTCCTTGGCTTATCGGTAAAATTCCTGGAATTAGATGAATCTTAAATTCTATCTTCATATCTGGTGGTAATCCAGGTAAATCTTCTGGAAATACATCTGGGTATTCTGAAATTACAGAAATTTCCTTAAATTCTGTATCTTTAGTATTAATGATTACTGAAATCATATATACTATTCCTTGCTTTCGTTCATAATTAGCAATTTCCATTACTGATATGAACTTCATAGGCTTACATGGTTTATCTCCTGTAATCATAATTACTTCTCCGATGGTTGATTGAATTTCCAAGAAATTCTGATCACAGATAATGATCACAACATCGAATTCAACTAATTTCATAGATAATAGGATTGCAGAAAACTTATAACTTATTTCTATGTTCTACATAACCTTATTTATTTTAACTGAATTCCCATCTGCCGTTTCTAATATAGAAATTTATCTAATGCTGGTTAACGGTAAGTTAAGAGTTTGGCAGAGTAAAGTATTTATAAAACTTTGGTTTGCACCAGAGTCAAATAATACTTTTATGTAAACGTTGTAAGCTAAGAACATACCGGCTATCACATCTGGAATCATCTCGGCTTCATGAGTAGTCAGCTGAAAGGCTCTCGCATTCCTTTTTGTTCCTTCTGCTGGTTTGGCTTGATTGTCAAATGGTTTATTCAGTTTTGGACAATCTGGCCTAAGATGTCCAGTTTCTCCACAGTTGTAGCAAACTGAAAATTTCTTCCTCCTACAATCTTCTTCTTGATGCCCTGGAATCTTGCAAAAATTGCAATATCCTTTGCATCTTCCAAAATGCTTCCTTTTGCAGAAATTGCAAAATGGACTAGTAGAAGATTGCCCATTCCCTCCTTTCTTGAAATGGTTATGGTTACCCGAACTGAATTCTTGGGTAATCTTTTGGGCTACTTCCTTCCTTCTATTTTCTTCTCTTGTCCGTACTAGCTCGTCAGTCATAGTATTGGCTAATTCTACTGCATCATCAATCGTGCGAGGTTTCGCAGCTTTGACAATATTACGGATCTCGGAAATTAATCCCCAAATATAACGAGAAATAAGTACCGGCTCTGGCGAAGCCAGGGTTGGTACCACTTGAGCATATTCGAAGAATGTCGTAGTATACCCTCGACAATCTACATCCACCATCCGGTGGGTTAGAAACTTATTTGTCATTTGTTCTTTTTCATACTCGGGACATAATTTTCTTTCTACAAGACTCTTAAATTCTTCCCAGTTCATAGCATACGCCATCCTTCTTCCTTTTGCCTGTAACATCGTATTCCACCATTCTAGCGCCACTTCTTTGAAAAGGTTTGACGCATACATGACCTGATCATCCTGAGCACATTTACTTATGGCAATTACTGCCTCGGTTTTCTCTAACCAACGCAGTGCTGCAGTCGCTCCTTCATTGCCTGCAGACTCAGTGGGTTTACAAGCAAGAAATTCTTTGTAAGTGCAACCAGGCGTTGCAACTTTCCTTTTCTTAGGGAGCGGAGCTTGCCGTGGTTCATTATCATGATTAACATGATTACTACCTCCATTTACGCTATTACTGAAATTATTTTCAGAAATGCGTTTGCTTGGAACAATTTGTTGAGGTTCAATTGGATTTTTAACAGCAGCAATGATTGCTGGAATAGCATTGGCTATCCCTTGAGCAACTATTCCTGGAATAGCGTTGGCTATCCCTTGAGCAACGATATTTTCTATATCTTGCCTAGTCACATATTGGTCCCCCGGTTGTTGCTCAGATTGATTACCCTCATTAACTGGTTCATTATTAGCGTTTTCCATCTGATATCTAATTTATAAATAATTAGTATAAAGGAAATAATCCAATGTCACAATTTAATTGCACATAATCATGTAAACGAATATACAAACAGAATTTGTAACTTTCTCCAATATTTCATTATATCATGCTTCTATATACACCCGTTTTATTATTTAATTTACACATACCGATTTTACTATATTTCATAATTCCCTATCCTTTATCAGGTGATGTTCTAGTAACGGCGTTCCTTCTTACAATATTGTTAACATATAAAAATCTGCCCATACTATAAAAAATTAGTCAGATAATAAACATATAATCACAAAATAGCAATTAATAAAAAAAATTATTAAGTATTTTCTAAATACTTAATTGGCTTAAATCAGTGGCTCGATAAGTGGCTCTGATACCACCTTTTTCTGTCACGGCCCATGACCCGGTTTGACCCGTTTCAAGAGCCGCGGGACAGAAATACTGCGGTATTTAATTAATTGAGTTTGACAGCGGAAGTTTCCATCAGGATCTTTTAAAATGTAAATATTTCCCGATTTATTTTATTTCACAACGCGGGATAAAACCCAGTAATTTACAATCATTTGATTTCACAAAGAAATCTTTTATTTTACAAAACATGTTTCTTTATTTTATACTGAGCCACTTTCTTGAGCTTCTAGTGCTATATGGCACTTTTCCTGATTCATAATAGGTCACCTGAAACATGTTTGAAAAAGGTTTTGTCAGCGGGAAATACTGAGTGAATCATTCTATTTTGCATAATGATGCATAGTTATTAATTACAGCATAAGAGCGATTACAATGGCTTCTATCTTATTTTTTTTTATCTGGCATTCTGTCACAATGGTGACATGTCACAATGGTGACGATGGTCATACCACTATTTAGATCAATGAACCTAAATAGTGACGATTATCGCTGTAGGTCAATGAACCCAACAGTGATTATCCCGAGTAGGTCAATGAACCTAACTGGGAGAAAATTAGTAATGTGCACAATACCCCACTAACCAGTAATTCAAGATATCCACGACTTAGTCCCTGTAATTATAACCTTGAAAATAATTTGAGGTATTGTAAAATAATTTGATAAAAAGAGAATGACTCACAAACTGTGAGAAAAGGAGAATGACTCACAAACTGTGAGAAAAGGAGAATGACTCACAAACTGTGAGAAAAGTTTTATAAAGCGATTTGATAAAAAGAGAGAATGACTCACATTGCAGATTTATACGGGCAGAGCCTAGCCTACTGATTAGCCTTTATCCTAATTTCAATAACAAGCACACAATTTGGGGTTAGTAATCAATCCAGCATTTACGATAACTCACGAGATCAAATTCTCACAACGAACGACAAAGTGCAATACTTCATCCATCGATTTAACGATGATTCGTTGAATTAACAACGAACGACAAAGTACAATACTTTATCCATCGAATTAACGATGATCCGTCAAATTAATGACGAACGATAAAGTATAACCCTAATGTGGGCGGCACTTAAACATTCATTGGATATATTGATCGATCGGACAATGAATCGTAGCAGCGATTGTGCTAATACCCTGATTGCGGCATCAATTAGGGACCTGTGTGTGTTAATTGAAGTATACAGAGCATAACTCCGTGTAGAATTGGAATTTCTTCGTCGTTTCAACTCCCAGAATCAAGTCCCAAACTCCTGTATTTATAGCCGAATTTTGTCCCTTAGGCGGCCCGCGTGAGATCTAAGCTAACTTGAGGCGGCCCGCGTAAGAACTATTTTTTAGCATAGGGTTGCCACGTGTGGGACTAGCTCAGCTGAGTCGACGGTTTCTGAAAATTCCTTTCTGCCTACGTTTTATATGGATAATCGTTAATAGGGTTTAACCCCCCCCTGAGTTTTAGGGGCCCTGATCCTGATTCTGATTGTTCTGAAAATTTTAGGGTTTGCACAGAATCACTTGGGTGTCTCAATTAAGGTTTCCTATTGGTCAAATTAATTTAATAATTATGACTTTTGATGAGATTTGTTACAGGGGTACCGACTAGCGATTAATCGGGATTAATCGAAATTAATCGGATTGAGATTTTTATATGTAATTTTTAGTTACATATATAAACACACATTTTTATATGTAGTTTTTTAAAGTAGACATGTTTTAACCCCTCATTAACCCATTTTTTTAAGTAATTGGAAGGAATTTATATGGTTTGGTTAAAATTTGGCCGGCATCTAACCAAAATTTGGCCAGAATAGGACCGCCATTGACTGCCTCGCGATTAATCGGCCATTAATCGGTGAACCTCCGACTAGTGATTAATCGGAGACTAATCAGAGACTAGTCGGGATTTTTACAACCATGTCCCTAGGCTATACCTCACCGCCCGACTAGCGCCTAGCGCCTTCTACAACATTGGTTGTAGGTGGTGTCTGTAGGTGGTGCAGGGTGGAGGCGATGGTTTGTAGCCAATGGAGTGATGATTAGGTGTTGTGTATTGTGGTTGCAGGGAAAAAGAGGTGAGAGTGAGTTTAGAGAGAGAGAAGAGAGAGAGTGATTTCAGTTGTTTATATTTTTTTTTATAAAATAGTCCTTGAATATTAATTATTTATACATTAGTCCCTTTAAAGGTGAAATGTCAAAAATGCCCTCATGTGCCTTGCACATGACCAGTTTTAACAAAAAAAATTAACTGGGTTTGGCCTAAAGGACATAACGTGCAAGATTTGCAAACATTAAGGACAAAACTCATCAATTTTAAAGACAAAGGACAGCGCCTGCAATTTGGGACATACATAAAGGACAAAACTTGTAATTTACTCATTATTTTATATCCATTTAACAAAGATTAATGTACTCAGTGACTTTCTCTTGAGGAGGTCGTCGGTCAGAGTCTCACCCGTAACAAAATGTCATATGTGACCCAAGTTTTACCAAAGTGGGCCTACTAGCTATGAGTTTCCTCTGTAATTGATGGGTTTCCACGGTAAGTGATGACGATAAGTGGCCTTTTGCCTATGTGTGTATTCGGGTGACCGGGCTGAATGAGACGTTAAATAATCACAAGAGTAAAATGTCAATTTCCTTTATAAGGTTTAACCACTTTCGTCCCTTGGGGTGCCATTTTCATTATTCCTGGTGGCGACAAAAATCGCAATAATTTGTCAAACTCAAGGGATGTAACAAGTAAAAATTTTGCCAAGTGGTGGAGGGCTTGCATTTCTCTTGAGAGATGCAGGTTCGACTCCCACTTGGTGCAGAGTAAGGCACTGGGTTGGATCTTTGAGTCAAACGGGTTTTACCGGTAATTTCACTGTCGTGCCTACGGACGGGTGGGTTACCGGGTTTTCCCCAGAAGTGGTGGTGGACTCGAGTTACTCTCGGAGTACTCCGTTTGTCCAGTGGATGCCCCGAAAGTGCTCGGGATTGATTCTGTTGGCCTTTGAAAAAAATATTTTACTCTAAAAAACAATGATGCACGACCATTCCCTATCATCTTTGCACAAGTCCACAGCTTCCCACACAATACCAAAATACTTAAATCGACAAACCGACAAAAAAATCAGTACATTTTTTAATCATTTAATAAGGTACGAAATGATTAATGGTTCTGACCCTCACTACTGGTCAACAGACTGGCAATACATGGTCAAGGCAAACGTTCTTTAACTGTCACCTTGTTAAGTTCTCGATAATCAATTCACATACGAAAAGGCTTATCTTCACGGATATAACAGGGCTTCCCAAAGCGAAAAGCTAGGTTCAACAAAATACTGTAGTATTTTAGAAGCTTAAATTCTTGTCAATAATTACTTGTACTATATTAGGTACCACAGCTTCATATTAAATTGGTAAAATCCCCATGTTAATCTTCAAGAATGAAAATCATCAATGATTTTCTTGACAAGTCAAGATATGGGTGGTTGGTTTGGCTTTTGTTCCTGTAACTCGAATCCTAGCCCGATATATCCCATTTTAGTTTTACACCATTGTGAACCTTATGCCTTTTTAGCTCTCTGATCGAGGTTCTCGGCATTGAAAAATCTTCGTAAATTAAATCACACGTGTATATGTTGACATTTAAGAGATATACAGTCAAGAAAATCAAGAGCAATAGTGATATATATGCGGATTAGACGCCAAAAAAAATACACTCAAAAAATGGCTACAATTTAAGGAATGTGTTTAGTGACGGTATCAGATTCCTAACTGATGGAGAAAGGTCAGGTGGCAAGAAAAGATACTTCAAGGAAGTTGTCAATTGTTTTCGCTCGACGATTCCATTCTTTGGTGGTTGGTTAGGCCCTTGTTCCTGTAACTCGAATCGTAGCCTGGTATCTACCATTTTAGTTTTGCACCATTGTGAACCTTACGCCTTTTTTACTCTCTGATCGAGGTTCTCGGTTTTGAAAAATCTTCGTAAACTAAATAACACGTGTATATGTTGACATTTAAGAGATATACAGTCAAGAAAATCAAGAGCAATGGTGATATATATGCGGATTAGACACCAAAAAACAAACACTAAAAATGGCAATAATTTAAGGAATGTGTTTAGTGACGGTATCAGATTCCTAATTGATGGGAAAGGTCTGGAGGCAAGAAAAGCTGCTTCCAAGAGGTGGTCAAGTGTTTTCGCTCGATGTTTCCATTCTTGGGTGGTTGGTTTGGCCCTTGTTCCAGTAACTCGAATCCTAGCCCGGTATATCCAATTCTAGTTTTATACCATTGCGAACCTTACGCCTTTTTTACACTCTGATTGAGGTTCTCGACATTGAAAAATCTTCGTAAACTAAATCACACGTGTATATGTTAACTTTTAAGAGATATACAGTCAAGAAAATCAAGAGCAATGATGATATATATGCGGATTAGACACCTAAAAATAAACACTCAAAAAATGGCAATAATTTAAGGAATGTGTTTAGTAACGGCATCAGATTCCTAATTGATGGGAAAGGTCTGGAGGCAAGAATAGCTGCTTCCAGGAGGTTGTCAAGTGTTTTCGCTCGACGATTCCATTCTTAGGTGGTTGGTTTGGCCCTTGTTCCTGTAACTCGAATCCTAGCCCGGTATATCCCATTTTAGTTTTACACCATTTTGAACCTCACGCCTTATTTACTCTCTGATTGAGGTTCTCGGCATTGAAAAATCTTGTTAAACTAAATCAAATGTGTATATGTTGACATTTGATAGATATACAGTCAAGAAAATCAAGAGAAATGGTGATATATATGCGGATTAGACACCAAAAAATATACACTTACAAGATTGCTGCAATTTAAGGAATGTGTTTAGTGATGGCATTAGATTCCTAATTGATGGAGAAAGGTCTGGTGGCAAAAAAAGCTGCTTCCAGGAGGTTGTCAAGTGTTTTCGCTCGATGATTCCATTCTTGGGTGGTTGGTTTGTCCCTTGTTCCTGTAACTCGAATCCTAGCCCGGTATATCCCATTTTAGTTTTACACCATTGTGAACCTCACGCCTTTTTTACTCTCTGATCGAGGTTCTCGGCATTGAAAAATCTTCGTAAACTAAATCACGCGTGTATATGTTGACATTTAAGAGATATACAGTCAAGAAAATCAAGAGCAATAGTGACATATATGCGGATTAGACGCCAAAAAATATACACTCAAAAATGGCTACAATTTAAGGAATGTGTTTAGTGACGGTATCAGATTCCTAATTGATGGAGAAAGGTCTGGTGGCAAGAAAAGCTGCTTCAAGGTGGTTATCAATTGTTTTCGCTCGACGATTCCATTCTTGGGTGGTTGGTTAGGCCCTTGTTCCTATAACTCGAATCCTAGCCTGGTATATGCCATTTTAGTTTTACACCATTGTGAACCTTACGTCTTTTTTACACTCTGATCGAGGTTCTCGGTTTTGAAAAATTTTCGTAAACTAAATAACACGTATATAAGTTGACATTTAAGAGATATACAGTCAAGAAAATCAAGCGTAATGGTGATATATATGTGGATTAGACACCAAAAAATAAACACTCAAAAAATGTCTATAATTTAAGTAATGTGTTTAGTGACGGCATCAGATTCCTAATTGATGGAGAAAGGTCTGGTGGCAAGAAAAGCTGCTTCAAGGAGTGTGTCAAGTGTTTTCGCTCGACGACTCCATTCTTGGGTGGTTGGTTTGGTCCTTATTCCTGTAACTTGAATCCTAGCCCGGTTAGTTTTACACAACTTCAAATTCTTTAAAATGTACTAATGGTTGACATTAGTGCGATTTACTTAACAGAATTATTAAATTGATCAACATCAATATATTATTTTTAATGCTAAGCCGACAATCATCAATGTACATTAGCTTACCTGAGAACAGTGATTTTTTAAAAATATGATGAAACTAATCGCACAAGTTTCCTGAGTGTTAGTGATCGATATAACATGGGGATTTTACCAAAATACTCTAAAAACATATACTAATTTCCCTCAAATTTCGAGTTTTCAGTTATTATCACAATAAACAGCTGTTAACAGTGGTTTCGAAATCATCAATGTAACTAATCGCACAAGTTTCCCTTCAGTCGCACAAGATCAGATCACATGAGATATGATCTGATCGCACAAGACAGTCGCACAAGATCAGATCACATGAGATATGATCTGATCGCACAAGACAATCGCACAAGATTAGATCACATAAGATATGATCTGATCGCACATGGGCAATCGCACAAGACAGTCGTACAAGATTTATACAACTAATTAAGCACATTGTACAAGTTAAGACTGCATAATCGCACAAGACTTGTGGATCGCACAAGTCTTGTGGATCGCACAAGACAGTGCCGATCGCACAAGACTTGGGCCTCACACACATTGATCATCAGGTCCTTAAATCTTCATAACTCGAGACCGTGGTTGTGACTCGAGATCTCATAAAATACAGTAGTCGAGACCATGTTTCCTGACTCGAGACCTGATTCGAAACCTCATTACCCTAGGCTGTTTGATGTGAACTAAAATTTAGCTCGGGGCTCCGCCCTGAACCCCGTGCTATTAAATACTTGGTTTTGTTAACACTTAATTAACTAATCAGAATCAGATAATTTTACAAAACCAAAATAGCTTTACTTGAATGAACTTCTGATGTATTAATTCTGGCCAAAGCTGATTTAATATATCTATTTATTGTTCAAGTATTATAAAAGCTATGTTGAGTATGCATTACAAACGGGAAATGTCTTAATTCTGTCCAAAGCTGATTTAATTCATTTATGTTTAGCATGCTTGACAAGTGCATAACTAAAGTGATTGTCTCATTTCTGGCCAAAGCTGATTTGTCACGATTACTTTGCACACATACTTAAATGATTACACTTCTGGCCAAAGCTGATTTGTCTTTGTTTAAGTAGAATTTTGCTAAGTCTATTATTTTGATGTTAGTAATAGACAATATCACAGCTTCATAATTAAAATGGTCATTATTTATGCCTGCCTTAGTATAACATGCCCTTAGATCACATTAGGACTTCTTTCTTAGTATCATAACTTGCTCATCTTATTTCCACTATCAGCACCCAATTGCGAGATTCCACCTTTGACTGGTGATAACTTTGCTGAATGGAAGGATGCCCTCATGCTTACTCTAGGATTGCTAGACTTCGATTATGCTATTAGAGAGAATAAGCCAGCGGATCTTACCATTCAAAGTACTACTGCTGAGCAGATAGTTCATGAAAAATGGACTAGGTGTAACCGCATGTCTCTCATGTTCATGAAGCAATCCATAATTTGATCACTTAATTGCTTCGGTAATTTTTGACCAAAACAATTTAGCGCCCACCGTGGGGCAAGTGGTGCTCTCTTTACTAAATTTTTTTGTGAAATCGCTAATCGGCTTTCTATTTTCAAAACTTTTTGCCACATTGTCCATAATGGCCTCAAGATCAAACATGAGCTCCTCCACTGTGTCTGCTATGACTTCTGCTACT
Organism: Helianthus tuberosus; assembly: GCA_030545235.1. Taxonomy (NCBI): domain Eukaryota; kingdom Viridiplantae; phylum Streptophyta; class Magnoliopsida; order Asterales; family Asteraceae; genus Helianthus; species Helianthus tuberosus. The sequence continues at coordinate 98,201,977 of CM060446.1, read as the reverse complement.
ACCGGTTCGGTGCTTCCGCCACCTCCTCCAAGAATGCCAGCCTCTTCACGACCTCAGGATATTATCCCTACCCGCAGTGTTCAGGAATCTGCTCCTGTTTTAGCTTCTAACGATGAAATTTTAACCTTATTTGGAAGTGTGCAGGAACAAATGAGGCAGCAACAGGAAACAAACCAAATGTTGTTGAGGGAAATACAACTCCTGAAGTCTGGCTCGAGCAGATCTGCTGAGGATATTGTCACTCCATTACATCCCAGAACGTTGAACTTCAGTTCAGCCGTTTGGTTGTGAAATAGGGGTAAATATGCCATTAGATTGTGAAATAGGGGTAAATATGCCATTAAAACTATATCCCTATTTAAAAATTTTACAGGGGCCAAATGAGTTTCACATCCTAACAACCTTAAAAAATTTAATGTAAGAACCCTAATTATTTAATGCTATGATCAACAAAAATTTAATGTAAGAGCCCTAAAAATTTAACTGGTTTCAAGTATACCTGTTCGAGGATGCCCAGGAAGTCAATGAAAATTCCGTAAAGAAATCCATGGTGCTCAGGATGGTTCAAACTCAAATATTCTTGAAAGAGCTTAATAAAACCATCTGCGTCATTAACGTCCATCTGTCGACGAATAGCTATTCTTGACAACGATATCAAGATATCTTCCCGAACTGTGGGATCAGTCCTCTTGATCACAACCCTCACATCCGAGTGATCAGAAGAGGACGCTTCACTATCGGCTGAAGAGGACGCCTCACTCAGGGCAGAAGATGAGGCCTCACTAACGGCGACATGAACCGCAGCAGTAGAACAGGCTTCACTACCAGCAGTCTCATCAAGCGCAACAACAGAAGAGGCAACACAACAGAGTAAATACCGGCGAATACAATACCCAACAGCGATGGCGAATAAAAACACAAGCACTATTCCAGCGAAGATATTCCATGCTGTTTGTACATCCATCGTGGGAAGAAGCTGTTATGGGAAGGTCTTGAATCACTTAGAGACTATGTTACCAAATTTGGAAGAGAATCCCTATAAATCCCTAACTTAGATATAGCCACTGCTGTAGAAGCCTTTAAAATGAGATTACAAAAAGATTCTCCTTTCTACAATGATCTTGTAATGACTGTTAGGGGAGGATTTTATAATCCTAAGGATCATGGATCCTCAAATGCTGCCATGGTCAGGGATCCTTAATTCTGTTTGAATTAGTGATCCTCAGGGAGTGTTTGTAGGATCGTTTTGTGACCCGAACGAGTCGTTCAGAAGAGATTTATCAGTTTCAGATGCGGAAAATAAGAAACTGACGATGAAACAGCTTGTTTAACACTTTAATCCTCTTATATATTTATATAACAGCGTTTACAATCGAGAGGAAAACCGGCAGCACCTCGGTATCTCTTTCTGGCAACTGTTACAAATGAAATGTCTACAAACCTATTTATAGTACACATGGTTTCGCTTGAAGACAAACAGAACAATACAAGCGAAACCCACAAGATTAATTTCAAGCGAAACCCAACAATAAACTATTCAAGCTCCAAGCGAAACCCATGTATCTTGAAATCTGTTTTGTCCTCTTGTGATGATGTCATTGATGATGTCACTTTGATGATGTCATCATGACATCATGCTTGATCAACTTCGCAACGAACCCGAGACTCGATATAAGACGAAGATGACAGATGTATGCACCAACAGACTCCCCCTCAGATGTTGACGAGTCTTAAGTGTCGAGTCTTCTCAATCTTCAGTCTTTATCAGTCTTTGGACTTCCTTCAGGTTCTCTATCTGGCTCTATCCTATCTCCAATTCTCTTTCAGGATCTCTGGCTCCTAGCTCTTGCATCTTCAGACTCTCTTTCTCTAACAGACTCCCCCTCAACTTGTGCTGGGATCGTAGTCTGGCTTTTACAGATTCAGGTATCGCAACATAACTCACCTGCATATTCTCTACTCAAAACATAAGTTTCATAAAAGATAAGATATAACAAATTTAGAAACTTTTCTAATCACTTGAAGACACAACCTTGAACAAAAAGATTTATCATGTAAATTTCTGATGAATCACTTGAATATATATCATTTTCATTTCAAACATTTTCAAACACACTTTCCCAAACCTGTTCGTCATGTTCAGCACTCGGAATTTTGAAAATCAGCTTTTCAACATCAGTTGTCTAAAATCTTTTTGAATTTTTCAAAATTTATGCAAAAGCACACCAAAAATCTTCGTCGCCATCGATCCTCGTTCTTGGTGGCTTTAAGAACCAGGGGGTTCTTAGAGGTAGAAAACAGAAGATAACGATGGTTGCCGTGGGATCTCAACCGGTATGCTATAGGAAGGTCCTCAACAAGTAGGTTAGGAAAATGACGAGATTTGATTTGATCCAGCACTATTAAAACTCGCCAAACCATTGGCATAACCTGGGCGTAACTAAGGCCGGTGAGGTCGAAAAAGCTAGAAATAAAGGGTGGAAACGGGTACCGGAGTCCAAGAGAGAAGGGGTAGGCGAAGAAACAAACCCACTCATCGGATATTGCATCTGATCGGGCTTCCCGATCAAAAGGGCGAAAGACTGTTCCAGTGGGAAAGGCACCGGAATCTTTAAGAGCAGCGATATCAGCATTGTTGAAGCAGCAGATCTCCTTTGCTGGATCAACAATGAAGTTCTGGCTTACGAGGCTTGAGGCTGGTCGGTCCGATCGAGATTTCGTTCGTGGTGCCATAAAAAGTATCGAGCAAACTAAAAGCGATTCAAGAAAGAAGGATAGAAAGAGAAATACCTGATGTCCGCTTGAAGATAAGGATAACTGTAATAAGGAGTCCCTCGGTTAATATAGGATGAATATAGGGGGTAAAGAGTAAATAATGCTTTGGAAGTTGCACCGCTGTCGAGTATAGTTTAAAATGATGTTTAACATATAATTCATATGAGGATACCTTCGGGTATCATCCGAACCAATAACTACATCAATTCACACAACTTACACAAGTTTAGCGTTCAACTAACGACTAACACGGAAACAAAGCGAAACGGATATCCGAACGATATCGGATCCTTTTTTAGTGACCATCTAATGTTATTTGGATCATGTTAGACTAGTAATGGGCTCTTAACACATTTAAAACACTTAAACACTTAAGCTTATGAAGCTTACTAACTTTTCACCTAATAAAAACTAACACTTTTACACTAATAAAACAAGTTGCAACCCTCATGTGGGACCCCCTTTAAGGATTTAGGATGTTAAAAAACAGTGCAGGTCTACACAGATTGGCTATTTGTAGGTTACTGTTTAAGGGATTCAACAGTTAATATGCCGGTTCAAAAAACAACAGGATTTATAAACAACAGTTAATAGCCATAAACTTACATACTTTGTTCATATATACATGAATCCTATTCCTAGCAAGTACAAGGCATAAGTATTTAATTTAATTATATACAAACATAAATACAAATTATAGCTCCTAAATGTTCATTAGTGATGGTCTTTTTTTTAAATCTTGAATCATAGCAACTTCAAATCTATGAACTTACATCAAATATTATGAAAACGTACCTCTTGTTGTTCAAGTTGTTTCGGTCTTTTTGTATATGTTCTCTGTAAAGAGTGTGACCCAACATCAGAGAACTATAGGCAAACAACCTAGTAGTGAAAGTCACCCAAAAAGAATTATTTTCGGTAATCATATATAATGTAATAATCATCTATGAAGAAATTAGAAGAATAACAAAAAAGTGTTCACGGTCGACATACATGTTTTGACCCCTTTAACATCCCACCCAACTCGCCCTACATTCCAAATTAGTGTTGCTTATATATATATATATATAGGGAGGAGCTTATGCGAGAACAACCTTTATTGTGAGAACCGCGAGAACCAATGTGAACACAACCTAAAATAGCTAAAAAAAACCTAACCCCCCCCCCCCCCCCCCAAGCTAAATGCTAAAAACTAAAACCTAAAAAAACCCTAACCCCAAAAAACCCTTTATTGGGGTGGGGGGGTTAGGGTTTTTTTAGGTTTTAGTTTTTAGCATTTAGCTTGGGGGGGGGGGGGGGGTTAGGGTTTTTTAGGTTTTTTTAGTTTTTTTTAGGTTTTTTTTTTAGCTATTTTAGGTTGTGTTCACATTGGTTCTCGCGGTTCTCACAATAAAGGTGGTTCTCGCATAAGCTCCTCCCTATATATATATATATAAGCAACACTAATTTGGAATGTAGGGCGAGTTGGGTGGGATGTTAAAGGGGTCAAAACATGTATGTCGACCGTGAACACTTTTTTGGTTATTCTTCTAATTTCTTCATAGATGATTATTACATTATATATGATTACCGAAAATAATTCTTTTTGGGTGACTTTCGACTCGTTTTCTTTTTTACGCGTTAGATAACAAAACGCAAATCACCCCATTCAAAAGTAAAAAACTCGAAATTACCACCTCTATGAAATACACGGCAAATCATAACAAAAAGATAGGATTAAAGTAGAAATACTTGCATTATCTTGGTCAACATCTTGAATTAATTCTTCGAGGGGAGCGTTAATGCCAAATTCATCACACGCTTGTTGAAGTTCATGAGCGGTTATATGACCACTTCCGTCTTTATCAAAGTACGAAAACGCCCCAAACAAATGATCCTCTTTCTCAATTTTATTCAGATGCAATGTTGCAGCAACAAATTCCCCATAATCAATTGTTCCACTATTATCTACATCCGCCTGTGTTGAAAAAAGACCGTATATTAAATTTCTAACATCAAACAAACTACTTTTCAACTTCAAAATATAATCTTTATTCAGATTATAAAATCTTCAACACTATTAAACCTGTAAGATAAATTAAACCAAAAAATAAGTGTTTTTAGTTAGGGCTTACTTCTTGCATGAGATCATAAATTTCTGATTCCTTAAGGTTAGCACCGACTCTTTTTAATCCCGCCTTAAGTTCCTCGAAAGTAATTTGACCACTGTTCTCCGCATCGATCATTTGAAACATTAGTTTTAGCCCCGCTATTTCTTCTTCAGATAAGCTCTCTGCAATAACCTAAACATTAAAAAAAACTCAAGTCAATTTTTTTGTGACAATATAGAGAAAGAATGGAAATCAATCCCATTCCTGAACAAGAATGAAACTAAAATGAGGTAGGACTCTGTAGGCTTATCGATCAATTTTTTAAAAATTAATATCATGTCACTTACCAGTTACTGGTTTAATATGCTGTCACAACACAATACCCACATTTTTTTTTGAACGACATATGTGATGTTTTAGTAATCTTTATTATGTTATTTGTAGGTTTTTAGTGTGTTTTATGATTGAAATTATAGTTTTGTATGACTTTTTACACTTTTTAAAAAGAGTAAACTTCCATTTTGCTCCCTGTGGTTTGGTCATTTTAACGGTTTTGCTCCAATAGTTTAAAAATAGCCATTTTCCTCCCTGATCTTTCGAGTTTGTCACCAGTTTGCTCCCTAATCTTTCGAGTTTGTCGCCAGTTTCCTCCATGATAGAGTTAGAGGCTGGGAGCAAAATGAAGATAAGTTAGAAAAATCAGGGAGGAAAATGACTATTTTTAAACTATTGGAGCAAAACCTCCAGTATCAAACAAACACGAAGCATAAATACCATTCACAAGGAACGTACCATTCACCACATTGTTGTCGGCTTGAGCTTGGCGCACATTGATGTTGAAAGTTCTGGCACGGGCGGCTTGTTGCTGTTGCTGCGGAGGCTGTTGCTGCTGCTGTTGCGGAGGCTGTTGTTGTTGAGGCTCTTGTTTCACAACCCTGTTCGGGCACATGTTTGCGAAGTGGTTGGGATTATCACACACAAAGCAGACTCTGGCGTTGACCGTGGGTGCCGGAGCTGCTTGTTGGCCTTGAGGGGTAGGAAGCAGAGCTTGATGAGAAGTAGCTTGAGCTGATGCTTGTCGAGGACCAGTATGGCAGTTTGCGGTGAAGTGGCCGTACATGTTGCAATGCACACAAAATCGGCAGGCGGTACCCACCGGGTGATGATAAGTACATGTCTGGCAGGCAGGGTGAGGACCAGTGTAAGTACGCTTTGCAGGCGGTGCTTGGGTAACTAGTGCTGGAGCTGATCGGTGCTGGGGTTGCTGCTGAGCTGGTACTGCTTGGAGTGGAGCAGCGGTAGTGACAGCACAGTTCTTGTTGCTGGAGTTGCTGTTGTTGTTCTTCCTCTTGCGACGAGAGGACTTTGAAGACTGAGAAGCGGTGGCGGTGGTTTCAGCAAATGCGGCAGTGGTAGCTTGATGCAGGTTCTTTGAAGCTTTATCCCAAAAACCAGCTTTGACTCGCTTGTCGTTGATTTCAGTGGCAAGCAGGTAAGTTTCCTTGATTGTTGCTGGCTTTGAAGCATGCACAAAATCTGTAACACAATCTGGCAGAGCTCGAATGTACTTCTTGATCATCATATCAGCAATCTTGACTTGATTAGAACATATAATACTGAGCTGCTTGAAGCGAGCAGTTAAAGCAGCATTGTCACCATCTTTCTGCTTGATATGCCATAATTCATCCTCCAACTTTTGGCGCTCATGGGGAGGGCAGAACTCTTCCAACATGACGTTCTTCAACTCATCCCATGACAGACCATAAGCTGCATCATTTCCGCGTTTGTTCCTCTCGGCCGTCCACCAGTCTAAAGCGCGGGACTGGAAGACGCCGGTAGCATTCCGAGTGCGGAGATTGTCAGGACAGCCACACTGGCGCAGGGTGACCTCAATCGAATTAACCCATTGAAACAAAGTCGTAGGGCCATCTTCGCGAGTAAATTCTTTTGGTCCGCAAGCTTTAAACTGCTTGAAGCTGAAAGCAGCTTTTGGGGTTTCAGTCTTGGACTCTTCAGACGATTTGCTCACATTCTCATACAGTTCACTCACGATCTGAGGAACAACTTTCGCCATTTTCTTGGCGACGAGAGCAACAAGGCGTTTGTCTTTCTGGCTCTAGCGAGCAGCGCGCGAGTGACGGGATCTAGATGACGACATTGTCTGCAACAAACATTGCCATAGGACTCAGACATAATATAATCGAATCTCACCTCACACACCTAATACTACTAAAGTTCAGGAACACAATCATGTATTAAACACATAGGCACATAATCACAGATTCACATAAGCACGGAAGCACATAAGCACGTAAGGCACAGAACACAAAGCACAGAAGCATATACACACAAGAGGCAGTCAGAATACAGAAACCTATCCTTCAAAGTCCGCGAGCATTCGAGAATAGCGATTGCGATTAGCGGATGCATAGCGAGCAACTTAGCGTACGGTGGTTCCACAAATAATAGCGATTTGTTTCGATTTGTGGCAATGTGTCAGCATCTCAACCCTTATCAAGTTATACTCAAATTGTAGATGATTTTTTAACAGATATTAGAGATGCTACTCCAAAAACATCTAATTCATATGTTGCAAGTATAAGGCGAATCACGAATGAAAATGAAAATGAAAATGCAACTGTGTATGCCGTTGCACAATGTGCTGAAAATATAAATCAAGCTCTTTGCCAAGGGTGCATGAATACAGCATACAACAAATTAAAAGAATGCCTTCCAAATACAGAGGGGAAGTATTTCGACAATGCATGTTTTGCAAAGTATTCAGAGACTCCAATATTCAATGATAACCAGACAATAGACATAACAAATATATTAAAAGGTGAGACCACTTCATCATTCAATTTACTGAAACAAATAATTCATGACCATGTTAATGTGATATGATTCTTTGAAACTGGATATGGTCATTTATTAGTTGAGTTTGATAAATTGGTTAGTAGCGATAAGTGCACTAATTTTAACGTTATTTTACTAATTTCGTGAAAATAACGTTAAAAGTGGAGGACGGTTAATCATGCATCATGTGATGGCGTTGATAGCTGAAAGACAAAAGGGTACATGCACTAATCGGTCTTTGTCCCGATTGCCGAGTGTTATGTGCCTTATGTCCAAGGCTTGATGCAAAACTACTATCGAGCTGGGGGTCTCACTGGAAGCAGCCTCTCTATTCCTACGGGGTAGAGGTAAGGCTGTCTACATTTTACCCTCCTCAGACTCCACCGCCATCATACGCTGATGATTATGACCTAGAGATGGAGGATGATTATTACTCGGATGGATATGATCGGGACGAGGATGTTTATTTTGAGCCAAGGACAGATGGACGATGTTTCTGTTGTGGTCGTAATCATACTTCTGTTTATGATGATGTGTGCGCAGTGTATTTGGAAAATCCAGAGTATTGGAATAAAAAAATGATGGATGCGTACATCTCAACACCGTATCAGGGATACCGACAGTATCATCCCGAGGAATATTCTGAGCCCGAGGGTGTTTATATTTATCAGAACGAGGAGGATAAACAGCTTGCTATGTTGGAAGTGACTTTGTCCAAACTCGAGCAGTATTTATCAGCACCCAACCTTTCAGATGAAGATCGAATCAGCTGTTTAGTTTCTAAGAGTCAGAATTTAAAAATGAAGATAGAAATAGAACAACGCCTTTCACCATTACCTGATGACATTAGAGATTATTCTCACATGAAGGAGGAGGTTGTGGAGGATAATACCACACCAATGAGTCCTTTATCTGATGAAGAGTCACTGGTGGAGCAGATGGTGTGTGCAGATGATGAGGCGGAACAGTCTGAGGAGATGAATATGTGTACCGAACCTCTTCCCATATCAATCATTCAAATTAATAAGTGTGGGGAAGAGGGTTCGAGGAAGAAGATGAGAAGGGTGAAACAACAAGACATCAAGGTTTATCTTGTGAAGTGGATTAGCGAAACCCGCAGGTGCAGTCTGAACATGCCAATTATACTTACAAACCTTTGGAGATGGCATGTAAATTTCCGGGCATTCGTTGGAAATGTTTTGGGTAAGTGTGCATTGAGACCACCGTAACGCATAGCAGGTACGGTCTGGCTGAAGACCTTTAAACTTAGCGCTCTCGGGAGGCAGCCCGAGGATGTAGAGTTTGTACTTTGTGTTGTGGTGGTGGTGGTGGTTGTTGTGGTGTGGTGGTGGCTGTGGTGGTGGTTAGGCGGCTGTGGTGGTGGTGGGGGTTTGACGGTGGTGGTGGTTGTTATGGTGGTGGTGGTTTGTCGATTATTTAGATGTTAATTTTGTTAGAAATTTGTTACAAGTTATAATATGATACGTATTATATATTAATTTTTGCAGATATGTCGTCAGACGAGGAGGAGTTTGGTGTGGTACAGGTGCCTGGATTCGATGAGATGGCCGGGGGTGATTGTTTGGGTATTCCCTATATGGACTACCCAAACAATTCTAGGGAGTATAAACGTTTTAACAGGTTGCGAAAAATGAAGGTGGGTCGGCATAGGGTGTTGTCATGGGAGGATTTACGGGAGGTCGGGGGTCATCTTCAAAAGAGGGGCCTACTACAATAACTAAGATAATCTCTTAATTATGTGCAAAAGTGCGGAAATAATCAAAGGTTATACTAGATACGAGTCGGAACCAAGTGATTCATCTTGTCTATCTGTTTTTCTTTTATTTTTATTTTCAGCATTTTAGTTAGTTTTTATTTTTCTTAGTTTAAAACCTTTTTTCTAACATTTTGATTTGGTTAGACGTTGAGGATAAACCGGTACTAAAAGCTCTTGTGTCCTTGGACGACCTCGGTATCTTACCAACACTATACTACGTCCACGATGGGTGCACTTGCCCATATGTGTGTTTAGTGTTAGTAAATATCGTGTTTTATAAATTTAAAACTTGGCTAAAAAGTATAAAAAGGGCTTAAAATATATACCTAAAATATATTACACCTAACGCACATCAACATCATCCTGAAGTATGTTGTTAAACTGTGTATAATATTCTCGCTCGGAAACGACGTTTACATATCAATCGGCGAGAGAAGCAAATCGGCGTTGCTTGAACCACTTTCCGATTCGTTTACTGGTAAACACTTCATCTGATTGTTATAACTTCAGTTTTCGTAGTATTTTACGGTTTTGTTGAGGTTTTCTATACGATTTGTTTAGATCTATTGAGGAGACGCATCATATTTTCATTTTATATACTTCCTTACTATTGTTTGTTGTATGAACTTTGTTCGTGTGTGAATCCGTGTTTTTATTATTTGAATTGATTTGTGGCTAGTGGCTCACGTGTTAGGGTTTTAGTTATAGCTGAATTTGCGAGATTTGAACTTGATTTGTGTTTTGAGGCTTGATTGATAGGTTACACATGGTTTTGATGGAATTAGGTTTATGAATTTGAGTTGACATGAAGGTTTTTAACTTTTTATGTGTTGATTGATTGTATACATTATGCTAGGTAGGTATACTAATCTGCTAAAGCCTGATGAGCTGCATTAGTGTTTGAAAACAAATTACTCGCGATAATCCGTCAAGTTAGCACCGAAAATGCGAAAACCTTTTTAAACTTTAAGAAGAACTTATTTATGTATTTGAGGCCTTGGTTTTAAAAAGCGGGAGGCGCACAAAAGCGACGAGGTCAAAAACCAAGGCGTGAAGCGCAAAGCGCAAAAGCGGTGGACTTTTCATACCCGAGGCGCAAGCTAATTATATATATTTTTCTATATATCCCATACGTTTTTAGCTTTCCTAACCCAAAATATAGCTATAAGTATGGTTTTTGTATGATTTTAGATGCATGTACAAGCCAAAAAAACCCAGGGTACAACTGTTAGATGCATAAAAACGCCTTGGGTACAAGAGGTGCGCGCCTCAGGCCAAAAAAGCCCAGAAAAATCCCAAAAAAGGTTGTAATTACTCTAGGCGCTGAGTGAAAAAGCCCCAGAGTGTGCGCCTCGCGCTTAAGCGCGCCTCAGGCGCGCTTTTTAAAACCAAGTTTGAGGCCAACTTGAGGAGCTTTTTACAGTATATATGGTTGTTGGTTTGATTCTCTTTAGTTGGCTGTGAAGTGGAGTTTATTGTGGAAGAGATAGGGTTACCAATTCATAGGAATGACTGAATGAGTGTTACGAATGGAGACATGATCTTTGTTCGCAACTTGCAAGGTGCTTAAAAACAAGGGCTCTAAATTAGCAAGGCGCATAACAGAAACGTATCATTTTTTAGGGATTTTAGACATGTTATAGGCTTGTTTAGGGCTGGTTATGCTGGTTTCAGGCTATTTCTAGATGCTTCCGACTAGTTTGGCCGGATTTTGTAGATTTTTGTCATAATTTACGAAACCTGGCCGGAAAATCACCCGATTGCCTCGCCTGAGGGCTTCAGCACACGCCTGAAAAGCTTTTAAAACGTAGCTCTTAAGCAAGTGAAGTGAATGTTTCTTACCTTTTCTATCTTCTGTAACTCTACTGGATCTTACTACGGTTTATTAACAGTGAAATTAGTATCTGGAGGTCACCTGCTAGTTGCAGTTTTAAGTGGTTTGGTTTTAGTAGTCTCAATTCATGGTTTTCTTTTGCATTTTTTTTATGCATTTGATCATTGAATATGTAAACATTGGAGGGATGAATCTTTTGTGTTGCTTGTTAAAGTATTTGTTTATTGTTTCATGTCTGGTTACTGAAATCACTACATTAGGTGTTACTTGCAGATAGGATGGCATCAAAATTCAAGCAGTAGCAATCTAAGGCATGTCAGGCATCACAATTTGTGTCCAAGCATGGAAGTGCTTACTATAGGCAGCTAATGGAGCAGAACAAGCAGTATGTTCAAGAGCCAGCAACTGTTGAGAAATGCAACGAGTTGTCCAAACAGTTGTTCTACACTCGTCTTGCCAGGTTAATCTACAGACCTTATGTCTTGTAATTTTATGTATTTCATGTAGCTATAGTCAATACATAAGCATTTTAGTTTATAAAGTTATGCTATATATGTTTTCTTAATTCGTTCTGGTTCCTGATGGAGCCTACTTCATATTTTGAGTTAGTGTTATTCTCTAATATGTTTTTTTTGTCACTTCTAAACTGTGTGTTCTGTAGAGGTGGCAAAACAGCTAGTTCAGATGAGTTGAGTGATGAATCAAACTAGTTGGGTTGGGTTGACCCGTTAACACGTTTCTAATCATTCTTTTAATTCAATAATGGAAATTAGTAAATTACATCAAACATGATGACAATATTTTATTAATAATATATTCTGATTTTCAAATAAAGCTACTTAGGAGGCTCAAAGCATTTGAATACACTTTTGGCGACAAAAGAGTATTGGTTTGAGTTTGCCACTTATAAACTAATAATGCATTATGCATATAAAGCTGCATTTTTTATTGAGGACAAAAGAGGCTTAGCCCATTGACAGTTTTTAGGCTTCAAGCTTACAGTTCACTTTCATAAATGAATTGTTTTGTTTGTAATTGCGATCTGCAAGAAATCATTTCAGGAATTTGGACGTGATAGACAGTGCTTAAGATTGAACATTGTACTTAACACATATACATATTGATTTGAGTTACTTTTTAGAGCAACTAGCATGAAGGTTAAACGGGTTGTGTTGATGCTTCTCTCATATGTTTATCATATATATGATTTTACACCAATCATGCTTAAATTTGTATTCCATGTGTTATTAGCAAGACTAAACCAGAAGTTCATTACTTGGACGATGGCATTTTGAGGTTAAGTTTTTCATGTGAGATCAGTAATGGAGCCCACAAGGGGTAAACTGGGCCTAGTAAGGATAATAAACTGTATTTGTTGGGTTACGTCCTCTAACAGCCTATGGATTGTTTTTTTTATTTTATATATATTTTGACTTCATACATATTGCACCTTTCTATGGGCCTTGAAACTCGTTTAACCTGGGCTTGATACTAAATCAGTAAACCTTGTTTCTGTTGCATACTTGCATATAAAATCAAGTTCATCCATATTTCAAGTTACAAACAAGAGATTACTTTCGTGTTTTTTTTTATCATCAAGAAACTGTTGGGCCGACCCATTAATATCATTCTCAATCTTTTTATGTATATTAGGTTTTAAATATACAAAAATAGTGGCTTAACCAATCAATCAAATTAGTTTTGTAATTTCTTGTATGCATATTCTGCAGCCTGCCTAGCCGCAATGAATCATTCTGGAAGGAACTCGATTACGTGAAGAATATATGGAAAAACAGAAAAGATATGCACGTTGAACAAGCTGGAATCGCTGCTTTGTTTGGGCTGGAATGCTTTGCATGGTTTTGTGCCGGAGAGATTGTTGGAAGGGGTTTCACAATCACTGGTTACCATGTTTGACTTTTCAACAAGGAGAAAAAAACACACATAAAACAAAAAAATCTGGGTTCATGTCATGACCAAACATGACTTTGTTCATGGAACTTGTGTAATGTTTTGCCACTTCATTCTTTTTTGGAAATTTTGAAGCTGAGAAAATCAGTTGTAATCTGGTTGCATTAATAATCTCTGCAGTTTAGGGCATTGACTTTGTTAAGCTTGATCAAAAGTGTTGACATTTTATGAGTTGATTCGAGTTATATTTACAATTTTTAGCGACTAAACTAGGGCGTAGTCAAGCATGAGCTCGTATGAGATGAGCTTTCATTGAGTTTAAAACTCACATGCATACAAAAATGAGCGCAAAACGTACAAGTTAATGCTATGAAATTGGGAAATTGGATTTAAATAATCTGAACTTTCACCTGTTGGCCAATAACACTCCGAACTTTCAGTTTGGCCAGCAGCACTCTCAACTTTCATCCTATTTTCCCAAAACACTCCCAAACTAACATATCACTAACCAAGTTAGTTTTTAAGTTTTATTTATTACACAAACAGTCCTTGTAGTTATAATTTACTAGTTTTAAGTTTTATTTATTACACAAACAGTCCCTGTAGTTATAAAAAAAATCATAAAAATAAAAAAAAATCTAAAAATTCAAAAAAATTCAAAAAAATCATAAAAATTCAAAAAAAAAATCAAAAAAAATCTAAAAAAATAAAAAAAAATCTAAAAAAATAAAAAAAATCATAAAAAATCATAAAAATTCTAAAAAATATCAAAAAAATTCTAAAAAAATCATAAAAAACCGTTTCGACCCGTACCGTTTCGACGCGAACTGTTTCGACGCGTACCGTTTCGACCCGGACCGTTTCGACCCGGACCGTTTCGACCCGTACCGTTTCCACCCGGACCGTTTCGAACCGTACCGTTTCGACCCGGACCGTTTCGACCCGTACCGTTTTCGACCCGTACCGTTTCGACCCGTACCGTTTCGACCCGGACCGTTTCGACGCGTACCGTTGAAACGGTACGGGTCGAAAACGGTACGGGTCGAAACGGTACGCGTCGAAACGGTTCGCGTCGAAACGGTACGGGTCGAAAACGGTACGGGTCGAAACGGTACGGGTCGAAAACGGTACGGGTCGAAACGGTCCGGGTCGAAACGGTACGGTTCGAAACAGTCCGGGTGGAAACGGTACGGGTCGAAACGGTCCGGGTCGAAACGGTCCGGGTCGAAACGGTACGCGTCGAAACAGTTCGCGTCGAAACGGTACGGGTCGAAACGGTTTTTTATGATTTTTTTAGAATTTTTTTGATATTTTTTAGAATTTTTTTGATTTTTTATGATTTTTTTTATTTTTTTAGATTTTTTTTTATTTTTTTAGAATTTTTTTGATTTTTTTTTTGAATTTTTATGATTTTTTTGAATTTTTAGATTTTTTTTTTATTTTTATGATTTTTTTATAACTACAGGGACTGTTTGTGTAATAAATAAAACTTAAAACTAGTAAATTATAACTACAGGGACTGTTTGTGTAATAAATAAAACTTAAAAACTAACTTGGTTAGTGATATGTTAGTTTGGGAGTGTTTTGGGAAAATAGGATGAAAGTTGAGAGTGCTGCTGGCCAAACTGAAAGTTCGGAGTGTTATTGGCCAACAGGTGAAAGTTCGGATTATTTAAATCCAATTTCCCTATGAAATTTGCTTCAAAACATTAATAATATTTTCTTGTCATTTGCAAGTATAATCATATATTTAACAAAAATGGTAAACCAGACGAGTTTTTATTTCCAGTCGAGCTTTATCAACTTTTAAGTTAAGCTTGAATCAAACTCGCTTTATTGATCAATATTTACAAGTAACGGATTGGATGTTTGTATCGACTTTTGAATTAAGCTTGAATCAAACTTAAAACATCCTCAAGCTTGGCTTGGTTCTTTATATGGCGTTTTGTTTTTGTATACGCTTGTCAACTCTCGGGTGGTCTGTCATTTTGAGAACTGAGGGGCGTTTTTGCTTCTCACTTGTTTTGTTTTGATGATATTATATTCACCGGGGTAACCCTTTACCAAAAAAAAAAAAAAAAAAATTAGAACTGTTTTCGAGTATTTTGTTTTAAATATTTAGTGGATGTTTGTATCAACTTTTGATCAATATTTACAAGTAACGAACTGGATGTTTGTATCGACTTTTGAATTAAGCTTGAATCAAACTTAAAACATCCTCAAGCTTGGCTTGGTTCTTTATATGGCGTTTTGTTTATGTATACGCTTGTTCACTCTCGGATGGTCTGTCATTCGTGAGAACTGAGGGGCGTTTTTGCTTCTCACTTGTTTTGTTTTGATGATATGTTATTCACCGGGTTACCCTTTACCTAAAAAAAATTAAATTTATAACAGTTTTCGAGTATTTTGTTTTAAAAATTTACTAGCAAAACGGGGCGTTCCGAGAATCGAACTCGGGACCTCTCGCACCCAAAGCGAGAATCATACCACTAGACCAAACGCCCAATCGATACTCAAAACCCGTATCCATAATTATCATTGTATTCATAGTGTGCCACCAGTTAGCCTATATAAAGGCAGACAAACGCAGTCACAGACTCACAGTCCCATTTCCCGCGTTTCTAACAATTTTCCCGCTTCTCGTCGAAACCCTAATTGCGAAAAATGGGAACCAAACACCACTCTTCCGACACCGTTTCCGATCCCAAAAAGCGCCGAAAGGTTGGATTCTCCAAAGTCGGTAAGTTTCCCTAATTGTTCTCATCCTAATTGCTCCAATTCGTCTCTGTTTTCGCTGATTTTCTTCACTTTTTTTCTCGTAGATGAAGGGGTTCAACCCAATGACTGCATCAAAATCTACATGGGTACGTGTTTATGTATTATTCGTTTCGTTGCTGGTTTCTTTAGCGCAGAGTTTTTTTTATTAAATTTGCTCGTATTGTTTATCATAGAACATGTGTTTTTGGGTTTTTTTTTAGCCGAAATGTGCTCTAGTTTAGCTACTGCAGTATAATTTATGTGTATAATGTTTGATTTCATGTTCCGTTGAATTAATTTACTGCTTGATGAAAGTTACCAGTCATTGACTTTAGGGTTTTTGGATGTACTGCGAAAAGTTGTTATTTTGTAAGCTGCAGTAATCGATTTTGTAGTTTTTGGTAGGGATGAGCACGGTATCCGTTCGGTACCTACCGAAAAAACGGGAAAAGTGGGTGCCGGTACTGGTACCGAATACACTGGTTCGGTACCGGTACCTGTATTTACCGGTGTTTTACCCATAAATACCGGTACCGGTACCGAAAAACGGGGAAAGTGGGTACCGGTACCGAATATACCGGTACCGGTACCCGGTACCAAATGCTCATCCCTAGTTTTCTTGAGTTTATGATATTTAAGGGCTAGTTTAGGTTTAGAGAAACAAGTATGTTTTGTTTTGCTATAATTTTGTATGGTGTTTTAGTCCTGATGAAATGTTGTTATTTTTTTTCTAAATAATTAAATCATCAGTTTCTAAAGAAGATGAAGTGGGCTCTGAAGAAAGCTTCTCTATTGAACCTGTTGACTTAAGTCCCTTCTTTGAAGAAGATGGAAAAATATATGGCTACCAAGGGTTAAAGGTGTACTCTTATTTTAATTATTTTGTATATCATGTAGCTTACTGATTTTTAGTTTTTATTATCATTTTTTAATTGCCTTTGCAATCTTCTCCGATCTATGCCATTAGTCTTTAAAAAATTATGGAAATAAAAAAATGTAATTGTAGTTTGTCCCTTGATTTTTCTTGTTATGCTTGTGTAGCCTGGCTAAAAATCACGGATTTTCTATAGTCCATAGTTGTTAATAGCGAATAGCGACAAATGGCGACCGCTATTTTATATAAAGCGATACACTAGAAAAAGAATTTTGAAAATTTTTGTATGTATATTATATCAAAATACCTTGGTATATATGCTATTTTACATGTATATTTTAACAAAAACCTATAAATCCAGCTATTTTATAGCTATATCTAATTGCTATTTACATCAAAAAAAAAAAACTGTCGCTATTCACGCTGTTGGTCTCTATGACCCAAATAGCGACACTTGGTCGCTTCGCTACATAGCGCGCTATAGCGTTCGCTATAGCCGCTATTGACAGCTATGCTATAGTCTACAATATTGTTTGTTTTTTTGAAACCTTGTGCTTCTGTTTGTAAAAGTATTTGATACTTATATCGGACATGGACATTGGTTCATACGGATAGACTTCTGTGTGCTGATTCGGCAATATAAATTTGATATTATACAATGCAGATTACTATTTGGATCAGCAGCATTTCATTTCAAGCATATGCTGATATATCTTATGAGAGCACATGTGATGTAAGTTCATCCATTTATAATATGCTTTCCGGAATTTCAAAATGCGTATATTTTCTTCAATCGTTTTGCATATAAGTCTGACTGTATTTCTTTTCAATGGTTGATGTTTTATTATTAATGAAGGCTGGGAAAGGAGTCACAGATCTTAAATCTTCTCTACAGGTTATCATCAAATACTATATTCATCTCTTTGACCTTTATTTTCTGCAATGTTGAAACGTTAACCACTGTTACATTTTTTTCATTGCAGAATATTTTCGCAGACAATCTTGTTGAGACAAAAGATGATTTCCTCAAAACGTTTTCCACCGAGACTCATTACGTAAAGTATGTTAAAGTTTACAAACCTTTGATTGAAATATAATCTTATGATCATTGTTATATGTATTTCTCGATCAGTTGGTTGATTCCCGATGCTTGTTTTTGTACAGGTCTATGATCTCAGATGGAAAAGTCATTAGCAATGGGTTGGATGCACATTTTAAAGCTGATTGTTCTGAGCTGGAGGTGTGTTTTTAAACTACCTGCGCTATTACGGTGTACCCAAGATATCATTGGTTTATCATTTTATTGATTTTATCAGGTTGTTCGTGTTGAGGGCTCAGCAATGGGTCTTCTTTACTGTAGATTGGTACCACTTGTTCTTCTTCTCGTTGACGGTAACATCCAGCTGTTCTTGACTTTTGCATAATTATAAGGTTTTGCATTATTTCTTGCTGATTTAAATTCTAGTTATTTAATTTAAATTTGTTACATTTCTGTATCAGGTAGCAATCCCATTGATGTTACTGATCCTGATTGGCAAGTTTACCTTCTAGTGGAGAAGAAAATTGATGAACAGGATACTCCACAAAAGTTGTTTGGTTTTGCTGCACTTTATCGGTTTTTTCATTACCCTGATAGCCACAGGCTGAGACTTGGGCAGGTATATTACTTCACATTAATGGTTAATAAATTCAGTGTGATTTATAAGAACTAAATAATTATTTATTTTCCGAATGAACCAATTAAAGAGGTTGTAAACACCTCAGTTTATTTCAAGGCTTTTGAAATGTTGACCCGTTTTCTTAGCATTGTATTGAAATTTAAAAAAAAAATTAATAAAGGTGCAAAAATGTAGGGGTGTAAATGAGCCGGGGCAAGCCTTTCACCACTCAAGCTCGGCTCATCATGTTTTTATGAAGCTCGAGCTGGGCTAGGTTCGAGTTTTACTTATTTGAGCTCGAGCTCGGCTCACGAGTAAAACCCAAAGCTCAAGCTTGGCTCAAGCTATTTTGAGAACTATATCAAACGAGCTATCGGTTTGAGTTCGCTTCGATATCGCTTAAGCGAGCCAAAGCTCGGCTGGGCTCGCCAGTATTATTAGTTTAAATATGGGTCTAAGTTGAAACCGACTTGGGGTTTTTAGGGTTGGGTTATAATCATCATTATCATTAAAATATGTATAAAAAACTAAAATTATGTTTGGGCTTGTTTAGGCTCACAAGCCTAAAAGAGCTTTGTATTTAAGGCTTGAGCTTGGGCTCGATAACTAAACTAAATGAGCTGTATTTCAGGCTCGGGCTTCTTAAGGCTTGGCCCGTTTGAGCTTTTAACCGAGCTTATCCCGAGTACCTCTCGAGTCTCTTGGCTTGTTTACACCCCTACAAAATGGGCGGGTTTGGTGGTTTGGTTGATGGGTCAAAGTTGGTAGTATTTAGTGTAGGTCAAAATGGTCGTTCTGAAGATTTTGTTGTATTTTGAAGCCAAGTAAAAACATTGTTTTGTAACTGTGATACTCAAATTTTTTAAATATAATAATTTGTAGAGACAAGAATTACCACAAGCATATTGAAAGTAGAACTGAAATAGGATCATTTAAGGTAAATTACTTATGCTACATGTTTTTTTTAATGTTTCAATGACAGATACTGGTATTCCCTCCATACCAACGCAAAGGCTATGGAGGTTATCTTCTTCAAGCAATCACCAACATGGTAGTTGCGGACAACGTGTACGATCTCTCAATCGAAGAGCCGCTAGACTCATTACAACACGTTAGGGCTTGCATTGACGTACCCCGTTTACTTTCTCTACAAGCAATCCAGCCATCACTAAACGCAACCGTCAGCCGTCTAAAAGAAGAAAATCTAGCCAAACGAACCCAAATTACCCGTTTCGCCCCACCATCAGAAACCATCGAAGAAGTGAGAAAAACGCTCAAAATCAACAAGAAACAGTTTTTACAGTGCTGGGAGATTTTAATCTACTTAGCTCTTGACCCTGTTGAAAAGTATCTCGAGAATTTTAAGACGGTTGTTTTGGATCGAATTAGGGCTGATGTCATCGGTAAAGATACCGGTGCAAGTGGGAAGCGGCTGGTCGAGGTCCCCACGGAGTTTGATTCGGAAGTATCGTTTGTGATGTTTAAGTCGAATGGAACCGGTGAGGAGTTTAAGGAAGCGGAGATTTTAGAAAGCGATAAGGTGAAACAAGAAGAGCAGCTACAGAAACTACTTGATGAAAGGATTGAAGCGATAAAGTTGGTTGCGGAAAAAGTGCGTGTTACGAGCTCTTGAATGTTATTGGTGGCTTTTGAATGAGACTTTATATGAATTTTAATAGTTTTGCAACTTTTTAGATGTTTGAGGTGTTTGTAACTTCTATTGAGATTGCAAGATTTATAACTTTTTCAAAATCAGTTTTTGCTTGATTTTGGTTAAGTTTTTGTTTTTTTTTAGCATTTCTTTTACTTGAATTATGCCACTAAGGCACCAACTTCTCATGTGTTGTAAGGCGTGAGGCGACCTTAGATGAAGTAAGCTGCGTTGCGCCTCAGATGATGTAAAGTGTAAACTGCGCTTCAGGCTTAAAACTACTACATGCGAGTAGCATACTGCAGGTCTGCAACTTGGAGTGACTTGTGCCACTTTAGACGAAGGCGTTTTACGCTACTATATGCAACTACTACTAGATGCCCATGGTGGTTTGAAACTCCTGCTCTGTCCTTGAATATATGGACTGTTGTTTGTTTTTCCGAAGGTTCGACTCACTTCTTGATTAGGCTGTTAATGGTCATTAGTGACGGGATGAGGACAAACACTTGGGTGGTGTTTGTTTTTTCAGATGTAAAAGGTCTGCATTCTGCAGACCACATCTGCAAACGTCTGCACGAGAAGAGGCAGACTAAATGTCTGCGGAGTGTAATACAAAACAAAATGTGCTTCTGTGTAACACCATGTAGGCAACCACTCACATTCACTAAGGTGTGTAATGGTGTAATGGTCATGTTAAATGTGAGCCAATCTTATAATTTATATTTTTAATTCACATCATTAATTGTTCAAGAAATATTATCAAACAATTACTTATCATTGAAATGTTGATCCAAGTAAACGTGTCAAAAACTGCTTACAGGACCAAAAATATTTTTTTTAGAACTTTTTGATAACATTTATATTGAAATGTTCATAATCATGTTTATTTTTTTAATTACCAATCACAAGTTATTTGAGAAAAAACAAATTAACTCTTAAATTAAATATTGTAATAAAAACTTTAAAACTGAAATGGTGAGGTGGAGCTAGATGATTGTCTCGTATATTAATTGATAGTTAAAAAAATTAAAGCAAGAACATGCTCCACGCCCATTATCTCCTTCACACAAAGCCCCCCACACCCCAGGAGCGCAATGTTCACGTGGGTGCGATGGCTAACAAACAACTAAAATATGATAATTATTTTAGTTAAAAAAAGTGTTTAACTATAATTTTATGACTAACAAACAACTTGTTTATGTCACCAATAATTTGGTATACAGTTATTTTTATGTTTAGATTCAAACCAAGGACTAACGTTTTAAAAGCTATTTTTTTATCATCGAAAAAACTAAAATTTCACTCTCCGTCCCAAAGTGTCACGCTTTGTTTTTGGCTTTTGAAGAGAAACAGGTGTAATTCTCGCCTCTCATATTCACCTTGTTCATGAGGTGCTCGAATATTTATTTTTTGTTCTTCATGCGGTAACTTTTATGGAGACATATAGTTAACTTAATTTTTTTCATTTAATGTTTAAGATGTATGAGTCTACAATATGTAGAGGCCTCAATTAAATTTGACCCTTTTTTATATAACATGTGGGCTAAATATGAGTGGGGTGTTAGTGGGGTCTTTTTTTCACTAAACACAACATAGATACCTCTCTGAATTTATCTGTCACTTTTATTGTTGTTTTCAAATAATTTTAGGGCTCTTTAACCAACCCACGTTCACGAATACTCATCTACATGCTAATTAATACATGTCTAGATTAGTTTAGGATTCAAATATGTGTTTTGGAAGATTTTATATTATTACTAGATTATTACCCTGTGTATTACACGGGTTGAAAAAAATGTTATTTTACATACTAAATAATAAAACAATATATCTTTAAAAACCTCATTTATTACACGGATTGAATAAATGTAATTTTATATATTAAATAATAAAAAATATTATATTTTTAAGAACCTCGTTTATTGTAATTTATATACCAAATAATAAAAAAGTTAAATCTTTAAAAACTCCATGTATTACACAAGTTGAATAAATGTAATTTTAGATTAATAGTATATTAAATAAATATAATTTTGAATTAATGGTGTATTAAATAAATATAATTTTGGATAAAGTCTTATATATAAATTTTAAGTAATCAATATATTTGATAAATAATAAAAATACTAATAATTGTAAAAAATCTAATTTATATACTCATTCTATCTACTATAATAAAAGAAACCAAGTTTTGGACACGTGTGGTATCCTCAAAATTATACTTATTTAATATTAACTAAATACATAAATAATAAATTAATATTAAATCTTATCATACTTTACTAAAATATTATCCTCAAATCTAAATTGTTAATTTAATATATTTTTAAAACAAATACATCTCTTTCCTACTTATCTTATATTAAATATATAAATAATAAACTAATATTAAATGTTATCCTAATTTATTAAAAATATAACTTTTTTATTAATTGGTATACAAAATTATATTTATTCAACTCGTGTAAAACCCGGGGTTTTTAAAAATATAACTTTTTTTATTATTTACTTTACAAAGTTACATTTATATAACACGTGTAATACACGAAATTTTTAAAGATATAACTTTTTATCATTTGCTATGTAAAATTAGATTTATTCAACACGTGTAATACACAGGGCTTTTAAGGATACAATTTTTTTTTTATTATTTGGTAGATTTTTCAACCCGACTATACACGGGTTTTTTAAAGATACGACGTTTTTAGTATTTAGTATACAAAATTACATTTATTTAATATGTGTAACACACATGGTTTTTAAAGATATAACTCTTTTTTAGATCTATTCAACACGTGTGACATACGGGGTTTTTAAGGATGTATTTTTTTTTTAGTATTTGGTAGATTTATTCAACCCGATTATACACGGGTTTTTTTAAAGATACGACATTTTTAGTATTTAGTATACAAAATTACATTTATTTAATATGTGTAATACACATGGTTTTTAAAGATATAACTATTTTTTATTATTTGATATATAAAATTACATTTATTTAACCCGTACAATATACGAGGTTCATAAAGATATAACTTTTTTATTATTTAATATATAAAACTACATTTATTCAACCCGTGTAATACACGAGGTTCTAACCTAGTAATAAATATAAAAGAAAGGCGGAAAACCCCCAAAATAGGTGCCTCCAATGGTTGTAAAAATCCCGACTAGTCTCCGATTAGTCGCCGATTAATCACTAGTCGGAGGTTCACCGATTAATGGCCGATTAATAGTTAGGCAGTCAATGGCGGTCCTATTCTGGCCAAATTTTGGCTATTTGCCGGCCAAATTTTGACCAAACCATATAAATTCCTTCCAATTACTTAGAAAATGGGTTAATGAGGGGTTAAAATATGTCTACTTTTAAAAAACTACATATAAAAAATTGTGTGTATATATGTAACTAAAAATTACATATAAAAATCTCAATCTGATTAATTCCGATTAATCCCTATTAATCCCGATTAATCGCTAGTCGGTACCCCACCGCCCGACTACCGCCTAGCGATTCTTACAAATGAATGACACGTGTCACATATTAATTAGCTGTTGCTAACGAACGAATATTAAAGAATCAACTCATTATGTCTCAATATTAAAATAAACCAAACAAAAGAACCTTTACCGACGTATAATACGTCGATGGACGTCTCCAGGTCGTTTCTTATTGGCCATTTAAATATGGCGTATACATCGGAGGGGCGTAATTCTTATTGCGAGCCGGGTATTATACGCCAATGGGCATAACATACGCCCATCTTCAAGTCACTTTGTGGTTTTCCATTCTTTTCACTTGTGTGCATCATCACGGGTCGATACCATACAATTTTTTTTTTTTTACTTAATACTTCACGCGTGCAATGCTTATGAATCCATTACCACGAGTAAGGTACCATAATTTCTATGACCTCTTCATCCAACACCTCCAGATCCTAAAGCATATGATTTCCAACTAATCTAATACCAAAGTTCAAAAATCTCAAGACCCATTATAATTGCACATCATTTCTCATAATCCACTAATAAGCTCCAGTACCTGAAACTTTAGTATACACATATCATGAACATAAATTTTATTCATTTATGAGCTTCGTGTAAATTCTTGAGTTTTACATAAGAACTCAACAAAAATACCATTACATATGTCGCATACGAGGAATTTTACAAATACTATAAGATACCAATAATCACAATTATGTCATAGGCGCATAATCATAAAAGTATTATAATTACGTATAAAGTGGAGAAACATTCACTTACAGAGCTATGCCATTATATTTCTTCACCATAATTAACACATGTACACGAAATCGTTCCATGATAATTGTTGTTCAGATGAGCTTAACGATCCAGCTTGATATTCGTTTACCTATTACAATCGTAACACTCATAGTTACTCAAATATATCAGTTCACTTGTTATCTTAAAATTCTATTCAAGGTCTGAGTTTAATAATCTAACACCTTCATTAATCAAACCCACAAACCAAATTGTCTATTCTACATGGTATGTACCATTTATTCATTCAAGCAGTAATAGTCATCATTCCGAAAACCCATTTCAACCAGATCTTAAACAATTTCGACTCATATTTTTAAATCATGCGAACTGAAATAACCCATTCGTATCCCGATTAACGACGCAACTTTAGTTACCAGCATACACTATTACTTACAATCATGGTTGCAAAAGTCGCTAGGCCCTCCCTAGTCGGTCAACCGGGGAGTTGAGAGTACTCGGCCTAGGCGGAGAGTACTCGGGGAGTACTCGGACATGTTAAATTATAAAGAAATTAGTTTTTGGAAATTAAATACATGTCAAATAACATAAATTTACTAATATCTATAACAAAATACGTGAAAATAATATTTATTCTTTAATATGATAGGCATAGAAATTATGTTTTATTATTTTTAAAGTCAAACTCGGCCCAAGTTGACCTACTAGATACGATTTTGGCCTCGGTTGACCGCGTTTGACCGCGTTTGACCGATTTCGAGTAATTAGGCGGAGTCAAAGAAAGTCGGCTCGGCAGCCTACCTTGTAGCGACTACTCGGGAAGTACTCGGCCTTGGAAACCTTGTTTTACAACCATGCTTACAATCATACAATGCTTGGTTATACATTTACCTTCCAATGTCGTTAAGTGAACAGTTGAGGTCCACCGCCACCGGCCTTGATTCGTCAAAACACCGGTTGTTACGGTCCAGTACTCCCATCGATCATCCTTCACAACACCCACATCTTAAACTTCCAGCCATCGAATCCGACCGCAGCTGAAGATTAGTTCGCCTCCATAGATAAACTATAATCATGACCGCAATTGATCGATTCTAGTTACAACTCTAGCCCCAACTCTTTGTAAATTTAGAATGGGGTGTTACAAGTTTGCAAAAAACAGATCGTCTTCACCTGAAGATGACGAACACCACGAAGAAGAAGACATGGCTAAAACTTATAAAATTCGAAGAAATGTATAAAAAAGTGAGAGAGATTAGGTTGATTTGGTTTGAAAAGGGGGTTAAATGGTTATTATTTATAAAGAAAATATTTTTTTATTAAAGTAGCCGTTGAACGGCTATAAGATTCAAATTTTGGTCCGCCTTGCGCGACTCGGCCTGGACGTTTACGACGAGGGCGACTCGAGGGGGGGGGGGGGGACGGTGTTCCGGCCCGTCGCCGCACCTGGAAGCTCGGGGAGGAACCCCACACTGAGCAGACTTATTATTAATGTTATAGCTTTTGTTGTACAATTAAATCAAAATCATTGTTTGTAAAAGATTATTGAAGATTAAAAAAATTAATAATATAATAACAACATTTAAAACTAAAGGACCTGACCATTGTTAATGATTTCAAAATATTACATTTACATAATATAAATTAGCAATAAGTTGTTGCTTTGAGGTGTTGTACCCTATGTTTTGAGGGTTTTTCAAATTTTTTTTTTTTGATATTTCATTTTAAACTCAAACTACTTGAATTTTGTAGTTTTAACCCAAAATTTTTTAGGTTTTTCAATTTAACCTAACAACTTTTTTACTTTCAACTTTGATCTCCTATGTTTTTCATATTTTGTAAAATTTTTCGTTTTACGTTTAGTTCTAAATTTTACGAGCTAACACTGCACAATGTGTGTGTGTGATTCAACGATTTTACGTTTTGTTATACGCTTCGTTCTAAATTTTGCGAGTTAACATGGCGCAACGTACGTGTGTGGTTCAGTGTATTTACGTTGTCTACTTTTTTCCCGCTTAACAAGTTTGTCACAACGCGCGAGTCATAAATAGAGTTAGTTATTATTTTCTCTGTTTTATATGTCGGTCTAATTTCTCAAAATTAAGACGCCGCAACTTCAATGTTGGTGGCCGTTGGTTGTAGCGTGACATTGGTGCTATTTATCACGCTTTTATGCCCCCGCCGCAACGCGAAGGGCTTAATACTAGTTAGTTTTAATTTATATCATGTTTACTAGTTTTCAAATCTAAAGTTCCTATATAAACGTACAAAAATAATAGATATCATATCATTGATAAAAATACAAATTATCTAATTTAAAATAACTAACCCTAACTCGAGCTTGAAACTTTCAACAGCCAAGATCGGGCTTTAAAAAAAAAAAAAAAACTCATACCGAACTTAAACTAGGGTTGAAAGGATAGCTGCATCTCAATGAAATACACAATCATTCTAAAACAAACCTATACCAATATAAATCTAGACTCCAAATAATGTCACATGTCATTCTCTCATTCAACCTCATAAATTTTATTTATATTTGTTTAATAAATTTATTTTTAATATTTCAAACTATAAATAAGTAACATTATAGAGCTTCAAGTTGTTATACTTCATGCATTGGGAGCTTTTCAAAAAAAAATTTGATTTTTCATTGTTAACCCAAAGGTTTTATCTTTTTCATTTTAACCCATTTGTTTTTTTTTTTTACTTTTAACCTAAAGTTTTTCGTCTTTTCATTTTAATCCCATCACTTTTTTTTTCAACTTTGATCCTTCATACTTTTTATATTTCGCAAATTTTTTGTTTTACGTTTCGTTCAAAATTTTGGAAGTTAACAAGCCGCAACGTGCGTGTGGGGTTAACGTTTTTTCGTCTATTTTTTCTGGTTTGATAGGCCATCGTAGCACATCTATTTTTTTCCCATTTGGCAGGTTATTCGCAACCCGCAGGTCCTAGATCGACTTAGTTATTATTTTCTCCGTTTTATGCTTTGGTCTAATTTCTTAGCATTAAACACCACAACAGGTTGCGTGGTTCAACGATTTACATATTCGGTGTTATTCTTTCCTTTTTTATTTATTTTACATTTACGAGCTTTTCCGACATTAGTGGTCTTTGGCAATGATGTGACATTGGCGTTACTTGGCACGGTTTTACGAACGTTTTTAACCTATTTAATTTTTTACTAATAATTTGTTTTGAGTTTACCCTTATACTTCCTTTACTTGAAAAGCTAAATTTTAACATGCATATTATTATGTACGTGTTGGTATAAATTCGATTTGCTCTACGTTTCGTAAACTTTTTCTGAATACGAGTCAAGTTAAATATAATACGTTTTTGTTTAAAAAACATTTTTTTACGTGCATATTTTCATGTATGTCTGGGTATAATTTCGAGTTCTATTTTTCGATGAACCTCTTTGGAAACGAGTCATGCCAAATATAATATGTTTTTACTTATTTTATGTATGAAACTTCGTATTGAACCGAGTGGAGTCAAATTGCGGTTTCTTTTTCCTCCTTTTTTTCAAAATCTCTAATTCATCCCTTTTAATTACACGTGTCATTTTTTCATTTATACCCGTTATGTTTTCTAATTCATCCCTTTTGATTTGTACGGTATAAACTCAACTTAATTTACGTTTTGATCCAATCGCAATGCTTATATAGGTTACATTGGGTTCAATCGGATACGCCGAAACACGCGTTTTCATATGGTTAACGCATCACATAACGTTTGGACTAACCATTAGGTGTTTGCGATGTACCCGCGCCACAACGTGCGCGGGTGTTATTACTAGTTAATATTAATTAATAACCAATATATAGATAGCACTTATTTTTATCCTTATCTTTATCTAAAATTAATAAATAAATTCAATTTTGCAATTTAGACCCTTTGTTTTTTTTACTTTTAACCCAAAGTTTTTCATCTTTTACAATTTAGACCCAACTCTTTTTTATTTTCAATTTTGGTCCACCATACTTTTCATCTTTCCCAAGTTTTTCGTTTCGTTCTAAATTTTGTGAGTTAACGCACCGCAACGTGCGTGCGGGGTTCAACATTTTTTCGTATTTTTTTTTGCCTTTTAACTAGCCCGTCGCGTCACATCTATTTTTCTGCGTTTGACAAGTTCGTTCAACACGCGGGTCCCGGATGGACTTAGTTATTTTTTTCTGTGTTTTACGTTTCTGTTTAATTTCTCAGCAACGAGCGTGCGTGATTCAAAGATTTTACGTATGCTTTTTCGCTCGGTGTTATTTTTTCCCGTTTTTATTTATTTTGTTTTTACGAGTTTTTCCGGTGTTGATGGACGCTGACAATGGTATAGTATTGCTATTACTTAACACAGTTTTATGACATCCGCTGTAACGCATGGGCGCTTAATACTAGTATAATATATATATATAGGTTTCACAAATCCTATCCTATACCAATATAAATAACATATATAGGTTTCACAAATCCTATATAATTCCCTCCCTCCCCTCAATTCCTTCCCACCTCCTAACCGTCGCCGGTCTGCTTTTCTGTCACCCCTCGACGTTACTCTGATTGAACCAGGTAAGACTCATGTTTCTGTGCTTTCGGCTTATACTACAAATTGTTTTACGTTGTCTCTTATTCGTCTAAATTATTCCATCATCAGTTTATCAGATTATTGTTTTAATTTTGATTTATAATGGAGTTTACATCGTTAAAGAATGAAAATATTTGAAGGTCCCAGTAGCTTCTGATAGCCCAATCAAACCATGTTCTAATCGCATAAAGTTTGTGTTACTCATCTGACAAACACTAGGGCTTTAGTGCAATCTGACCAGTTGTCTTTGACAAGCACCCAGTGAAGACTTGTCTTGTTGTAATGTAGTAATGTTTTCACTTGTAAAGAAAGTTTTTCAACAAACACTATCGGTAGAGTAATTTTGTACGTTTCACAGGTGTTGCGTCTTTTAATATGTTTCTATACTGACTAGGAAAAACACTAGTAGTACAAAGGGGTATGTCTCAAGTAGTTCCATACCATTCATTTAGTTCATTTGACAACTCTCTGTGTATTCTATTCTTTTTGTGTACATAGGGCTCTGGAGTTTCGTTTCGAGTTAGGTGGCTTTTTGGGGGCGTTTTTTTTTTTTTTTTATAATCATAATCAAAATGTCAGACAACATAACATTCGACATCCTAGTGGAAATCCTTAAAAGGCTTCCTACCAAGTCGTTGATTAAGTTCCGAACTGTCTCCAAAACATGGAAGTCTTTGATCGATGGTGCTGATTTTATTGCTCATTATACCGGCCAACAAGTACATCTACTTTTAAGCTGTGGTGATTCAGACTATGATTCCGATGATTCAGACTTTGATTCCGATGATTCCGTGCAGAAATACATTTCAATTGTTGATGATAATACTTTTCCTCAACAAAAAGTTTCCCTGACTATACCCCGATTGGTTCGGCTGCTTCAGAATCCTTACATAGTTGGCTGCTCTTATGGTTTGTTGTGTTTGTATGGTGATCATCTAGAGGGCGATGATGGTCCCTTCTCTGGAACGGGTAGAGTTGTTCTTTGGAATCTTTCGATTAGAAAAGCGGTTGCTGTTGATGTGCGTAATGTGGCAAGTCATAGACGCGGAACAGTTCTAGGTTTTGGGGTTTGTCGTGCGACTATTGACCCTAAGATTGTCAAGATTACAAGGATTAATGGTTGGACATGATTATTATGTTTACAAGTTGCAAATAGTTTCTTATTGACCACGTTATGTTTTGTTTAATGTTTTTGGAAGCGGTTAAATTCACCAAATAGTTTCACTTAAAACAGATCACACTTTGATACATTATCTTGTTGTTTTAGAAGATAAATTCACTAAAATCATTGTGAATATTTTTATGAAAGCAATCAAGCATACAGATTGATGCCCCGGAATGCCTTGATTAATCTAATCTTTATGCTGGCAATCATAATCCATCCGCTCGCTCATCATGACTTGACTTGATGCTTTTAGATTATAATTTCTAAAACCCAGCTTACCCTTTATATACCAGCAATTTGGGATCTCACACATTCCTTTTTCATGCTTTATTAATTGGGAAATTTTATTGGCACACCTCATCATCTATCCGCACTTTGCTTTTTCAATACGTATCGTATAGGCTTATACGATTATACGATACGTATTGAAAAAGTAAAAAACATGGCAGATTGACAGGTGCAGGTGTTGTCTGGCGGCTGGCCTAATACGCATCGTATAGGGCTATACGATGCGTATTAAGGCACTGAATATTTTACGTTTATTTTTTGGTGTGTTGTGTTTGGTTTTTGGTGATTTGGGTTTGTTATTGGTGTTTATTATTGGTTATTTTTGTTTTAATGAGTTTTAAAATTTTTATTATTTTTTTATCATTAAGTATCGTATTATAGCGTATCGTATTATTCTTTTAATTTTTGAAGTTTAATTTTTGGCGTACCGTATCGTGTCGTATCACTTTCAAAATTTCACCTTTTTCATCTTCTAACTGTTCATCTTCTTCTTCGAAAACCCCAACCGACATAAAACAAAACCAACTTTGATTCTATGTTATTGTGTAGTACACTAAGGTAAATTGATGTTGTGCATCTTGTGTAATACATTGATACCATAAATCGAGTAAATCTAAACATTTGATAAGAAATCAAATCTGAAATATTCAAACCAACTGTTCATTATGTTTAGTTTGTTAATGGTTTGATGTTTTAAACAAGAAATCGAACCCTCTGTTTCACTCATTTGATTAACAGGTGTTTGGTTTTTTAAAATGGTTGATAAAAATCAAAACCCAAATGGTGTATTTGTTTGATTTCTGATGATGGATTGAAATTTCTTATTGAATCGGTTTCTCGAAAAGGATTATTCGGTTAAACAGGGTTTTTGAATCTGTTGTCAGGTTGTTTAGTATGTTGTTGATATGGTTTTTAATACTTGGGTTTCGATTTCATCTGTCAGTTGGTTTAAACGTGTTTGTCAGTATGTTTTTAAAACACTTGAATCGAACGAAGAGCTGATAAGGGACGAAGAATGACGAATAACCATGTGTTAGACGAATAACCCCTTTTACTGAACGAAAAACCCTTTTTGACGAAGAACCCCTTCTTCGTTGGATAGTGACGAAGAACTTTTTTCATGAATGAGACCAACGAAAGACCATTCTGGTCAACGAAGAATAGATTCTTCGTTGACTTCAGTTTTTGGTCGGTCAAAGCCACGAAAGATAGTTCTTCGTTGTTACAAGTTATTCGTCAAATCAGTTCTTCGTATGGTTGTGTTCCTTGTGATTCATGTGGTTCTTCATAGGGTGACACTTATACATTGTTCACAGTGAACATGTATAAGTGTGATACAAGTGTTTGTGTCATTCGTTCTCATTGTGGTTGTTTTAGTATATAGGATGGCTCCTAAAGAACAGAAACGCAAACGCGCTACGAAGAAAACTGACAAAACGGAGGCTCAAATTTTGTCCGAACCACGGCACAACATAATTGCATACTTGGATCCGCAAGACAAGTTAGATGAATTCAAGGAGATTACAAGGTTTTTGCGTGAGTTACAGATCAATTAAGCCATTACTCATCAGAAGCCCGTGTACAAGACGTTGATTAAGGAATTCTGGGATTCGGCAAATGTTGTAGAAATTGACGGAAAAGAGATAATCCGCGGGCAAGTGAAGAAGATGATTGAGGACAAGTTTGGTCGAAAGAAGTTGAAGATTTTTGGTGATACAGATGATGAAAGTGATAATGGGGACGGTGATGACGAAGGTGGTGATGGTGGTAATGTTGGTGTGAGTGGCGCAAGTGTTCCTGGTGGCGACAATGATGAATCTGATTCAGAGGATAATTCACCTGAACCTGGATACGAACACTACTTTGATGATCGTGGTGTTAGACAAGTTCGACGCATTCGTACAGATCAAGATGTCGATTATGTTCCGTCTGATACTGAATCAGCACGTCTGCGAAAGAAGAAAGCTGATGTTCGTAGAAAGAAAAGAAGTAGGGAGGCGATTGGAACATCATCAGCAGAGCCTGCAGCCACACAACATGAACCAATGAGAGAACCTGTTCTAGAAGCCGACGTCAACCCTCAGTTTGCATTCGCAGAGGCAGAAACTGTAGCAATGGTGACATCTCCCACAACAACAACTGAAACACCTCCTATGACTACAACTGTAGCTGAAACACCTGTTGTGACACCTCAAGCTGAACAACCACATGCAACTTCTTCTATTCATCAATACCGATCTGCAACTCATCAGCAAAGTTCAGAGCGTCATAGCAGATTGTTCTCAGAAATGGAGCAGGATGAGAAAGTAGATTTTCTGTTTACGCAATTACAAGTTGCAACAGATCAGATAAATAGGCAATCGGAGTTTATGTCTTCAACTAGAAACACTGTGATTAAGCAACAGTTGGAGATTAACACGTTGAAGGAAACTGTTGAGAGGGAACAAGCCGAGATTATGCAACTACGAGCTGAAAATGAACGGTTGAAGACTGCTGATGCAGCAAGAGAAGCTCAATTGCAACAGATGCGAGCAGCTGATATGCTCGTGGTATCGAAATGAACAGGTTGAAGGAACAAAGTGCATCTATATAACGATCTGCAGATAGACTTGTTGCAAGGCATGGTGATATGAAAGAATGGTACAACAACAGAAATACCACACTGGTGGAGGGTTTTAACTCCATGAAGGATGCCTTTGAGATGAGCAGGAAGCGGGTTAACATATTATGGTCGGAAAGGTGCAAAGAACAAGAAATTCTATGCAAGCGTGATCATGATAGTGAAGACCCAGGAAATCCTGATACATCAGCTTCCTTTGAACAACCAGGAGCTTCTGCATCAACTCAGATTGTGGTTTATAAGCCTCTGCAGATCATGACCGCTCCAGTCACCTCAGGTGGATCCAAAGAGGAACTGGAATAGCTGGATAGTGGTCATATTAGTGAAAGCTCTACAGCTGGTGAGAATGTGGTATTAAATTCAGCTGTTAAGTTTGGATAGTAAAAAAAGTCTTTTTCTCTAGAGATGTAAAATTTTATGAGAGTGTATATCCCTTTAAGACTAAAAGTGATAATCAAGAGTGTTTTGTTGATAAAAACTTAAATCATGATTTTTTTATTTGTCTGAAACGTTATCAACTGAAGTTCCTGTTGTACCCGATGATGAAGAGGGTGAACATGGTTCTCATGATCATTCCAGTGATGATCAGCAGCTATTGTTACCCTCTACATCTGCCACTGCTCCTAGTGTAGACTGTGGTCAACATGCATATGAGGAGCAAGAGTGTAGTAGTGATCAGGTTAACAATGGCGGGGCAGAGGACACTGGAAGGTCAAATGATGAGACCAGCCCATCTAAGGGTCCTGTCCAAAATGTTAGGAAGTCATCTAGGGGTGTTGTATTTCCTAAATAAGTGTCCATGTCAAATTCCCATCATCATCAAAGACTCTATCTTGATCCATCTCCCCGGTTAGCCATTTGTTCAGAGTTTATAAGGTCTCTTATAGATAGAGGCTGAAATACAAATCTTAAAGAAAAATAATAATAATAACAACAACAACTTACCCCCCACGCACATTAAATGCCTCGGAACCCGAAGCGGCGTTTTCCCGCTTTGCGCCTTATTTGCGCCTAGGCGCGCCTGGGCGCTTGCTTTAATAACTATGCAACAAACTAATGATTACTGCATGATAAAATAAGTAAAACGAAATCATATGTAACACCCCGAAAACGGGTTTGGTAATTAACCCACGTTAATACTAAAAGACGGGTAAAGTACCGTTAGTGGTAAAAGTAACCCGGTGAATATTAGGATTTTAAATAAATAAACCTAATATTAAATAAAAGTAGTATAAAGGCTTTTGAGGAAATAAAGTTTATAGAAGGCCCGACCTAACGGGACTTAAAATAAGCTTAGTCATAAATATTCCCAAACCCGCTAAGTTAACTAGGAATATTAAACCTAGTTAATAAGTGGGGATATTGTTGAAAATAATTAGGTTGTCGCCTACTTAAATAACGAACCAAACACGAGGGGGCAAAGCGGGATAACTTGAAAAGTTATTTATTAATAACTAAACAAAACACACACACACACATAAGTGTGTGTTCTGGATCGAGCTCAGGAAAGCTCCCAAGGAGCCAAACCCTAACATCTAACATAATCATCAAATTGAAGGATCAAATGAAGCCCAAATTCACAACCGAGCGTGAATTAACGATCACCCGAACAAGAGGATCGTAAGGTATGTAAAATCTTGATGATTAGTGAAGTTGTGAAATATGGATAATCATCCTAATCATGAATTAGGCATGGATTAGAGAAGGTATGGCTAGATTAGTGATGTATACTTGCTTAGGAACAAAACCCTAAGTGAAAATCATACATGACATGCTATGTATTGAATGATTTGATGATTTACTACACTTAATCAAGTGGGTTTTAAACATATGTTGAAAAAGATGATATAATTGTGATTAGAATCATCATGCATGATAATAATCGATAAATACTTGAACAAATGATGTGTTTAAGTATATGATTATACCTACTATAAAAAGGGTTTAGTATGATATGATAAAATTGGATGATTGTTCATGATTAATGATGTTTAATATCATCAAGTATTAATTTGGTAACTTATAGTTACAAGAGCTTGCTAAATACGTGATTAAAACAGTAACATAAGAATGATGTTTACCGGATAATTGGCTAAATAATTAAAACTAGTAGTTAAGCTACTTCGTATAGTTAATTATGTCAACAGTCAGTTGACTTTTAAAAGTCAAACTGATCAATGATATGGTCGAATGGTAATTTCGATATAAAAGTCGTAGGATGGAATAGTCGTGAATGATTAGGACTAAGTTAACCATCTTATGAATTATGATGATAGTTTGACGCTGACAAGCTAAGGGGAAGCTTGGGAAGGAAGCGGGTCAAACTAATCGGGAGTGAAGGAAAATGCATAAACAGGATGCAAGGTAAGTATATCTTACACTAGTCATATATTTATAATATTCTTTCGTCGTATTAGTTACGAAAAAGAAAAAAATACCTAATTGAGATATGATGTTCCGGCGTGTAGTCGTACGGAACAAGATAATCAAATATGACAAGAAAACATAGTGATGGCAAAAAAAATGAGTTAAATCGGTAATTCGATCATATTATGACGAATGAAACATGTACTTTTAATGGTTATCATATAAGTTAAATCATAATAACCATTAAGGGCAAAATGGTAATTTGACAATTTGACAATGGTAATTGGTCATTTAGACCAAACGGGTCAAAAGGTGAAATTATCACCCTTTGACAATATCGACTAATGGGTTGTCAAGATGCATGTTTTTAGGAAATAAATAGCACATGGATGCTTACATCGCTATCACTTAGCAGCCACTAAGGAAAGGTATTGAAACGGGTCAATATATTGATCCGAGCCAGGTATGTATAATAATACAACTCATCATGTAGAGTTTGGAGTTTTATAACAGTTAGACAAGGTTAAAATAAGATATTCGGTTATCTTTTAGGTAAAGCGAATAAATTGAGTTATGATTATGGTGTTTTAGAAACATATTGGTTTCTAAACAAGAATATGGTTAAAAGGTCGGATTTTGGGGTTCAAACAAGCACTAATAGTTCTTCATCGTAAAAGAATGACTAAAATTGACTAAAACGCCCGTGTTGGCTAATTCGAATAAACAACCTTTAAAGGTAGTTTTGAAACGAGTTTTATGATCAAATAAATAATTGGAATAAGTGTAAGAAGCGAAAGATGTAAACCTTCAGTCAAATGACTCTATATGAGTCTTTGTCGTAAATTAGCAATTAGACGAGAAAAACTCGGATTATATAGATCACCTCATTAAGTCCACCACAATTATAGTTGTGGTGGAAGATTACTTGATAAGAATGTTGTATATAATGCTAGAAATGAATGAAAGCGATTTTAAGCTTTAAAGTGCTTAAATACCCTTAACGGGTCAAAATAAGCACTTGAACGTAAACGGGTTCTAACTAAGTAAGAAACCCATGATTTATGATTTATTTGATAGGAAATATTGAAATTATGATTCTCATGAGTTTATAGATCAAGTAAACATGTTTGTTTGATAAAATCGCGAACGGGTCAAAAATTTGGTAAAAATGGTAATAAGCCGAAGACTTAAAAGTCTTAAATTTTGTTAATCCGGATGTTGGATTTGGACTCCATATGATGAAGGGTCAAATTACAATCATGTAGGAAGAAACGGTGGGTCAAACGGATAAGCGGTTTGAAAGATATGAAAGTTTTCGTGTCAATAAACGGCAAAATGGAAAGCTGGAATGCAGGGGCCACCGTAACTTACGGTGCCACTGTAAGTTACGGTGGAGCTGAAGGCTTTACGGCAGCCCCCTACTGATTTACGGTAGGGGCATGTCACACCAGAGGCCACCGTAACTTACGGTGCCACCGTAAGTTACGGTGGAGGCCAGTTGGAAATCCATGTTTTGAGATCAAGAGTTTAACGTTGGGATTCTTTTTCCTTCCATTATCATTACCGGATTTGTTTAGACACATTTTAATCCCCATATGACTAAAACATTTCATGTTTATGAAATGTAGGTACATTTTGGATGCCGAAAGACGATCAAGCTCAACGAAGAACCGAACACAATAAAGACTCATGCTTCCGCACATTGCCTTGTCGTAAATCTATACGACGAATCTGATTACGTTATGTCAAATAACTTATGATTTGTAAAAGTTTTAATAAACTCGTGTTTTTATAATATGTGCAGTCTTAACTACACATCTAATTGTTGGTATTTACATGTAAAACCGTTAAATAGAAACTAGGGTGTTACAAGTTGGTATCAGAGCCTTGGTTTAAGAGATTCGAGTATGGTGGGGAGGAACCGTGCTTGGACTTAAACCTTATGCTCTTGACAAAGAATAGTGTTCGGTTCGAGGCTTGATCGCAAATCCGGTAAGTGCATGTATGCTAATGGTCTAGCGTATTAAAGTGTTGTAGACAACACATAGGGTTACCGTGTAATACACGTTACCCCAATTAAATGATTGATATAGTTGACAAAAATACGCGCGTGATCGGAGTGTCGCGCTCCGGTCAAAGATAATATTTATAAGCCCAAATTACCCTTAACAATGTGTTAGTGGTAGTAAGGGGTCGAACCACGAAGAGTATGTGGTTTGTGTGTGGATTCGAATGAATTAAAACAATTGTCACAATTTATGAAGCTTGCTAAAGTATTTTTGTATTTTCGTTTAATGGAGAGATATGATTTTTAACTAAATGAATTGATGCGAATAGTTAACAACTACTAATTAACGATTGCAAGAAAAATGGTTACTAGAACAATAATGATAAAAAGGAATCACGCCCGGTTTCGGTAATTGTTAACCTAGGATTTCTACAAGTTTTAGTTTCAACTCAAATGCATTCGATTAACGGATTTAGTGT
Organism: Helianthus tuberosus; assembly: GCA_030545235.1. Classification (NCBI taxonomy): domain Eukaryota; kingdom Viridiplantae; phylum Streptophyta; class Magnoliopsida; order Asterales; family Asteraceae; genus Helianthus; species Helianthus tuberosus. The sequence goes on along the minus strand of CM060446.1, from coordinate 98,164,040 downwards.
ACCGTGACTTAGGTGCTACTAGCTATCAACGCCCCGAAGAACGGACAAAAAGACACTTTGTAATCAACACAAGTAAATCCTAACAACGACAACGTACAATTACATATCACCGTTTCGCAAAGTCATAACTTTTAACATCGTTCGACAATTCACGAATTCGTAACAAATGTAATACTATTGTCAAAAGTTTCAAAAACCAAATACAAATTGTCACTAAGATGAAACAAGAACAAATTGAAACCCTAAAATTAACAACTACCTACACCGGGGTGAAACCGAGATGATTAGCCGCTCATGGTTGATGCAACTTGATCACCGGATGCTTGGAATGCGGATGGAGTCATCTTGAAGCTTGTAGGATGAAGGAATGATGGAGAATTAGGGTTTATGGAATGATGATGGTGAGAAGGATGATGGATTGGATGAATTAGGGTTTTAATGGTGAATTGGGGATGAATGAATTGTGATTCGGTTGTAGAGATGATAGATGATGGAATGGTAGGTGAAAGATGGATGGTAATGGCTCCAAGAACAAGTTTGAACTCCACAAAAAGTGTAACTCCCGAATTGGAGGCCCCCTGACCAATAGGCATCGAGATTAACCCCCAAAGAACAACAAATCGCGTTTCAGCAAAGCACTACCCGTCGCCGACGGGCCTAACCCCGTCGCCGACGGGTTCCCAAAGACTCAAACATGGCTGACGGGTTGTTTAACTGGATACGGGAAAAGAGTGCCGACGGGTAATTCTGGAGGGCGTCGCCGACGGGGCCCAGGCCGTCGGCGACGGGCTCTCGTTTGCAACTTTCTGTTTTTCGCTTCCAACGCTTCCGGTTGACCCGTAACACATCCTAGTGCTCCGGTTTTCGACCCGATGACCCGTAAGGCTCCCGAAAAGCTCCTTAAACTTTATTAAACCTGCATAAACACAAATCTAATTAAAAGTAGGCTATTCAAGATTAAAACTCACATAAAAATATAAAGTTATGCAATTACGAGCACCAGTTTTCAACCACGTATCAGCGCGTTGACGCGTATAGTAGAAAAAGCCTTGTATTATAATACAGGCGATTATTGAAGTTGATATTACTAACTTTTGTGAATATCTTGATTGAAGGACACTTGCATTTAAAGATGACAAGAGTTGAACAAATTAAGGATATGATAGAGGAACGGTCCGAAGTATGACGATAGGAGCATGCTCACTAAGGACTAAATCGCGTAACGACCGCGAACAAGGTTAATGGCAAGAAACGTCCGTCGGGGCAAGCATTACCAGGTGCGTGTTTTTAAATATAATCGCACAATTAGCAATATGCAACAAACATGTAGAGAATGATCGTTGCATAGGTAAATTAGAAACTTGGAAAAACCTGAACAGAAATACATATCCAGGATATAATTTCCAAGAAAACTGAATAGAGGCGTTACTTACATAGGGCGTGATGTGAAAACTATAAAAAGGTCGTGTATGTCATGTGTTAAATCGCTTACTCTGGCCAAGTAAGTAGTGGCATATGATACCACGAGTTTCTTATAGCGGACACATTTACATCCGATGTAGTAAGGGCGGAGTGAATGGGACTAATTAAAAAGTACCCAAATGAATCAGATAAGCAAAATATTTGATAATAATGTAAACGCACAACCGAGTGACGGAAGCGTATTACATCAGGATAATGAGCCCGAGTGAAGGGACAAAGAAGCATGTAAAATGATTTAGACAAGTATTGGGAGGGAGTGTACTTACACTCGAACCCAGAAAACGCAAGCATGAAAGATGATTTAGACAAGTATTGGGAGGGAGTGTACTTACACTCGAACCCAGAAAACGCAAGCATGAAAAATGATTTAGACAAGTATTGGGAGGGAGTGTACTTACACTCGAACCCAGAAAACGCAAGCATGAAAAATGATTTAGACAAGTATTGGGATGGAGTGTACTTACACTCGAACCCAGAAAACGCAAACATGTAAAATGATTTAGATAAGCATTGGGAGGGAGTGTACTTACACTCGAACCCGGAAAATGCAAATATGTCCCTTAACGGGTCGTTTTTGTAAAACGTCAAACTTAAAGACAAAGTCGGAATATAAAAATGAAGCGAGGTCTTAATGCATACCGGGAGGGTTGCAATAATAACGACTTCGGTAAAACACTCGGTTGATGGGTAAGAATTAAACACATGCGTAAACCAAGAGACGTGAACGCGGGTTGAAAAATCAAAGGACTTGGATTACGAGTTATGACTATAAAATCTCGTATATAGAAATTGTGAGTAAATATGTTCAACTATTCGAAGTCGAATGGGTTGAATAAAGAATAAAGTTGATTGTTTATAAGTGATGGATTTCACATTAATAGGTCAAACATGTTGAATACAATATAACGCCGAATGGCACAAATGAGCGCTAGCCAGATAAAGGTAGCGTTAAATGCAAGAGAATAATGAGCCCGGTAATGGGATATAACCAAATAAGAATAAATGATGGACTGTCAATATCCTGGTATGGATAATTGACAAAAGTTAAAGAGAAGATCCTAAAATTAAAACTTCGGTTTTAGTAAGAAATGATGTTTTTACAAACATAAATTCTGATAGGAATTTAAATAGTAAGCATGAAAGATACAAGTCTTGACACTGATAGGCGCAAGACGATATATTCGAAAAGTGATATTTTCGAAAATGAAATTTTGATATAAATTAAACATGATGTAACACAATCACGGTCAAGAAATGTAATGTGAAGTAGAATCACATTATAACCAAGCAAGCGGTAAAAAGTAACTGGACTAATAAGTCTACGTAGTGAGACCCGTCAAGGTCATTTAAATAAATTTGGTTTGCTTGTAAGCGGTAGGTTCGGTATGAATGAACCGAATAAATAAATTTGAAGACAAAAGAAATTGCTGCTAAAAGTGAAAGATTTCATTAAAGACCTTTAAACGAGTCAAAATAACGGATTCACAAAGAATTCGATAGTATATGAAAGCGATGGATATCGCTAAGTTAACTAAACTAGTGGAAATAACGAGATTACGTTATTTTAAGTTGCACTATATCGTATGAGATACGTAGACAATTGGTGACCAAAAAGATGTTACCATACGTTATTTCAAATTACTTTCAAAATCATGTTTATTATCAAAGTTATAATTACGGGGATTAAGTCTTTGTAATCACCAAGTTACAGCCGGTATGTGGGGTTTTGTATACATTACTTGATAATCGTCACCATTGGGGCAGCCAATTGGGGGATATGACCATAGTCACAGATTCGGTCGAGTGACAAATACCGTGGGTAGTTGGTTTGATATTAGAAACATTGTAATCGCTCTTAATACTGTAAATTATAACAAATGTGTCATTTTAGTAAATAGAATGACTCACTCAGTATTTCCCGTTGACAAAACCTTTTTCAAACATGTTTCAGGTGATCTGTTGTAATTCAGGAAAAGTGCTGGGGAGCATTTCAAGCTTAAGATAGTGGCTCATTATAAAATAAAGAAATATGTTTTGTAATATAAAGATTTCTCCGTAAAATAGTAGTATTGTAAATTACAGGAGTTTTATCCCAAGTTGTGAAATAAAATAATCGGGAAAAATTTTAGCTTTAAAACGATCCTGATGATAAACTTCCGCTGTTAAACTCAATTAAATAAATACCACGGGATTTTCTGTCCCACGGCTCCTGAAACGGGTCAAACCGGGTCGAGGGCCGTGACAGAAAAAGGTGGTATCAGAGCCACTGAGTTAAGCTAATTAAGTATTTAGAAATACTTAATTTTTTCCTGATTACTATTATGTGATTATGTGTTTTATTAACTGATTATTTGTTAGTTACAGTATGGGTAAGCAAAAGCTGTCAAGCATCTATCTTAAATTAGATAGATCATCCAATGAGAAGGGTAGTACATCCCAAACCAAATCTTCAAAACTCCCTACAATTCCTGAAGAAGGAATATTTGTGCGAAAAGCACAATATGAAGAACCACTTTCTCCTAGAAAAAGGAGTATGATTATTAAGAAAAGTAAAGAACAAATCCGGGAAAAGAAGATTAAACGGGAAACCCAGGAATTAATTGATAAATCACCTTGGGAAGATAAGCTAGATGAGAAATGGGCAAATTTGTATATGCTAGCCACAGTAGCAGAAAATGCAAATTTTTAAATATTATTTTAGCATCTTATTTCCTACAATCTAGAAACCATCAACAATAAATAAAATTCCAATAAACCCTAGTATGTTTTCCAGTTATATTTGTAATAAATTAGTACGCAATATGCAATGATATTTAAAAGTTATTTATGAAAATTATTGTAAGATTTTAACTTAGTATTTTATGCATTTTGCATATATGCTACATCAGCATGAGTGAGATATCTGAAGCCTTTCAGAACCTCAATCTTTACCCGGTGAATATAGAAGTTTCCAAAGGATTTACTGGATACTTTCCCGATGTAGAACAACCGGTAGAATTCAAGGCTCCACCTTTGAACAAGCCAAAACGAAAGAAAAGAAAGAATTACGTGTGGGGAAGTCGTATACGTAGGAAAAAGCCAGTTACAAAACTTCCTAAAATAGACAATCCTTTAGAAAAAGGAAAAGAAACTATAACCAAGGAAAGTTCTAAACAGCAGGAGATGGAACCTGAAGTCAAGAAAGAGTCTAGGCAAATGGAAATGCAGTTTGAGGAATATTCCAAGGATATAGAAATGGAAGTGGGACAAGGTTCTAGACCAATGGAAATTGGAGAGAGCTCCAAACAAAACCAGGGAAGGACTTTTCAGGAAGAAATAGATTTTCTATTGGCAAGCTGTGAGACGATTCAGCCTGTTAATACTAATATTTTTACCAATCCTATTGAAAATCAACTCCCTATGAATTTTGAACCAGCAATCCCAGAACCCTTCCCAACCTTTAGAAATGGACGAATGGTGGACAAATGATTGGCAATTTCAAAATATTGTCAACGATCCTTATTCTTTTTTTCCACAAGTCGATCCGGAACCCCTACCTAATCCACCAATGAGTAACGAAAATATGGCTGAACTTCGCCATTTTGGTGAAGAGTTGATGGATGCGGGAAATAGAATTAGGGAAATAGGGGGACAAATTGCCTGGAAATATGATGAAAGGGAGCTTCGTTTTTAGGACGACAAGTGATGAGAGATAGTAGGATGGTAAAACTGTGGTTGTGTAATAGTAAAAGTAATAGTAAAATCAGTCTGTAAAATAACTCCGAATAAAACTCTGTAAGATATTGGTGTGTAATGATGCATACTATCAAATATATAAAATGTAATCGAGAAATCGATAGTTTTGCCTATACGTGTGTTGAAATTGTTTGATTGTTTTTATGTATAATTGTTATTTAACAGATACTAATAAAAAATTATATATATATATATTATCAGATGGCAAACATTGAAAATGAACCAGTAAATGAGGTTAATCAGTCTGAGCAACATCCAGGAGATCAATATATGACTCGGCAAGATATCGAAAACATTGTTGCTCAAGGGATAGCCAATGCTATTCCAGCATTCGTTGCTGCTATAAAGAATCCAATCGAACCGCAACAAATTGTCCCTAGTAAACATATTACTGAAGATAACTTCAGTAATAGTGTAAACGGAGGCAATAATCATGTTAATCATAATAGGGAACCACATCAAGCTCCATTACCCAAGAAAATGAAAACTACAACGCCTAGTTGCACTTTCAAAGAATTCCTTGCTTGTAAACCCACTGAATTTGCAGGTAATGAAGGAGCAACTGCATCACTGCGTTGGTTAGAGAAAACCGAAGCAGTCATTGCAATAAGTAAATGTGCTAAAGATGATCAGGTCATGTACGCATCAAATCTCTTCAAAGAAGGAGCACTCGAATGGTGGAACACTGTGTTACAATCAAGAGGAAGAGTAATAGCTTATGCTATGACTTGGGAGGAATTTAAGGGTTTTGTGGAAAGAAAATTCTGTCCCGAGTATGAAAAGGAACAGATGACGAATAAGTTTCTAAATCATCGGATGATGGGTGTAGATTGTCGCGGTTATACCTCGACATTCTTTGAATATGCTAGAGTGGTACCAACACTGGCTTCGCCAGAACCGGTACTCATTTCTCGCTACATTTGGGGATTGATTAGTGAAATTCGCAATATCGTTAAAGCTGCGAGACCACGCACTATTGACGATGCTGTGGAATTAGCTAATACCCTAACCGATGAACTGGTACGCACAAGAGATGAAGATAGGAAAAAGGAACTAGCTCAGAAAATTACCCAAGGATTTCGTATGGGTAATAATAACAGCTTCAAGAGAAAAGGAACAGGGCAAGCTCTAGCTCCGTCATTCTGCAGGAAATGCAAAAAGAAACATTATGGAAGATGTGATATCACTTGCAATTTTTGCAAAACTGTAGGACATCGTGAAGAAAACTGCAAAAAGAAAACCGTAATCTGTTTTAACTGTGGAGAAGCGGGGCATTATAAAACAGAATGTCCTAAATTGATCAAACCAGTAGATAACAAACCCAAGGCGACCGAAGGAGCTACTAAGAAGAATGTCAGAGCATTCCAGCTAACCACTCAAGAAGCTGAACTCATCCCAGATGTAATAGCTTGTACGTTCTTAGTTCACAACGTGTACGCAAAAGTATTATTTGACTCTGGTGCAAACCAAAGTTTTATAAATACTTTATTTTGCCAAGCTCTTAAGTTACCTTTAACCAACATTAGACAGATTTTTACAGTCGAAACCGCAGATGGGAATTCAGTTAAAATAGATCAGGTTTTGCAAAAAGTAGAAATAGAACTTTCAGATCATAAATTTTCTGCAAACCTATTACCCATGAAATTAGCTGAATTCGATGTTGTATTAGGAATGGATTGGTTAATAGCCAACCATGCTCGAATTCTTTGTGATCGGAATTCCATAGAAATTCAAGCACCTACTGGAAAAGTAATCATGATTACAGGAGATAAACCACGTAAACCCATGAAGTTCATATCGGTAATGAAAGTTGCTAGTTATGAACGAAAGCAAGGAGTAGTATATATGATTTCAGTAATCATTAGTACTAAGGGAAAAGAACTCAAGGAAATTCCTGTAGTCTCAGAATACCCAGATGTATTCCCAGAAGAGTTACCTGGATTACCACCAGATAGGGAAGTAGAATTTAGGATTCATCTAATACCTGGAACTACACCGATAGCCAAGGCACCTTATCGGTTAGCTCCTACCGAAATGTTAGAACTAAAGAAACAATTAGATGAATTACTAAGTAAAGGATTCATACAACCTAGCTCATCCCCGTGGGGAGCGCCAGTGTTGTTTGTTAAGAAAAAGGATGGTTCAATGAGAATGTGTATTGATTATAGAGAATTGAATAAGGTTACAATTAAGAATCGATACCCATTACCTAGGATTGATGATCTTTTTGATCAACTTCAAGGAGCTAGATATTTTTCTAAGATAGATTTACGCTCTGGATATCATCAATTGAAGGTACAAGAAGAAGACATACCTAAGACTGCTTTCAGAACTAGGTATGGACATTACGAGTTTACAATCATGCCCTTCGGGTTAACAAATGCACCTGCAACATTCATGGACATGATGAATAGGATCTGTAAACCGTACTTGGATAAATTTGTAATTGTCTTCATAGACGATATACTTATTTATTCCAAAAGTCAGGACGAATATTGTCAGCACTTGCATGCACTCTTAACTTTGTTAAGAAAAGAAAAGTTGTACGCCAAATTCTCGAAATGCGAATTTTGGCTAAAGGAAGTGCAATTTTTAGGACATATGGTAAATCATGAAGGTATTCATGTAGATCCTGCTAAGATAGAAGCAATTACCAATTGGAAGGTTCCACAATCCGCAATGGAAATTAGAAGTTTTATAGGATTAGCTGGATATTATAGACGGTTTATTAAGGATTTTTCCAAGATAGCTGTACCATTAACTAAGCTAACCTGTAAAGCCACTAAGTTTGAATGGGGACCCAAACAAGAAGAAGCTTTTAGAATCTTGAAACAGAAATTAACCCATGCTCCAATCTTAGCCTTACCAGAAGGAACTGAAGATTTTGAAGTATATTCTGATGCTTCAAAATTAGGATTTGGATGTGTGCTTATGCAACGCAAGAAGGTAATTGCGTACGCATCAAGGCAATTGAAAAAGCACGAAGAAAACTATACGACTCATGATTTAGAATTAGGAGCCGTAATTTTTGCCCTTAAAATTTGGAGACATTATCTGTACGGAATTAAGTTTACTATCTATACAGATCATAAGAGTTTAAGATATATATTTGGGCAAAAAGAGTTAAACATGAGGCAAAGGAGATGGATGGAAATCTTAAGCGACTACGACTGTGATATTCAATATCATGAAGGAAAAGCAAATGTAGTTGCAGATGCTTTAAGTCGTAAGTATTATGAGAAACAACGACGAGTTCGTGCTCTCAGATTAAATCTACAAATAGATTTAATGGAACAATTGAAGAATGTTTAAACTACAGTAATCAAAGAGGATGCTGAAGGAATGAAAGGACGAATGAAGGAATTAGAACAAGGAGTAGATGGAATTTGGAGATTCCACAAAAGTAGAATTTGGGTACCTAAGCAGGGAGACTTAAGACCTAAGATTTTAGAAGAAGCTCATAAATCTAGGTATACTATGCATCCAGGAAACAATAAGATGTACCAAGATTTAAGAAAGAACTTTTGGTGGATAGGAATGAAAAAGGACATAGCACGATATGTTTCTAAATGTCTTACTTGTTCACAAGTTAAGACAGAACATCAAAAACCTTCAGGGTTACTACAACAATTAGAAATGCCAGTATGGAAATGGGAACTTATAACAATGGATTTTGTTACTAAATTACCCAAAACCAGAAAAGGTAATGATGCGATTTGGGTAATTGTGGATCGATTAACCAAATCAGCTCACTTTTTACCAATGAAAGAAACCTTTAGCATGGAAAGACTAGCTAAATTGTATGTAGATGAAGTTGTATCCTTACATGGAGTTCCACTCTCCATTGTTTCGGATAGGGATAGTCGTTTTACTTCTCATTTCTGGAAAAGTTTCCAGCAAGCTATGGGAACTCGACTAAATATGAACACTGCATATCATCCCCAAACAGACGGACAAAGTGAAAGGACGATCCAAACTCTAGAAGACATGCTCCGAGCATGTGTAATAGATTTTGGTGGAAACTGGGATGATCATTTACCATTAATTGAATTCTCCTATAACAATAGCTATCATTCAAGCATCGAAACTGCCCCATTTGAAGCATTATATGGAAGAAAGTGCAGAACTCCAGTTTGTTGGGCAGAAATAGGAGAAAGTCAATTATCAGGTCCTGAAATTGTGCAAGAAACGACTGATAAGATTACTCAAATCAAGGAAAGGCTGAAGACGGCTCGAGATCGCCAGAAGAGTTATGCAGACAATAGATGCAAGCCACTTGAATTCCAAGTTGGAGACAAAGTACTATTGAAAGTTTCTCCTTGGAAAGGAGTAGTTAGATTCGGGAAGAAAGGAAAGCTAAGTCCAAGGTACGTATGACCATTTTCAGTGATCCAACGTATAGGACCAGTTGCTTATCGTTTACAACTACCAGAAGAGTTAGCTGGAGTACATGATGTATTTCATGTATCCAATCTCAAGAAATGTTTATCAGACGAGTCTTTGGTAGTACCTCTTCGAGATATAGAGGTAAACGAAAAGTTGAAATTTGTTGAGAAACCTCTTCAAATTGAGGATCGAAAGATCAAGTTTCTTAAACATAAATGACTAGTTCTAGTCAAAGTCAGATGGGATTCAAAGAGAGGAGCTGAGTACACTTGGGAGTTGTAATCAGAAATGAAGCGAAAGTATCCTCACTTATTCCAGTAAATCTCGAGGACGAGATTTTTATTAAGGTGGGGAGAATGTAACAACTCTCATCAAAAAGTACTATTTAGTATTTTAATTATCTGATTAGGAAACCCTAATTGAGAAACCCAAGTGATTCTGCACAAACGGTAAAATTTTCAGAACAATCAGAATCGGGATTAGGGCCCCTAAAACTCAAGGGGGGGTAAACCCCACTCGGTAAAATCCACACAGTTTGCTGTCAAAAATTAGAAATTACACGAAACCAACTCAGCCAAGCTACTGGGACACGAAGCAAACCTAGGGTAGACTAGGGCCTGTCGCGCCACGCGACAGGAACAGGAGAACCCCTCGCGTGGCGCGAGGGGGATGATTTTTCAAATATAAATAGGTTGCTGTGGGACTTGATTCTGGACGTTGATGCGACGTTTAGATTCCAAATTCACTCCGAGTTATTATAGAAACAGTACAATAAACACACACGAATTCCGAATTTCTGCCGCAAAACAGGGTAATAACTCAATCGCTATTACGATTCATTTTCCGACCGATCAATATATCCAATGGATGTTTAAGTGCTGCCCACATTAGGGTTATACTTTGTCGTTCGTCGTTAATTCGATGGATGAAGTATCGCACTTTGTCGTTCGTTGTGAGAATTTGATCTCGTGAGTTATCGTAAATGCTGTATTGATTACTAACCCGGTTTTGTGTGCATTATTATTTAAATTAGGTTAACAAGGCTAATCCGTAGAGTAAACTCTATCCGTGTTAAATCTGCAATGTGAGTCATTCTCTTTTTATCAAATTACTTTCAAAATCATGTTTATTATCAAAGTTATAATTACGGGGATTAAGTCTTTGTAATCACCAAGTTACAGCCGGTATGTGGGGTTTTGTATACATTACTTGATAATCGTCACCATTGGGGCAGCCAATTGGGGGATATGACCATAGTCACAGATTCGGTCGAGTGACAAATACCGTGGGTAGTTGGTTTGATATTAGAAACATTGTAATCGCTCTTAATACTGTAAATTATAACAAATGTGTCATTTTAGTAAATAGAATGACTCACTCAGTATTTCCCGCTGACAAAACCTTTTTCAAACATGTTTCAGGTGATCTGTTGTAATTCAGGAAAAGTGCTGGGGAGCATTTCAAGCTTAAGATAGTGGCTCATTATAAAATAAAGAAATATGTTTTGTAATATAAAGATTTCTCCGTAAAATAGTAGTATTGTAAATTACAGGAGTTTTATCCCAAGTTGTGAAATAAAATAATCGGGAAAAATTTTAGCTTTAAAACGATCCTGATGATAAACTTCCGCTGTTAAACTCAATTAAATAAATACCACGGGATTTTCTGTCCCACGGCTCCTGAAACGGGTCAAACCGGGTCGAGGGCCGTGACATTGTGAAATATGGATAATCATCCTAATCATGAATTAGGCATGGATTAGAGAAGGTATGGCTAGATTAGTGATGTATACTTGCTTAGGAACAAAACCCTAAGTGAAAATCATACATGACATGCTATGTATTGAATGATTTGATGATTTACTACACTTAATCAAGTGGGTTTTAAACATATGTTGAAAAAGATGATATAATTGTGATTAGAATCATCATGCATGATAATAATCGATAAATACTTGAACAAATGATGTGTTTAAGTATATGATTATACCTACTATAAAAAGGGTTTAGTATGATATGATAAAATTGGATGATTGTTCATGATTAATGATGTTTAATATCATCAAGTATTAATTTGGTAACTTATAGTTACAAGAGCTTGCTAAATACGTGATTAAAACGGTAACATAAGAATGATGTTTACCGGATAATTGGCTAAATAATTAAAACTAGTAGTTAAGCTACTTCGTATAGTTAATTATGTCAACAGTCAGTTGACTTTTAAAAGTCAAACTGATCAATGATATGGTCGAATGGTAATTTCGACATAAAAGTCGTAGGATGGAATAGTCGTGAATGATTAGGACTAAGTTAACCATCTTATGAATTATGATGATAGTTTGACGCTGACAAGCTAAGGGGAAGCTTGGGAAGGAAGCGGCTCAAACTAATCGGGAGTGAAGGAAAATGCATAAACAGGATGCAAGGTAAGTATATCTTACACTAGTCATATATTTATAATATTCTTTCGTCGTATTAGTTACGAAAAAGAAAAAAATACCTAATTGAGATATGATGTTCCGGCGTGTAGTCGTACGGAACAAGATAATCAAATATGACAAGAAAACATAGTGATGGCAAAAAAAATGAGTTAAATCGGTAATTCGATCATATTATGACGAATGAAACATGTACTTTTAATGGTTATCATATAAGTTAAATCATAATAACCATTAAGGGCAAAATGGTAATTTGACAATTTGACAATGGTAATTGGTCATTTAGACCAAACGGGTCAAAAGGTGAAATTATCACCCTTTGACAATATCGACTAATGGGTTGTCAAGATGCATGATTTTAGGAAATAAATAGCACATGGATGCTTACATCGCTATCACTTAGCAGCCACTAAGGAAAGGTATTGAAACGGGTCAATATATTGATCCGAGCCAGGTATGTATAATAATACAACTCATCATGTAGAGTTTGGAGTTTTATAACAGTTAGACAAGGTTAAAATAAGATATTCGGTTATCTTTTAGGTAAAGCGAATAAATTGAGTTATGATTATGGTGTTTTAGAAACATATTGGTTTCTAAACAAGAATATGGTTAAAAGGTCGGATTTTGGGGTTCAAACAAGCACTAATAGTCCTTCGTCGTAAAAGAATGACTAAAATTGACTAAAACGCCCGTGTTGGCTAATTCGAATAAACAACCTTTAAAGGTAGTTTTGAAACGAGTTTTATGATCAAATAAATAATTGGAATAAGTGTAAGAAGCGAAAGATGTAAACCTTCGGTCAAATGACTCTATATGAGTCTTTGTCGTAAATTAGCAATTAGACGAGAAAAACTCGGATTATATAGATCACCTCATTAAGTCCACCACAATTCTAGTTGTGGTGGAAGATTACTTGATAAGAATGTTGTATATAACGCTAGAAATGAATGAAAGCGATTTTAAGCTTTAAAGTGCTTAAATACCCTTAACGGGTCAAAATAAGCACTTGAACGTAAACGGGTTCTAACTAAGTAAGAAACCCATGATTTATGATTTATTTGACAGGAAATATTGAAATTATGATTCTCATGAGTTTATAGATCAAGTAAACATGTTTGTTTGATAAAATCGCGAACGGGTCAAAAATTTGGTAAAAATGGTAATAAGCCGAAGACTTAAAAGTCTTAAATTTTGTTAATCCGGATGTTGGATTTGGACTCCATATGATGAAGGGTCAAATTACAATCATGTAGGAAGAAACGGTGGGTCAAACGGATAAGCGGTTTGAAAGATACGAAAGTTTTCGTGTCAATAAACGGCAAAATGGAAAGCTGGAATGCAGGGGCCACCGTAACTTACGGTGCCACCGTAAGTTACGGTGGAGCTGAAGGCTTTACGGCAGCCCCCTACTGATTTACGGTAGGGGCATGTCACACCAGAGGCCACCGTAACTTACGGTGCCACCGTAAGTTACGGTGGAGGCCAGTTGGAAATCCATGTTTTGAGATCAAGAGTTTAACGTTGGGATTCTTTTTCCTTCCATTATCATTACCGGATTTGTTTAGACACGTTTTAATCCCCATATGACTAAAACATTTCATGTTTATGAAATGTAGGTACATTTTGGATGCCGAAAGACGATCAAGCTCAACGAAGAACCGAACACAATAAAGACTCATGCTTCCGCACATTGCCTTGTCGTAAATCTATACGACGAATCTGATTACGTTATGTCAAATAACTTATGATTTGTAAATGTTTTAATAAACTCGTGTTTTTATAATATGTGCAGTCTTAACTACACATCTAATTGTTGGTATTTACATGTAAAACCGTTAAATAGAAACTAGGGTGTTACATCATAGCTTTCTTTTAATTATGAATTCAAATGATGTGAGCAATTTTATAATCAGCATACATTTTATAATCAAGTTCTAAGCTAGATTTCATATGCATTTTTGGTTGCATAAAGCCATAAAGGCTAATGATAATTTATCTCTCTCCATTGGATATATGTTATAGAATGACAACTTTCTTAATAAGTAGAAAGCTCTTTTATGTTTTAACTAGTTTAAGAACCCGCGAGTTTCGCGGGTGGCTTAACACAAACATATAATATCTGCTGGCATTGAGATGAACTTTGTAATGAAAGAACTTTTCAATATAAACATATAAAATTGATACTAAAATAACAAATTATAGATAAATGAGCACATGAAAATCACAAATCACTAAATACTTGTTTATAAACTACATTTGTCGTTTTATTAGTAGGTTTGTCGTTGTTGCCCAAAATCAAAAGTTTAACTCCCTATCAGGTTTTTACTCTGGATAAAGCAACATACAGCTAACCATGGATAAAAACTGACTGTTTCAATTACAGATCAACTCTAGACTTGGCCATGGCTGTTTCAAACTATCAGCCATGTCAATCCCTATAACTTTCTTAGCAAAGCAAAACAATTTTTTTACTATATATAGTTAATAACATACAAAAAGTTAATCAAGCCAACGTTTTCTCTTATCAAATCACAATAAACAAAATATTATTAACTATTAATAATGGTAGCCTACTTGCTTTCATAAAACAACCCAATCTCGTCAATGTTATAACCAATCCGGGCCATATTTTCATGACCCAATGCTCTCCACTTTTCTAAAAACAATGGCCCTAGTATTATCTAACTCACTATTGGGCCAATTTTGATGGCTTATTTCCACAACCTTTATTTTGAGCCCATGACCTCTTTTGAGCTGATACAATTCTCAACATATACAAAAACAAGTCGCTGACGTAATTGGGGAATAGGATTGTCAAGTGGTTGGCCATTTTGGGCGGCCACTTTTACTTTTGTTTTTTTTTTCTTTTTCCATATAATAGGTATTTATAGGTGATGCTAAATTACAATTTTATCCCAGGTGTAAAATTACGATTTCGCCCTCGATTCAAAATAAAATTTTGCTTTTGCCCCTTGCTTAAATTTACGATTTTGCCCTCAGTTAAAAAATGCAATTTTGCCCTCAGTTTAAAATAAAATTATGGTTTTGCCCTCAGCTAGAGTCCTGCCAAGTTACGATTTGGTTCCCAGTTTAAAATTACGATTTTGCCCCCAACTAAAAATTACGATTTTGTCCGCAGCTAAAATATTACGATTTTGCCCCCATTTAAAAAAAATGTTTTGCCCTCAGTTCAAACTATTATTTTACCTCCATTTTAAAATTACGATTTTACCTCCGCTAAAAATTGCAATCTTGCCATCGTTTTTTTTTTCTTTGGCAAAACCATGGTAGTGTTTTATTTTACTTTGTTGACTTAATTTTGTTTTTATTCATGTCAAACAGCTGCCTATCACTCGCTAATTGGTCCTGACAAATTATTGTTTTGCCCCCAACTCTAACACGCTTGTCATCGTTTTAGTTATTTTTTTAATCATAACTATGGTACAGTTTTTCTTTAATTGGTTAACTTGATGTATCTTTTTTTTATATCGTGTTATAGGTAGCATGTATAACTAACCGACATAAAGGCGTACATATTATTAACCTAAGAAACACTCAGTTTAGCGCCCCGCAACGCGGGCGGCGCATAACTCTAGTTGCCTAACACTGGCTCATTAGTCCTGAAAATTTACAGTTTTGCCCTGGGCCAAAAATTACGGTCTTATCATCGTTTTTTTTTTTTCATAGCAAAATTATAGTACTCTTTTTTTAATTGATTGAGAATTATTCGGCCATCGTCCCGCAACGCGGGTGGGGCATCTACTAGTTTACAAACAAACTCAAACACAACTATACAATTTATTCAAAATAAATTCATAATATTGGCCGGTGCACATTCTATGAATTTTATCAATGCGAATCTTGGCCTTGCATTTTCCGGAATCTAATCCTCATTGAACTATTACCCAACCAATCAAAAGCTTGATTAACAATCCAACACAGAATTACTTCTCACCAAAATTTTATAGTAATTCACTCAATCCTGGGATTATAACCCATGAACGTTCATCTGGACGGGAATTAATTAATTTTATTTGCAAGTTTAATTGAGATTGGGTTGAATCTTTAATAAACCATACTTGACTGGTGCTATTTTCTTCACAACAAATGAGGTGTTTTTGCTATTGGTTTGATTTTAACTTAGCAAATGAGAAATTACATTGTATTTGCTTTGATTTTACTTAACTTATGTACCTTATTTGCTTATTTTTCTATACTCTTTTGATTTGATTGTTAGTTATTTGCCCAGCTTTGTTTTTTTTCAACTTTGTTTATTATTTTCAACATTATAATAAACATCCCGCTGCAACGCGCGGGCGAGCATTAACTCGTTATATATACAAAATGCAACTCGCACCCTTTTGTTAAACGATCCGTCACCACCATTGGATTCCTTAGTGTCGGTTTAGTGGGTTGAGACCTAAATGGTTCCTGCAAAAGGCTGTAACAACTAAACTCAGTTTCTTGCAAAGAAAGTTTATAATCTTCGAAAATCACAAGAGTCAATTTAAAAAACTACAACATGGTAAAGTGCAAGATAGAGTCAATATGGAGGTCATGTTCAATGAAATGATTTTGTTTCTCTTGTCTCTGAGTGAAAACTGAAAAGAGATGATATGTGGGGTGTAACAAAACCCACCGTCAAATTGAGGAGATACGTGGAGAGGGAGGGTGGGTGGGGCAAGTGAGGAAAAAACACATTGAACAGACTCGAACTGGGGCATCAAATTAATCAATTGGAACCTCAACCACTGGACCAACATAATTATTACCCTTAACATGTCATATTGAATAGCTTATAAACATGAATAAAAGGTATTTAAAAAAAGCCTAATGGTGGATTGTCCACCGTTACTATTCACAAACTTCTATTACTAATCCTAGGGTCAAACAATAATCTAAATACTAATTACTAATCCTAGGGTCAAACAATTGCTTCATCTTCATCAAGATATAACAAAAATCTTACAAAATCGAAATCTGAATGTATAGATTCTAGGCTCATCTTAGTATCTTCATTCAATTTGTAGCTATAAAATCCAAAATTGCCCAACAAGAATATGAGAAATTACGTATGAAACTCTCAAAACTACAATACCAAAAACTATAAACAATTAGCATTTTCATTTATTAATAAAATCTGAGATCTCTATTTAAAAAAAAAAAAAAAAAAAAAAAAAAACACTTATAATCATCAAAACACACTGACTAGGTATCTAGAACATCAAACCTGGATATGACACGAACAAAGAACGAATATGATCGGATTAGATGAACCACTACTACAAAAAGAGGCATTTGCTATGAAATTTTGTTAACGAAAAAATTGGTGGCAAATTTTGCTACGAGTTAGCTACGGATTAGCTACGAACACATTTAGCTACGAATTAGCTACGGATTAGCTACGAACTTCCGTCGCAAATGAATTTTGTAGCAAAACTCATAGCAAATCCGTAGCAAAATTGACGAAATTAATATAAAACATGTGATGTAGAAAAACCGGTAGCAAAATCCGTAGCAAAACCATGAAAATAAGTATTTAGAAATAAACTAAAAAATGTAAAATAAATTTTGTAGCAAAATCGATAGCAAAATTGTGAAAATAAATATAATAAAAAAATTTAGTAAAATTGGTAGTAAAATCCTTAGCTAAATCATAAAAATAAATATTTAAAAACTAACTAACTGCGGGTCTGAGGTTTAAAAAACGAAAGCAAAATCGGTAAGTAAATAGAGTCCATAGAGAAATTGATAGCAAAATCTAGAAAAATTCTTAAAAACTAACGTAGCAAAATCTGTAACAAATCCATAGAAAAATTCATTGCAAAATAAGAAAAAGAAAATATTCAAAAAATAATTTACTAATATCCATCGCAACATCCATACCAAAATACGTTGCGAAAAAAAAAAATTAAAGTTAATAGTGGTAGCAAAATCCATAGCAAAACTAACAAAAAAAATATTCAACAAAAGAAATATTAAAAAATATTTAATAATATATACAATTGAAAAATCAAAAGCAAAAATATCAATTACTTAAAAATAGTTAAAAAAAAGTCAATTTTACATGGACTCATGTAAACATAAATACATTTAATATAGCTATCTCATATAAATAATACATACTAATTAAGCATATGGATGAGCAAATGGTGCTGGGTACCGGTACCGAATATATTTGGTACTGACTTTTGACGTTTTTGGTACCGGTTTGGTACATTACCGGTATTTATCGGTTTTACCACTTAAATACTAGTACCGTACCAGATATTTTCGGTACCGGTGCCCATTCTTGGGATTTTCAGTACCAGTTGACACCGAATTCATCCCTAGTTAAACATATTAGATCATTATGGTAATTGATTTCTATAACGTTTTCATATTATTTGCACTCATTTTATAAATATAAAAATCCATGAAGGGGAATAGTGGCAGGCAGCTGCTTGACACTTCTCCATTGACCCGAACAAATTATGATTTTACCCCAGCTTAGAATTACGATATGGACCCCAGTTAATATATAAAATCCATAGAGGGGAATAGTCAGGCAGCTAGCTGGCATTTCCCCATTGGCCCGATCAAATTACGATTTTACCCCAGCTTAGAATTACGATTTGCCCCCCAGTTCAAAATTCCAGTCTGGCAATCGTTGAAGATTTCAACAAATTACGATTTTACCCCAGTCAAATTTACGATTTTTCCCCAGTTCAAAATTACAATGTTTTTTTGACAAATTATGATTATACCAATGTTTTAAAATCCGGTTTTTATACCGTACCGGATTTGGCTCAAAAATGGTATAATCGGGCGGTTCAACTGGGTGTACCGGGCGGTTTAACCGGATGGTTCAATCGGTACAACTGGCCGGTTTGAACCAGTTTTTAAAATATCATATTATACCCCAGTTGAACTTATGATTTATCCCCAGTTCATAATTGCAGTCTTTTCATCTGTTTCGTTTTTTTTTCTAGCAAAACTTTGATAGTGTTTTGTTTTAATTGGTAGATAATATTTGGCCGAGCGCCCCGCAATGTGGGCGGGGCATAAACTAGTATAATACAAAGACCATGAGGGGGAACAGTCCCAAGCGATTGCCCGTCACTCCCACATTGGTCCGGATAAGTTACGATTTTACCCACAGTTTAAAATTACGATTTTCCCCCTTTTCAAAATTATGATTTTGCCCCTAATTCTAATTTACATTCTTGCCACACTTTTAGCTTTTGACAAATTACGATTTTACCCCAATTAAAAATTATGATTTTGCCCCCCAGTTCGAAATTACGGTCTTCCCATCGTTTTAGTTTTTTTAGCAAAACTATGGTTGTGTTTTATTTTAATTGGTTGACTCGATATAATTTATATTCGTGTCAGGCAGCTGCCTTGTACTCGCTCATTGTTTTGACAAATTTCAATTTTGCCCACAGCTAAAAGTTATAGCCGTGCCATTGTTTTAGTTTTTTTTATCTAGCAAAGCTATGATAGTGTTTTGTTTTAATTGGTAGAGAAATATTCGGTCTAGCGCCCCGCAATACGGCAGGGCATAAAACTAGTTCATTTACATATATAATATCTATTTAGTTATATGCAATTAACACTTAATCATGTTTAATTACAGGTGGCAATCTTGACCCAAAGGGTTTCAAGTGGTTTAGTTTGGGTTGCTTTTAAAAGTATATGGGTTAGTTTGGGTAAGATATTTTAACTAAACGGGTCACAACGGGTCAATTGAAATTTCATCTTGTTATTTTTGGGTCAAAGCGGGTCGACAACTTTAAAGAAATGAGTCGATGTGGGTTAGTACCTTAAAGAAACTAGACAGGTTTCGGATCAGAATGGATTTCAGGCCGGAACAAGTATCCGCACAAGACGGGTTATGGCACGAAACAGGTTTTGGATCAGAACGGGTCGGTTTGCAGTGTGTTCATTTTTTGCACCTGAAACTTCAAAAACTAAATATTGATCAAGATGTTTTTTTTTTCTGAATTGTGACATAATAGAATGGATGGAACAACAGAACTTACACTGAAAAGACATCAAAAGCACAAGAAAACTGATAAATAATATGATAACATGAGATTCTTTAGCATTTGCTATTGTATTACGAGTCATTGAAATGATAAAAATATAATGCCTTAGTGGAGATATAGTACAACAACCCTCCTAAAATATTTCCGACACCCCTAATATGTTTAGAACATCCCTATACGTCCTAAAATACACCCCGTATATGTAAAATGACCCTAAAATACCTTTATTTTTATAAAAATTAAATAAAAATCAATTTTTATAGTCTCTCGTGGGCCGTGAAGACTTGCTCTTCATCTTACGCGGGCCGCGAGCGAGTGGAAATGAGGCAAGCCCCGGAGCCGCCACGTGTCATACGCGTGTCGAGCCTAGAGCGGTGACCGGTCCAAGCTAGGCCCTACGTACCCTATGTCACGGGGTTATAAGGTCCTTCTGCATTTTCCATTTATCAAAACTAACAAAAAACCTTTAGACGCATGAAACCTTAAAAATAATCATTTATGAAAATATGAAAATATTTTAGTATATAGTCATTCATTATGAAAATATGTAGCATTTTCTGTGTATACTTATTTTGGTGTATAATCATTTACGAAACATATGCACGAGAAACCAATTTAGTGTTTTCCTGTAAAGGAGTACCTAAATTTTTATTCCGTATTTTTATATTTATATAGATACTTTCTTTTGAAAATTTATAGGACCAACACGGATGCTCAGCATCACTAGCATGCATTTTGGATGCATGGTCTAATATCATTTTTTTTTTGAAATGTGTGAATTATTCGTGAATGTCGGGAGGTTTATCATATGTTGTCTTAATCGTGTCCACGCTAGAGAGCCCCCTCGCACAATAGATCCCCAATTTAAACCCCTCAATGAGAAACCCCTATCACCCAGACTCGAACTTGAGACCTGGAGGGGAAAATTCACCCGGGCCCACCATATGTGGAACTTAAATACCCGTGGCCACCACTAGAGCACTAGTGATGGTTGTCTAATATCAGATGGAAAAGGACATTTTTTTTCTCATGTTTGTTGTACATTATCTAATGTTTCAGAAATTCCATGTGCAGATTTTTGATCTTTTTTTATGTGAAGCATAAGGGGGGTTATTAAAAACATACAAATTCCCAAAAGGGTCGATTTGGATAAAACAACAATCTTCAATAAAAAAAACTTACAAATTCCCATATGGGTCGATTTGGATAAAATAACAAAATGTCAATAAAAAACAAATACAAATTCCTATACGGGTTAATTTGGCTAAAATCGATATCATATATAATCTAATTCTTCTTACAAGTTTTGATTATTTAATGAACTAATCAATAAAATGATCAAAAGTTACATTTTTGTCAAGTGTGAGTAAAAGAATCAAAATATGGAATATAAAAAACTTATTTTAATATCATAATATTCATGTCACGGGTTGACATTTTTATGTAACTCCCTACCTAAAGGAAATAAGCAAGGTTTCATGTGTTTAATGGTTTTTATTAGTTTTGAAAAATGAAGAATGCAAAATGACCTAACTACACTTGAACGCCGTTAAAATTAAATTGGGTTAAGTGTTAGTACAATAGTTTGTTACAAATTGAAAGGTTAATACCTTAGGATGTTACTTTAAACTATTAGTACCCTAAGTTGTTACTTTTTACAAACAACTTAGTTATCTTATGCTTACTCTAAAAATACTCCCTAGTTGCTTGAAATAATTAAGCAGGTCCGAAATATCTTGCTTAAACTTATAGTTTTTATAGTTTATATCAAAGTCACAAATAAAATTTTCAAAAGAAAACCGATATTTTTATGCTTTTCACCACTCTCTCAAACAAAAATCCCTACCCCTAGCCAAAACCTACCCTTTAAAAGTCCTCTTGATATTTATAAAGATTATGTCAAAAAGGAGTAGGTTTGATTACATGTCAAGCCTATGACAGGAATAAGCTCCACACCTTGACCGAGTGTTTCACTTATACATCTCCGGCCGAGTGTTGAGTGACAACTTGTGAGACGTCTATTTCCAGCTATAAATTGGGGTGCTTGGTTCATTTCCAACTCATCCCTTCGTAACCCTCTCTCTCACTCACCACCACTCCAACACCATCATCCACCACATTCCACCACCTTTAGAGTGTGTAGTCGTCTCATGATCCAAGATTGATCATAAGAGTTCTTGTCAAACAAAGGCAATGCTTGGCTAAATCTCTTATATCACATGATGAAAAAAAAATTTATGTATTACTTTTGATTTCCAAGCTTTGGCTACTTTTTATTTGGGTATGTATTAATGACTTTAAGAAATAATTTTTTATATTGAAAGTGAACTTTACTCAATCATTTCTTCATGTTTTGTTGATTCACTCATTTGTGTCTTTACGATCTATATAAAGCGCGTTAATTGCCTGGAAGGAGGTTAGAATGGTGGTTTGGGTAAAGTTCTTGTCTCGTTCAATGTATAGATCCTGTGAGTACTTGATTCAAGCTTATTAGGACTCCTCTTGAGGCAAATAGCATCAAATCGGGGGAAGTAAGAACAACTTGAATCCCTTATTAATAAACTACTATTAAAACTTTAACCCGGCCTTGCGGGACTCTATCCCTGCTGACTCAGACCAATATGGCCGAAGGTAGCGTTGCCTCCAAAAGAGGGACATGCCGCATTTTGCATTAATAACTTACTTAATTATCTTTCAATAATTCGGCCTTGCGGAATTGTATCCCTGCTGACTCAGACCAATATGGTTGAGGGTAGCGTTATCTCCATAAGAGTGACATGCCACAATAACTAAGATAATATCTTAAAAAGCCCAAAGTGCGGAAATCAACAAAGGACACGTAAAAGAGGAGTTGTAACCAAGTGATTCTATCTTGTTTATCGATTTTTTCTTCTAACACTTTTTTTATTTTTTATTTCCTTTTAAATCTTACTAACATATATTCTCAAATTTTGGTTATATTAGACATTGATGATATTCTGGTATTAAAAGCTCTTGTGTCCTTGGACGACCTCGGTATCTTACCATCACTGTACTACGCCAACGATGGGTGCACTTGCCCTAACGTGTTGTAGAGAGTGATTGTATTGTATCATGTTTTATAAAGTTAAAGCTTGATAATCGAGTAAAAAGTGCTAAAAATATATCAAAAATTATAACACGCTCGCACGACGTCAAGTAGTTGTTCAACATGACTAATGACTGTGATCCTGGTTTGTCACACGCCTCGCGGTAGAACTTCGCATCTGGAATTTGAGGGTGTGACAGCGGTGGACCTATAAATACCACCCTTAGGTCATTTGCAAGTTTTAAGGTTTTAGATTTGGGGGAGGGATCACCACTTGGTCTCTCCCGAATGTATGCTCTTTCGGTTTGATAGGATGGCTTATTATGTGTCGGTTTGTAACCTTATGTTGTCCGAATCAATAAAAGAAAGTTGTTTATCAATCTTTAATCTTCCGTCTTTGAAGATCCGAAACACGAACTCTCAACACACACGTACATATAACAACACGACTAAGTATCATATTTATACAATCCACAAAATAATATAATAACAAATATATGCATTCAAAATACTTAAAATTTTGCACGGAAAGTTGATATGTATATATATACACACACTCAAAGATGTAAAGTTATTAATCAAACTATCATGTAGAGTGAAGACATATTTTTGGTTATTATATAATTGTAGCGCAAAGTTTTAATCCTTTTTATAGAGGGGGTTGAGATTTCGCTTTTTAAGAGCGTGGTTTTTTACAATCCTTATGAAGTTTTCCCTGTTTAACAGCCAGGTCACAAACTTCTTTATGTGGGGTGCAACATTCGATAATACTGGTAATACCACACCAACAATATTGATTATCAACGTCGTCATAAACACAACCTGCTGTCTTAAAGTCCTTTATTCCATAATCTCTTAAGGGACTCACATCAGTATGTTCATTCTTTGCGCCATCATTTTTTGTACCTGAAACTTCACAAAATAAATATTGATAAAGATGTTTTTTTTTTCTGAATTGGGACATAATAGAATGGTTGAAACAACATAACTTACACTTAAAAGACATTAAAAGCACAAGAAAACTGATAAATAATATGATAACATGAGATTCTTTAACATTTGCCATTGTATCACGAGTCATTGAAATGATAAAAATATAATGCCTTAGTGGAGATATAGCTCTATTTATAGTGGATATTTCATAGCATAACACATGTATGTTTGCAGAGATTTGCGTGTAGGTCTCTATCCACATCCATGCTGTGTTTTATTAGAATAAAAAAAATATACGTATTGGTAGGATGATATGTATTTGTGTAATTTTTTAGTATATTAAAGTAGTAAAATTAACCGCACCATGCTGCGGGGTTTCGGTCGATATCTACTTTGGTTCAGTACAACAATCAAAATAAATATGTTTAAAAGAATATCGACACATGTTTTACATCGAGCGAAAACCATAAAAATAAATTGAAATTTGATAGCAGGACGGACTGATTTTAAATTAATTGTAAATGAAAACGTAAACGTTATCTTAAGTATAACTTTAATGAAAAAGGAAACCTAAACTTAAAACACTAAACATAAAGAAAAGTTAAAAAAATAAAAATAATAAAGTCCAGAAAAAAAAATCAAGAAAGAAAAAAATAGCCAATAGGATGAAAGCACTATTCACACAATTTGCTAATAGTAATTTACCTCAAAACGTAGACCAACTGAAAATGTACATAAAAACAAGTAGGAAAACGGATTATATTTGGCCCTGCATATTTCCGAAGAAAATTTACGTCGAATTGTAAACGAACTTGAATTTATATCGGCAGGTGCATAAAAATAAGAACATAAGAAAATAGTTATGACGCGTTGCAGTAGTGTCGAAATGTAAAGTGGCTCGAATTTATAAAAACGTATTATATTAGACCCAACTTGATTATGGAAAAAATAAAATTTACGTCTAAACGTAATTCAATTTGAATTTATATCAACACGTATATAAAATAAATATGTAAAACTCGATTACAAAGTTTTTAGAAAGTTAAGGGGTTGTAAATTGTATATTTTAATCATATGTTTTATCAATTATATATGATATCTATACTATTTAATAAAAGAAACCACTTTGGGGACACTTGTCATCATATTAGGCCATCTCTTATAGATAATTATTATTTAGTTTAATCTTCTTCTCATTTATAATATTATTTATTTGACTTAATTAGAGTTAATTACTGTTTTCGTCCTTGTGATTTGTCAAAAATCACTATTCAGTCAATTAGTTTAAAAATTGCGATTTCAGTACCTATGGTTTCACTCTCATAACTATTACAGTCCACGTCGTAACCATTTCAGTCCCTGTAACCCTGTAATTAACAGAATAATGGATTGAAATTTTTACGAAATTGAAACCATAGGGACAGGAATGGTTACGAAAGTGAAACCACATGGACTGAAATCGTAATTTTTATACTAATGGACTGAAATAGTGATTTTTGACAAACCATAGGGACGAAAACAGTAATTAACTCAATTAATTATTACCTTTATATTTATCTATTTACTTCAAATTCAAACTTAGTTATCTAATTTGATCTTAACTATATATTTGAACATTTTGTTTAATTTGATATCAAATAGATTTTACGAAACTTGAAATAAAATTAACTAATATTATTTATCATTTATATATTTACGGAGTTTTAAATAAAGGGTTACATTTATTGAGACTTCGTTAACAAATTTTGCAACAACAGAATAATCTATTTTTTATCACGAAAACCAAACTTTGTATTAATATATTAAATATTTTTATTTTCACAATACAAATTACATTTACTCGACCCATGTAATTGATGTGTATTCTAGTGTTATATTTATTATGTGTATATTTTAAGCCCCTTTAACACTTTTTAGTCAAGTTTTAAATTTATAAAACACGATATTTACTAACACTAGACACACATATGGGCAAGTGCACCCATCGTGAGCGTAGTATAGTGTTGGTAAGATACCGAGGTCGTCCAAGGACACAAGAGCTTTTAGTACCGGTTTATCCTCAACGTCTAATCAAAATAAAAAGAAGTTTTAGAAAAATATTTTAAACTAAGAAAAATAAAAACTAACTAAAATGCTGAAAATAAAAATAAAAAGAAAAACAGATAGACAAGACGAATCACTTGGTTCCGACTCGTATCTAGTGTAACCTTTGATTATTTCTGCACTATTTTAAGAGATTATCTTAGTTATTGTAGTAGGCCCCTCTTTTGAAGGTGACGTTACCCTCACCCCAGTAGTTTGAGTCAGCAAGGATACAATCCTAAAAGGGTGGATTATTGGAAGATAATTAATTAAGTTATTAATAAAAAATTATGGTAGGCCCCTCTTTTGGAGGTGACGTTACTAAGTAGTCTGAGTCAGCAGGGATACAGTCCTAAATAGCCGGGTTATAGTATTAATAGTAGTTAACTTATGAGGGGATCAAAGAGTTTGGACCCCCGCCATCCAATACCGTTAAGTATTGAAGGAGGTCCTACTAAATTTGACCCAGGTCCATTGCAGGACCTCTAAACGCTGAACAATGGCAAGACCTTTACCAAACCGTTCCCTTAACCCCCGACCAGGTAGCCAACATACCTCCATATAGACCGTGGAGATATGAATGGTGAAAATCTTTTATTTTATATAGACAGTAAAATAATTTCAAGGCACCACGGACAAACGATAAAGAAAGATCACCTTCAACATAAGCAACTAGTTATTAAAGTCATTAATACGAAACCAAATAAAAAGTGCGAAAAGATTAGAAATAAAAAGTATTACACTAGACACTTTGTCTTCACCAAGTGATGTAAGAGACTTAGGCAGACATGGCCTTGATTGTCAAGAACTCTTACGATCAATCTTGGATCCCGAGACGACTCACACACTCTACGATGGACAATGGATGATGGTGTTATGGTGGTGGTGGGTGGTGGGTGAAGTGTGAGAGAGGTGGTGT
The DNA here is from genome assembly GCA_030545235.1 of Helianthus tuberosus. Classification (NCBI taxonomy): domain Eukaryota; kingdom Viridiplantae; phylum Streptophyta; class Magnoliopsida; order Asterales; family Asteraceae; genus Helianthus; species Helianthus tuberosus. The sequence goes on along the minus strand of CM060446.1, from coordinate 98,136,966 downwards.
GCCAAGGGATGGTTTGAGCTTGAGCCAAGCACTCCTATTTATAGGCTGAACAGAAGCTCGGGCACGGCCCCGTGTCCACATCCTTCTCTTTCTTCATTTAATGCAGCTTTGTCTTATTAGTTGACCACACCCCCGTGTCCGCTGAGCACGACCCCGTGTGCAGAAGAATCTTTGTACTATGAAGATTTGCCTGGATTGTGCGAATCTTATAGTTGACCACGGCCCCGTGTCCGCTGAGCACGGCCCCGTGGTGGGCAATAGAAGCTTCTACCACTTTGTCTTTTCTGTTGACACTTGGGCATGCCCCCGTGCTGGCTGAGCACGGGGCGTGTTCAGTCTTCTGATGTCTTGTTTTGCTTGGGAAGATGTTGTCGTGGGGTCCGGCATGTCACGTCTTGTTCCTTTTCTTGTATTTATGTTAGATTTTGATGTCTTTTTGCTTCTTTTGTTAATTTGAGCTCATTTAATCCTGAAAATACAAAAGGAAGACAAAAACACACTTTTTCCAACATTAGTACTAAAAAAGGGTTAGTTTTATGCCACAATTGATGAAATTTATATGTTGCATTTTGAACACATCAAATACCCCCACACTTGAATCTTTGCTTGTCCTCAAGCAAAACTCTTTAATATGTGGCTATTTACACTCCCAAATGGAATGGGTAGAAAAGAAGGTTTTGGGGTTGTCATAGAGTGTCGGGATTTTCAAGATTCTTTATTTAGTTTTATTTTTATTTATTTACAATCCTATTCGTCATGATTTATTTAAAACTTTTCATAAGATAAATTACTTATTAGGGCATAAGATGCCTTTGTAAAATTCTATTTATATACAAGTTCACATACCTCACGGGGATCACTCAACACTCGGCCGAAAATGTATTTTTGTGGATCACTCGAGAGCGGCATGGAACTTACTCCTACCATAGGCTTGCCAAGCAATCAATCCTCCTCCTTTTTAACTTATATACCTTTGTAAATATCAAGAGGACTTTGTGGGTGAAGGGTTAGGCTTGGGTTAAAGGTAGGTGGTTGGGTTGGTGGTTAGGGGTTAGTAGAAAAAAAAAGCGAAAAGCGTAACAAGTGTCGGTTTTCGTAAGACTTTCTATTTTTGTAACTTTTTTATTTTGATGAAGCTATTATTCAAACAAAGTTATTTTTGATGAACTTGTTTGTTTATTTTCTTTTGCTTCATCATCAACACAAAATTATTATTATTATTATTTTTTTTTTTTTTTGGAAAGTCATACGAAAAATCGAACTTGTTACTAAAACAAAGGGGTAAAAATGAAAAAGGTTTTGGTGGGTAAAAAGGGTGTTTGGTTTGGGTTATGAAATGAAAAGGTTTAGGCTCAAAGGGGCTAACTAGGGGGATTTTGGGTAGGTGGTAAAAAAAAATAATGGTGTAGAAATAAAAAGGGTTAGTCCTAATGCCTCCATCATTTACTTACTCGGGTTTAAGTTGGTAAGGACCGGGAATGTATCGTCATGGCAAGTTCTAGAGTCGTAAGAACCAAGCGGCTATTCACACAAGAAACGAAAATGAGCATTTAGTTCTAATGATATGTAATTGTATGCTCAATAAAGGCTCAAAACTCACTTTTGTGGGAATGGGTTTTTATGTGATCAAGTATATATAATCAAATTTTAACTAAGCTTGTCATGCATTTTCATAATTTTCTTATGTTGGTTCTTTTTATCACGACGCTATCGGTTGTAAATTCGTAAAAATATAACCTTTTTAGAACTTGAATTTCCCGAGTTAAACCTAGACAAGTAAAAAAAATGAAAATTTTTTGAAAAAAATTTGGGGTGACTAGCGGTTCCAATAGAGTTTTGTGTAAGGCTTGTATTTAGGACTTGCAAGATTCAAGGTTTTAGCATCCCCCCACACTTAAATTACACATTGTCCTCAATGTGTCCCAAAAATAATTTTTTAGGTTGATTGAATGTGTAAAAAGGTGTAAAAAGCGAAATTTTTGTGTTACTGGGCGCTGAACACGGCCCCGTGTTGTCCGGGCACGGCCCCGTGTTCAAGTGCCAGTAACAAAATTAAAACAAGAGAAACAGAAGCCTGGACACGGGGGCGTGTTGGGTGAACACGGCCCGTGTCTAGTTACCTGAACTGGGTCTTTTTCTGCAGACTGTGCAGCACGGGGCCGTGTTGGGTGGACACGGCCCGTGCCGAGCTTACTGTAAACGAAGAAATTTGTCGGACGGTTCTGTTTTCCTGTATGGAGTGCTAGTTCAAGTTTCCCTTGCATCCTTTGCCATCTCAAGTGTGTTTTATTCATTTCAATACCATCCAAAACACCAAATTAACTAAAACCATCATTCATTAATCATAGAGAGAATTACATAATAGTCCTAAAAATGAAAAATAAAGCAGAAAATAAAAGTTAAAAGTCCTAATATTAAATAGGTCAAGTGATCCGTAAAATCTTCCCAAGGAGTTCTACTTCTACAATAAGAACCAAAATTCCGGAAATAGAATTCCGGTTTAAAAGCCTTGTAGAACTCCAAGTCGAACGGTGTTCCTTAGATGTTGCTAGAGCCATTCTTCGATCTCCCTCGGGAGAAGGGAGGCGGCTTCATGTTCCTCAACATCTGGTGGAGGAGGAGCGACACCAACCGGAACCCCTTGGAGTATGTCTCGAGGAGGTTCCGGATGTAGGGCATACCATTCGGCCGGAATGATGACTTCTGGCACCACATTCCATGCTCTTTGGGTGATAATCGGTACCAAAGGAGGAGAGGAGAGAATGTTCAACCTTTGGTGCAAAAGGTTGACCTCCCGGAGACATCCTTCTAGTCCCACCGTCAAATGATTAATGCGGTCTACCAATGCCTCTTCCACACTTGTCACTTCATCAAGGGCCTCTCTTAAGGCGTAAACATAGTTTACAAGAGAATCTTCAACCGTTGATGATCTTCTCCCCTGTCGGTTGTTTCTGGAATGCGACGAAGAGTTTCCGCTTGTTCTGCTTGCCATTCTGAGAAAATATACCGAAAAGAGTTCAACTTTATGGATCCAGTACTTCGGACACGGCCCCGTGTTCATTGAACACGGCCCCGTGTTCATTGAACACGGCCCCGTGTTCAGATATTTGCAGGATTTATGAACAAGGAATCTTGGGGTTTCAAATTGTTTTTATGATTTTGGAAGCATTTCTGAACTTAACAACTTAAAACATTGTTATAAAACTTATTTTTAACAAGATTCCATGAACAAAAATCTAACAAACATCCCAATAAGGCTTGAAATTATGGAATATTCAAGCTTTAATGGAAGTATGAAGAAAATTGAAGAAGATGAAAGTGGGTAAAAGAGGAAAGGACAAGAAGATGGTTGAGAAACTTCTTTTAGAAAATACCTAGGATGGTATGTGAGAATATTCCTCAAATCTCTGTCCCTGGAATGGTTCAAATGTGCAGGATTCTTAACTGCATTTATAGAAAACGACAGTACGTTGCGCACGCCCCCGTGTCGGTTGGACACGGCCCCGTGTGCAGATGGAATCCTGACACATTTTTGTCCGCATTCTGACAAAATCAGAAGGGAATCTTTGGGTGGACACGGGGGCGTGTTGACCCGGGCACGGCCCCGTGTCTAGAAGTTGTCTTAAGGAATTTGTCTATTTCCAAGGAACTTTTCCGGATCGGGTGGTTCCTTACTGGATGGAACAACCCCAAAGTGTCTAAGATACCTTAATTGATCTAAATTAAGATGAGAACGCAAGAGGTTGTCGGTGAGGGTGATTCCTATGCTATATGTAGGTGGACAAGTCCAACCCTTTCCCGGGCTCTCGTTAAAGAAGGTGTATGTCGAATCGCTCAGGTCTATGTATGCATCAAACGGAGTTGATGGGGAGTCCTTCACGGCACAATCGACACAGGGATGACTATCGCTCAAGTCCTCACTAGAGTTAGAAGCATCATTGGGAACAATGAGGTTGTTTGAATGCGGTTCCAACCCTTCTTCTTGGCTATCGTCTTGGAAAAGATTATTGTAATCTTTCCTAAGTTCTCTCAACCAATTAATAATTAGATCTTCTAGTTGAAATAATTCATCGAGAAGCATTTCTCCTAGAATATCCGGTTGGGCGCATTCGAGGGAGAGATAAGGATTATTTTTACTTTCGCCCCTCTTAAGGATACCAGGAAATGATGGGTCTATATAGTGGGGTTTATAATTTAGAAAAAAGCATTCTAATTCTTCATGGTTACCACCACATAATTGACACCACATAGTACCATAAGAGTGCCGAAAGTAAAAAGTATCAGTATCACTCATGTTTGTGTCAGAAGTTACCAACCGTCGGGATCTTACGGTTCTGTTTTCAGTAACTGAAACTTGGGCACGGGGGCGTGTTGAGTGGGCACGGCCCCGTGTTCAGCCTACTGTCTGACTTAAAACAGGATTGCCAGTTCCAATGATTGGGCACGGGGCGTGTTCAGCGGGCACGGCCCGTGCTGAGTTCTGCAGAAGCTGAAAAACTAAAAAAAAATCCTAAAAAAAATGAAAAATAAGAAAAACGATTAGGCCGTTGATTCCTAACTTTCTTAAAATCCTTGTGTCCCCGACAGCGGCGCCAAAAACTTGATGCGTATTCTAGTGTTATATTTATTAGGTGTATATTTTAAGCTCCTTTAACACCTTTTAGTCAAGTTTTAAATTTATAAAACACGATATTTACTAACACTAGACACACATATGGGAAAGTGCACCCATCGTGAGCGTAGTATAGTGTTGGTAAGATACCGAGGTCGTCCAAGGACACAAGAGCTTTTAGTACCGGTTTATCCTCAACGTCTAATCAAAATAAAAAGAAGTTTTAGAAAAATATTTTAAACTAAGAAAAATAAAAACTAACTAAAATGCTGAAAATAAAAATAAAAAGAAAAACAGATAGACAAGATGAATCACTTGGTTCCGACTCGTATCTAGTGTAACCTTTGATTATTTCTGCACTATTTTAAGAGATTATCTTAGTTATTGTAGTAGGCCCCTCTTTTGAAGGTGACGTTACCCTCACCCCAGTAGTTTGAGTCAGCAAGGATACAATCCTAAAAGGGTGGATTATTGGAAGATAATTAATTAAGTTATTAATGCAAAATTATGGTAGGCCCCTCTTTTGGAGGTGACGTTACCCTCGACTAAGTAGTCTGAGTCAGCAGGGATACAGTCCTAAATAGCCGGGTTATAGTATTAATAGTAGTTAACTTATGAGGGGATCAAAGAGTTTGGACCCCCGCCATCCAATACCGTTAAGTATTGAAGGAGGTCCTACTAAATTTGACCCAGGTCCATTGCAGGACCTCTAAACGCTGAACAATAGCAAGACCTTTACCAAACTGTTCCCTTAACCCCCGACCAGGTAGCCAACATACCTCCATATAGACCGTGGAGATATGAATGGTGAAAATCTTTTATTTTATATAGACAGTAAAATAATTTCAAGACACCACGGACAAACGATAAAGAAAGATCACCTTCAACATAAGCAACTAGTTATTAAAGTCATTAATACGAAACCAAATAAAAAGTGTGAAAAGATTAGAAATAAAAAGTATTACACTAGACACTTTGTCTTCACCAAGTGATGTAAGAGACTTAGGCAGACATGGCCTTGATTGTCAAGAACTCTTACGATCAATCTTGGATCCCGAGACGACTCACACACTCTACGATGGACAATGGATGATGGTGTTATGGTGGTGGTGGGTGGTGGGTGAAGTGTGAGAGAGGTGGTGTGCCAAGGGATGGTTTGAGCTTGAGCCAAGCACTCCTATTTATAGGCTGAACAGAAGCTCGGGCACGGCCCCGTGTCCACATCCTTCTCTTTCTTCATTTAATGCAGCTTTGTCTTATTAGTTGACCACGCCCCCGTGTCCGCTGAGCACGACCCCGTGTGCAGAAGAATCTTTGTACTATGAAGATTTGCCTGGATTGTGCGAATCTTATAGTTGACCACGGCCCCGTGTCCGCTGAGCACGGCCCCGTGGTGGGCAATAGAAGCTTCTACCACTTTGTCTTTTCTGCTGACACTTGGGCATGCCCCCGTGCTGGCTGAGCACGGGGCGTGTTCAGTCTTCTGATGTCTTGTTTTGCTTGGGAAGATGCTGTCGTGGGGTCGGGCATGTCACGTCTTGTTCCTTTTCTTGTATTTATGTTAGATTTTGATGTCTTTTTGCTTCTTTTATTAATTTGAGCTCATTTAATCCTGAAAATACAAAAGGAAGACAAAAGCACACTTTTTCCAACATTAGTACTAAAAAAGGGTTAGTTTTATGCCACAATTGATGAAATTTATATGTTGCATTTTGAACACATCAGTAATACATGCGGTGTTTTAAGATATAACTTTTTATTATTTGATATATAAAGTTAGATTTATTCAATTCGTACAATACACGGAGTTTTTTAACGATATATATTTTTTTATTATTTAGTACAGAAAATTACATTTATTCAAACCATGTAATACGCATATTTTTTAAGATGTAATTTTTTTTTTATTATTTGGTATATAAAATCACATTTATTCAGCCCGTGTAATAAATGAGGTTTTTTTTAAATGTATTATTTTATTATTTAGTAAAAATATTACATTTATTCAACCCATGTAATACACGTGGTTTTAAAGATGTAACTTTTTTATTTGCTATATAAACTTACATTTATTCAATCCGTACAATATGATTCTTATAAATATAACTTTTTATTATTTAATATATAAAATTATATTTATTCAACCTGTGCAATAAAGAAGGTCTTTAAACATATATTTTTTTATTATTTAGTATATAAAATTTATTTATTCAACCCGTGTAATACACGGGGTTATAACCTAGTTAATTTATAAACTAAAAATCAGATTGCAAAAATGAATTCGTATTCCTCCCCAAAAGGTTTGAAGAAAATATTATAATTAAAAACAATCAAGTTTTTTTTTCTTTAAGTTATTAATCCATTCATGCGTCTCCTCCCCCACTTTTTTCTCAATTTCGTATCCTCCAAAAAAGGAGTGGATTGCGAACAGAAATTGGCCTCTCCTTCAACAGCCAAACCCACCTAATTTTGGGTCAGTAGTTTCATAACTGTGCAAATAATAGAAGTTAGTTCGAAAGTTAGGTTTGGCGGAAATTGAAATTGACGCATTCGGTATGAGTTTGGCGGAAGCACGTGTTATGTTTTTGAAATGAAATTGAAGAGTTTGGCGGAAGCACATATAATACTTTTGAAATGAAATTGAAGTTCGGTTTGAGTTGGGCGCCTATATAAATCAAGTTTCTGCATGCATCGGAGGTTAAGACACCTGTGCTATTCTTCTTCATTCATGTGTTGAAAATTGGGCTTTGCCCTAAAGAGTTGGCAGAGTTTGTGGCCTCAGCCCCCCTCACCCCCTTATTGAAACCTGATAATGGTATTAGGCCTATAGCAGTGGGTGGCATCTGGCGTAGGTTGGTCTCTAAGGTGGCTATGAAGAAGGTTGGGAAGGACATGGCCCAGTATTTGGGGGATTTTCAATTTGGGGTTGGTACACCAAATGGGGCGGAGGCGGTGCTTCATAGTGCGAACAGGTTCCTCAACTCCTTTCATGAAGATGGGTCCATGGCCTTACTTACGGTAGACTTCACCAATGCTTTCAACATGGTTGACCGTTCAGCGTTCTTCCAGCAGGTCCACCAACATTGCCCATCTATCTATCGGTGGGTCCAGTTCCTGTACGCCCAACCCGCTCGGTTGTGTGTTGGCAACGAGTGTATCGGGGCCACCACTGGAGTGCAACAGGGAGATCCCTTGGGACCCCTCCTCTTTGCCCTAGCCTTACATCCCCTTATTCTCCGTGTACAGGAACACTGTAACCTCCCCTTTCATGCTTGGTATTTGGATGATGGTACGATCATAGGTAATGCAATGGAAGTTGCTAAAGCCTTGGACATCATCAACACGGAGGGACCATCCATAGGGCTCCATCTCAATATTAAGAAAACGTAAGTGTACTGGCCATCTTGTGACGGTCTCAAGGTGCAGGACGGCCTTTTCCCGAGAGGGATAGGTAGACCTGTGAGGGGGGTTAAGCTCCTTGGGGGGGGCGGTTAGCCGAGTCTCTGCTTTTATTGGGGAATTAGCAGGGCGGCAGGCATCGACAGCGGTTGACCTTATGAAACTCTTGCCCTGCTTACAGGACCCCCAGTGCGAGCTTCTTCTTTTAAGGTCATGCATGGGGGTAGCTAAGTTACTGTTTGGGCTGCGGACCTGCCAACCTCACTTGATGGCAAATGCGGTATCCTGTTTTGACGATGGTCTCCGAAAGGCTATTGAAGACATTGTTGTTTGTGGGGGGCCCTACTTTGGTGAACTTCAGTGGCGTTTGGCATCTTTGCCGATGCGCCTGGGTGGTTTGGGCCTCCTCTCAGCTCGGGATGTTGGAATTTATGCTTTTGTGGCATCTAGAGCTCAGTCGTGTGTATTGCAAGACCACATCCTTCGGAACAGTGGGGTTGATAAGCTTGACGTAGACTACCAACAGGCCCTCGAGTATTTAAGTCTCTCTCTTCCAGACTTTGACATTGGCGGTTTCTCTAATATGGACACCGCCCCCCCAAAGCCACAAAAAACTTTGGCGAATGCTCTATTTGAGAAAATCGCTCGGAATCTGGGAGAAACACTTGATCTGTCTCCCCGCCAGAAGGCGGTGATTGAGTGCTTGAAAGGCCCCCATGCGCAAGACTTTTTTACTGTTATCCCGATCGAGGGGATGGGGCAATGCATGTCGGCTGTTGAGTACAGGGCTATCCTCAAATACCGGCTGATGATCCCTATGTATCCAGAAGACGAAACCTGCCCAATCTGCCGTAAAGCCTGCATGGATAAATACGGGGAGCATGCTGTTCATTGCAAGGAGCTCCCTGGTTTCAAATACCGGCATGACTGGGTGAGGGATGTTTTGGGGGACATCTTGAGGAGAGCGGGGATTTCTGCCAAGAAGGAGGCCCCTGTGAATTTCCTTACAGACCCCATGGAAGGCAGATCTACATTGAGACCAGCGGACCTGCTCGTCTTTGGTTGGGCGGGAGGGAAACATGCTTGTGTAGATCTCACAGGAGTCTCTCCCTTAGCTGGGTTAAGGGAAAATGGGTTTGTAGCAGGACAAGCGGTAAAGAAAGCAGAATCTAAAAAGGTGGACAAACACGCTAAAGCATGTGCTGATAACCAACATGCATTTGTCCCCTTCGCCTTCGACACCTTTGGATCCCTGGCTCCAGAAGCTATCCGTTTGCTGACTAGGGTCCAACAGGTTGTCCACAGCAGTGGCTCATCAACAGGGGGGCAGGGGTTTGTTTTTAATAGGCTAGGGTTTGCTATCCAGAAAGGGGTAGTGGCACAGCTTGTTGCTCGCTTGCCAACGATATTGATGTAAAGTGCATTTTATCGAATTTTGCGGTATTTTTGAAGATTAAAAAAAAAAGTGTTGAAATGGTAGCCCATCTGTCGTTGTTTTTAATGGAAATGCTGGCAATCATATTGATTTTGTACTCAAGTTTTGCATTCGCAAAGCTTGATACGCAAGAAGGTATGTCTGTTCTGTTTTCATTGTACCGAAGGAGGCATTGATGGTGTGAACTGACTGATGCATGCATGCAGGGGAGGTACTTAAAGAAATTTTGGAAAAGTTAGGGATGGCAGAATGGAGTTTTGGCAAGCATCCTTGCAGCAGCAGAGTGAATCCAAAATTCGACAATGTCTATGTGGAGTGCCTTTGCCCTTTTAAAAGTAATACCACGTGTCAAATTCCAAAACAATATAACTTGTACTATTATATTTTATTTATTCAGGTCTAGGAATACTGTTAGTTGGGCTTGATCCCAGGATATTTTTTTACTAAATACATAAGTATGTTTCATGAAGAAAATTGTTTATTTGACCCTAAAAGTCAAATATTAAAGTGGATTCTAAAGGTAGTTATTAACTTAAAATCACAATGGTTTTAGCTTTGACCGGTCAAGTCGATGAAAAAAAAAAAAAAAAAAACAGAGATTTGCAACAGTAGTTTTGGCTGAGGTAGGATTAACAACAAAAGAACAAATAAGTACATACCTATTAATCGATTTCCCCAGCTACATTAGTTGGTTATTTATTACTTGATCCTTAGTCTTCAAGCAAGATAATCTGTTTCAAAAACACAATCGAAATTTTTTAAAGCATATGCATAAAGGGGGAACAACCGAAAGACGCACTCAATAACACTTATTGAAAAAAATCTGAAGACAGTCAAGAAACAAACAAATTGACATGTGTCTTTTATGAAACAAATTGTTACAGCAAATTGGTTGTGTCAAAGAAGCAAAAGGTTAAAATACGAATCAGTTTCAAAAATGAAAATCCAAACACGCTATAATACTATTTGGTGAGTAACTTGAGATTTATATGCAACCCTTGTCATATATATATATACACAAACATGCATAAAGAAGATTAAGATGTACCATTTTGTTGAATATTTTGATGCTTTGAGACGATTCTAGTGAAATAGCTGTCATCATGTTGAGGTTGAGTGTAACACCTCGAAAATTCACGTCCTATAATGTGTTGACACGTGTCATAGGTTTGAACGTGTGAAAGAATGTTATGGAAGGATTTAAGTTGACAATCATGGAAAATATGTGAATATACGAGTTCTAAATGTCAACAGTGAATAAATATATTGTACATTAACCCTACATGACGTTTATAGCATCAAACGAATAAATCATGGATCATACGAAGCTAAAAGTGAGAGATTACAAACTACAGGGGTTAAATGTGTCAACATGTTTAAGTTATACCTCTGAGTGACCTTTTAGCAAACCCGAAGCCTTGTAACGATTAATTATGCTCACTAGAATGCGTGATAAAAATTTCACCAAGTTTCGTTATCGTATGAGAAAGTTATGATAAAATTCGTGTGCGAGGGGTTAGAAGCGTCAACATGGAAAGTTATGACTTTTCGGGTAAACACAAAGTGATTAAGGACTTTGCAAAATAGGTATAAGTCTTGGAGTCCTTATATGTCAATATTAAAACCTCATAATCCAAGAATTAAAGTGAAAGCGACGTTTAGGAGGACCGGGGACTGAAAATGCAATAAACAAGAAATTGGAAACCTGACAGCAGGTCTGAGGCGGGCCGCGTAAGAGTTGTAAGGATCTTACGCGGGCCGCGTGCGATGCCCAGATGCAGAAACTAACAGACAGCTATCTGTTGTGCCTTTAACCGACTCCAAGTGACTTGTTTCAATACAATGGGCTTCCTATACTGGTTTTTAGGCTATAGAGGGCACTTGTAAGCATCCATGATCATTTGTAGCCTTGCATGTCAACAATCTATGAGATTGAAGACACTATATAAGACGCACATGTTGGCAAACAATGATCATTCATTCCCATTGCAACTTTGGACCATTTATGGAGCTCAAGTGCAGAACCAAGACACTCCTAATCGTTCATAGGACTCTTGTAAGTATTCTCAACCTTCCTTGTTTAAGTTTTGCTTAGTTTAGAGCCTTAAAGTCAAACCATCATAATTAACGGTTGACTTATTAATTAATCGCTATTGGTCCAGCGATTAGTCAAAACTAAGGTAGTTATAAGTTGGTAATTATGTGGGCTTTAAACCCTTAAAAGGGTACCCTCTGATTCCCGTCCTAACTAAGTCCTTTGTCGGGTCAAAGATGATGATAAAAAGTCAACAGAAATGTAAACTTTGATTTAACGCATAATTAACAATAGGAGAGGAGTGTAACCTGTTTTAACTTTAATATAACTTGGTAATCAATGTTAGAACATGTCTAAACATGTTTGAACCGACAATTTTCAGTTAGGGATCGATTCGGAACCGAAAGGCGCATAGTTTGACTTTTTGCTTTGACTTCGGTTCTGACCCGGTTTTGATAGGTTTAGACATGCCTTAAAGTTCTATTAGGACCTAGTTACATGTTGGTATAACCCTCTGTGGTTGGTTCATTGATTGTCCAATTCGTTTGCACGTTTCCATTAATTACCCAATGTTGACCATATTGCCCTTATGTCCATAAAACGAGAATTTTGGAGATATGAAAGAACAATAATCTTTGTTACTGATTAATATGCATGTCCGTAAATTTTCACGCCAATTGGAGGTCTAGATTAGGAGTTATGCTCAATGACGTAATTAGAAAGCTTTTTATTAATTAAAAGGCGTCATTAGCGTAAAACCTATCTAAACCCAATTTTTGGCATCAAACCTTTTACCCACTGATGTAATATAATATTTTAGGATTTTTGAAGATTTTTAATTATTTTTAAACTGATCATAAGCTAGGATTATCACCTTAATTCGGTAAATACCGAATGTACCCTTTTAGGCCATAAAATGAGTTTTACAAGTCCTTTTGACACCAATCCAATTGCTACTGATTTTAAATAATAAATGAAGTGTTTTGAACCTGTTGAACTGATCAGAAAACTTAGAATCCTGTTTCAACCCGTAAATCGCTTAAAACGGCATTATACGCGTATTAAACGCATAGTTTGGGTTTAAAACCATTTTGTCACTTAGGACCTTTTACCAACTGATATAACCTGTTAAACTAAGTCATTTTACTGATGTACTCTGACCCGAGTCACAGAAGTTTAATTAATCTCTTTTATAATCTTTAAAATGACCGATATACCCCTACGGGGCTTAAATTGAGATTAAACTCGTTTTGGGCATAACGGAAGATATCCTACTGATATCACAACATGTTTAAGGTATATTAACTTAAGAAACCTGTTTAGGACCCTTATGGTTACCCGTTACGCGTCTTGCACGTTAGGCTCGGTTTATGTAACTAGTTTACATAAATGAGCCGAAACGGGTCAAACCTTATCGTTTTTATCTCAAAATCCAGTATGTGTTTAGTTTACCCATAATATACAAGTCTTCAAACTTGTCGGGTCTGAAACACATTCTATTCCGGTCTTCGCTTAATCGTGCGTTTGAACCGTATATTCCTTTAAAACTAACCGGTCTAAGTTTAGGCTTAATTAAAGACCCGTTAGGATTCTAATAGGTTATTATAAACCTTCGTTCCAGATTAGGAGGACCAGTAAAAGCTACGTGCATTTGCTTATTGTGATTATTACTTTGCTCAGGTAAATACTTTTAACTTATTTTCCCTATACGGGCTTGGGGTACGGTATATAAAATACCGCTTGGTCGGGCATTAAATCTTCCATCGTTTGGTGGTTAATTGATATTTTAATCGGCCCGTTTAAATTATTTTTTGTTTACTTAAAGCCTTTGGGAGGTTAATGACCATGTCCCGGATATCCTTGGCATCATTTTACAAAATGGCCACGACCTAAGCGTGGGGTGTAGGCGTACACCCGTCAGTGCATAAATAAATAATGTGGTGTGTCTATTGATCTTTAACTCGGCACGATCCGGGCTACTGAACGCATAAGGAACATGTAATTCTTTTACGAGATTATACATTTGAATAATTATCCCAAGTTATAAAATGTTTATGCCACGTACATCCAAATCAATTTTTAATCATTTTTAAAATGAGTCAGTTGATTGTATTTACCAGTGTAAACTGACGTATTTTCCCAAAAAGATTAAATGCAGGTACTAAGCGTAATAGGCTGGATTCTCTCCTTAGCATCAATAAAGAGTCTCGCAAGCTTAAGATGCCTATCGTCTGTTGAACTACTGTTTCCTATTTATTTTGATCCGCCTGTGGATAAACTTTCAACTGTTTGTGATACACGATATTACAATATTATATTCGGTTGAAATATATCTTTCATTTGCTTCCGCTGTGCATTTAAATATTGTGTTGTTTGACTATTATGTTGCCAACCACGTCACGATACTCCCCCACCGGGCCCACCGGTGACACGTGGAATTCGGGGTGTGACAGGTTGGTATCAGAGCCAACGTTGAGTGAATTAAACACTAGCCTTTTTGTGTTTAATCTCAATGACACAATTGCACATTCCTAAATTTTCGAGTCTAGACAGATAACATAGGACAAATTATATTTTGTTTTATTTGTCTTTTATTTTTATATATCCTTGTTGTTATCTTGGTCTATGTTCACAGGAATTATGCCGCCAAGATTCAGGAGAGGGGGAAAAGGCAAGGGGCCAATCAGCGCCCCTAACGATCACGAAGCCGGGCCATCACTCCGACGAACGTCTTCAACCACTAGGAGTGCTGATCCTCGAGAACCTTGGAGGACTTATGTGGAGCCTGCCAGACGATCGATCTCGCATAGCTCAACGCCTTCATACCGCCATTCCTTTGGACCTCAGTCCGAAAATGAGCCTAATAACCCGCAACCTTCGTACATACCTCTACAGCGATCCTTATCGCAACATTCTTTTGGAGACCCCACTCCAGTTTTTCAGGGCCGGTTTAACCCGGCAAACTACATACCAGAACCAGTGGGTTTTAACCCGCTAGGACCGGAAGACCACTTCTCTGGAGATCAGGCTATGGATATGGACGAAGATACGGATCCCGTCGAGCCTGTGGTCGGGACCCCCAACCATCCTATCGAAGTATCTGATGGTTCGTCTTTTCATGGATCACCCTACCGTGGACCAGACAGTTACCAGGCACGGTTTGACCAATGTGAGTGGTACTTTACACCATCACATCATTCTTCACCTCACCTCACCAGCAGCAATAGCAACAGCAGGATCCCTCTGAGGATCCACGATTCGTGGCAGTCACGCCACCGCCTCCACAGTCGCCAGTACATCTAGCACCTCCGGAACCACCAAGACGTAGGAGGACTGGCGCACGAATGTCCGCACGTGCAGGGGATTTTCATTTCAGCACCCCTCAACACTCTAGTGGCAGTTATTACCCGCCGCTACATGAAGACCCACAAATGGGTGGACCTTCAGCTCCAGTATCAGAGGTAAATTCGGCACCTGTTGCACCGCCACCATCGGGTTTTGGCAACCCTGTCCCTGCTTATACTGCTCCAGCAACATACAATCCATTCGGACCGCCGGCATACGCTAACTATAACTATGCTGAGGACCCTTACCAAGTGCCGTCGAACTACCTTGCCTATAACCCTGAGGGACCATATGGAACCCCTTGGGGAATGGGATATCCAACTAGCGGGTACCAAGTACCTGCTCAGCCACCGCCTCAGCACCAGCCGCCACGGTTTTCCCCACCGGAGTAAGAAGAACTCCGCCAAAGACTGGACAGGGTTGAACGAGACTTCCCGAGGGAACGTAGGAAAAATCAGGGATTCCTCAGTGGCTTGGCGAGTTTGCTAAAAGGAAGGAAGAAACGGGATCATTAAATCCCAACATGTATTATTGTATTTCCTTATTTAAATCAAGTCCCTGCGTGGACATCTATCTTTGTACCTAGTCCCTGCGTGGACTTGTCTTTATTAGTCCCTGCGTGGACATTTATTTTAGTAATCAGTCCCTGCGAGGACTTGTCTTATCTGTTTGGCTCCTGCATGGGCAAGAAGTTTTGTGAAAAGTCCCGTTTAGGGCAAAGTGTACTACTTTTAAAATTTAATGGAATGTTAGGTTTGAAAATTTCATTTCTGTCTTTTATGCATTTATATATTATACGTGAAATAAATAAACCGAAAACCATTCCTTTTAAAATAATCTGCCTATTAAATATTAAATAAGGATCTTGAAGGTATAACCTAGCCTGCACGTCATTACAAGACTTGGCCAAGATGGTAAGACCTGTATAAAAGATTCCAACCCCTGTTAACATCTGAAAACATGTTAACGCTCCTGGCAGATGTGATCCGTCAGAATCACACACGTCATTCTTATAAAAGGATTCTCCAAAAGATTCCTAACCCAATTTAATGAT
The DNA here is from genome assembly GCA_030545235.1 of Helianthus tuberosus. Classification (NCBI taxonomy): domain Eukaryota; kingdom Viridiplantae; phylum Streptophyta; class Magnoliopsida; order Asterales; family Asteraceae; genus Helianthus; species Helianthus tuberosus. The sequence goes on along the minus strand of CM060446.1, from coordinate 98,121,086 downwards.
CTCTGAATCATGGGTTTAAAGCATCAATTAAGATGATCATATTTTGACCATATATTGGTAATATAGTGCCTACGGGCCATACTCATTTTCATATGAGACAAAAGACAGTAATAGTCTGCGATCCTGTTTGAAAAAGGTAATGAACTATGTTCAAGCCTTCGTGCTTTGATTCTCCGAAATCATGGCTTATGACTTAAAGTGTCCTTGTGACTAGGCCTTTTGTGCTACTAATAAAACTATTATTGTTTTATAATTAGGATAAATTATAATAGAAATCCTAAGTTAATGTGAGTAATAAATTAACCATATATGGTCTACGCTTACCACGGTTAAGAAATTGCTATATAAGTCAATTCTGTAATAAACTCACAAATAAATTATTGTCAATGTGTAACAGTTCAAGATAAATGGCTAATTCAGACGAAATCAACAGTCATCCCCTGGAGAATAACGAGGATAATAGGATTTATGTAACCAGGGAAGAACTTCGTACACTGATTGATACAGCTGTATCCAAAGCTATGGAAGAACAGTATAATGATTATAGTGGGACTCACAGTAGAACCCGATCCACACCGCCCTCTAAATCTGTCCCCAAAACTCAATCAGAGGCTCATAGCAAGCCACCACCTAAGAAAGAGGGACCAAAGAAAGATGATGATCGATAATCATCTAATCAGCACAGTGTTCCATCCAAGAGGATAGTGTTCGATGATAAACCACGTACCAAGTTCTGTACTTATAAATACTTTGTTTCCTGCAAACCCCGGGATTTCACTGGGGAGAAAGGGGCAGTTGATTGTATGACTTGGTTGGACGAAATGGACACAGTTGTCGATATCAGCGGTTGTGCAGAAAGGGATGTTGTGAAGTATGTATCCCAATCGTTCAAAGGAGAGGCATTGGCATGGTGGAAGTCTCTCATTCAGGCTGCTGGGAAGATCCCGCTCTACAACATGTCATGGGAACAGTTTGTTGCTCTCATTAAGGAAAACTACTGCCCTCAACACGAGGTCGGAAGAATTGAATCAGATTTCTTATCATTGGTGATGACAAACATAGATTGTCAAGCTTACCTCACCAGTTTCAATACTCTGTCCAGACTGGTTCCTTACCTAGTAACACCGGAACCCAAGCGAATTGCTCGCTTCATTGGGGGTTTAGCCCCAGAAATCAAAGCCAGTGTTAAGGCTTCAAGACCTGCTACGTTTAGGTCAGCAGCTGATCTCTCTCTGTCCCTTACTTTAGATGCGGTCAGGTTGAGATCGCTAAAGAAATCTGAAGAAAGTAAGAGGAAACGTGAGGATGACAATTCACGTAGGCCAAACAAGAAACACCGAGGAAACGGTGACAACAAGAAGGGGTTTGAGTCAAAGAAGGATGGGCATCAGTCATGTGAAAAGCCCAAGTGCAAAGTCTGCAAGAAACAGCACTTCGGGAAGTGCAGGTTTGAATCGAACTCGCAGACTCAGTCAAGAACTTTTGCATGTGGTATATGCAAGTCCAAGGAACACAAGACCTTGGATTGCAAAAAGTTGAAGGATGCAACCTGCTACAGCTGTAATGAGAAGGGGCATATCAAGACCAATTGCCCAAAATACGCCAAGAAGGCTGATGAAGGAAAGAAGACCAATGCTAGGGTCTTCAGAATGGATGCAAAGGAAGCAGTCCAGGATGACAATGTAATCACAGGTACCTTTCTCATCAATGATGTCTATGCAAGAGTACTTTTTGATTCAGGCGCTGATAAGTCGTTCGTAGATAACAAGTTTTGTGAATTGTTGAAATTTCCTGTTAAAACCTTAAGCGTGAAATATGAAGTGGAATTGGCTGATGGTACCATAGAAACCGTCTCAACTGTGTTAGATGGGTGTGTTATATCCATTAAGAACCATTCTTTTCCTTTGTCCCTACTTCCCTTTAAGTTAGCCAGTTTTGACATAGTCTTGGGTATGGACTGGTTATCTCATAACCAGGTCCAAATTGTCTGCAACAAAAAGCAGGTGGTGATAAAGACTCCATCTGGTGAATCACTTACCATTCAGGGAGATACCCAGTATGGGCTGCCTGAGCAAGTGACTATGCTCAAGGCATCCAGATGTTTGAAGAAGGGTTGTGTCATTTATATGGCACAGGTAACTATCGATGAGCAGAAACCTAAGATTGAAGACATTCCTGTCATTTCTGAATACCCTGAAGTATTTCCTGAAGAACTACCTGGTCTACCACCAGATAGGCAAGTAGAATTCAGAATCGACATCATCCCCGGAGCAGCTCCTGTTGCGAGAGCACCTTATAGGTTGGCACCAACAGAGATGAAGGAATTGAGGACGCAGCTAAATGATTTGCTAGCCAAGGGTTTTATTAGACCTAGTTCATCTCCTTGGGGAGCGCCAATCTTGTTTGTAAAGAAGAAGGATGGATCGATGCGTCTATGCATCGATTACCGCGAACTTAATAAAGTCACTATCAAGAATAGGTATCCATTGCCCAGAATCGACGATCTGTTCGATCAACTGCAAGGGGCAAGTTACTTCTCCAAGATCGAATTGAGGTCAGGCTATCATCAATTGAAAGTTAAAGATGAAGATGTACACAAGACTGCATTTAGGACTCGTTATGGTCATTACGAGTTCCTAGTGATGCCTTTTGGGCTCACTAATGCACCTGCCGCATTCATGGATCTCATGAATCGCGTCTGCAAGCCATACTTGGATAAATTCGTCATCGTCTTCATCGATGACATTTCATTTACTCGAAGAGCCAAGCTGATCACGAGAAGCATCTCCGTTGCATTCTGAAGCTACTTCATCAAGAGAAGCTCTATGCCAAATTCTCGAAGTGTGAATTCTGGCTTCGAGAAGTCCAATTCCTTGGACACGTTGTAAGTGAGCGTGGTATCCAAGTAGATCCCGCAAAAGTTGAAGCTGTCATGAATTGGCAAGAGCCAAAGACGCCTACTGTCACACCCCAACCAATGGCGGAAACATCGGGATGAGACGAAGTGTGAAGATTGCTAGAGACATCATAACGCTATTTGTGACAATATTTAATAAACCGATTTCATTTCATTAAGTAAACTTGTCAACATTACAAGAAATTCAAATACAACAAGTTTCAAGAAGTACATGACAACATAAGCAAATTTGATACAACATATTAAACCTAAACGTCTATATGTGTATCTAGGTATCAACGCTACATCTTTTCATAGCATCGTCATCATCAACCTGTAACATGTTTAAAATACAATTCAATGCAAAAGCAAAGGCGAGTATACAAGTTTAAGCATAAGTATAAGTATAAAAGTTTAAAACGAATCCACATGGCAACTTAGTTTATACAAGATCAACCTAACGTGTCATGCAATATTTCTAGCCAATCCTCTGTTTACACAAGAAAGTTTAATTAATTCAACATGACCCAAGTATAAAGGGGGCGGTGCGTTACTCCTATAGCGCTATACATGTCAAATGGAGGCTCGTGAAAGCTAATGACTAAAACATATTACATAAGTATGGCCCACATAAGCATCAAGTATCATAACATAGCGTTCATGTATAAGGATTGTTTTGTGCATTGCATAAAGAATAAATTTAAGTGTAGTTTAATAGTTAAACATGTTACACCCCAAAAGTGATAAACATAAAAAGGGGGTTGCGAGTATACTCACAGAATCGCTAAGTCTTCCGATTATCCAATTGTTGACGAGTGTATGAGATTACGAGGATGGAACACCGCGGTCACCCTATATGGGCAGACGATGGTGCATGAGTAAACGGATTAATGACGGAGGATTTGAAGTGGAATTTAGAGTACAACTTGTTGATATATATATATATATATATATATATATATATATATATATATATATATGTAGTTTATACAATAGTTTTAAATTAAGTCTATCAAAATATTATAGGAGTGTCGACAAAAATAAATATTCATTAATATCTATTTTATAAAAATTAAGAGAATTTAATAGATTTCCATTTATAAAACTATCACGTTTCGTTTTACGGAATTTTACAAAAAAAACGGGCAGAGTTTCCTCTGTTTTTGGACGATCCCGACAATACTAGTGTCGATATTTTGTCAAAACTCAACCACTATTCATAATGTAAACAATATATATAAGCATTCTCGTAAAATACAAAACGTAAATAATTTATTAATTGTATCGGTTTATTGTTTCGTTTCGAATGTAGTAAAAGTTTATCTTCCTTATAATAACAAACTCAACTGTTATACATCTTACAGTTTCGCCAAAGATAAACAAACTAATAATACTAAATAGATTGAAGCGAAGCGAGTGGAAGAATCGATACCGAAAACAGTGATGTTGACCGAGGTTGACTGAGTGGAACTGACCCGAACGGAACATGGCTGAACCTGTACAGAACCAAGACCCGTTGCCCCGTAGTTTGACCCGAATTGACTCGGGCGTTGACCGAGTCGAACTGCGTCGGATCGTAACCGAGTTAACCCAAAACATCCAAACCTTGACCCGTATTGACCAACCCCGTATCTGAACCCGACGAACCAGACTCGACCTGACCCAACCGGAACTCGCCTGATTTCACCCGAGTGAACAGAAACCCAGAACCACCATTGCTGCAGTAACCGTGAAACACGTCGGAGCAACGAATCACGCACCACCGCCGCTGCAGACGACGGCGCTGCCGTCTGCCGCCGCGGCTCTCCAGCATTTGACGCCGGCCCGCCTCCTTCTTTCTCTCGACTGCTTCCCTCTCTTCTCTTTCTCCGACAAGTCCCTTAGCCACCGATTCATCTCTCTCCTTCCTCGAAAATTAGAGGTGTGAGGGTTGTGAGATTGATTTTAGGTGCAGGTAGAGGTGAGGGGTGTTATAGCGTCTTACCGAAGGAATTGTCGCCGAACTGCTGTGTCGTTCCATCGATTGGAGGAGAGGGGTGTGGGGATCGAGTATGTAAAGTCTGTGCTAGGTATGTGTGTATGTCTGGATTGAAAGAAAGAAGATGAAGGGTTTGGATGAGAGGCAATAGAATGAAATGGAAGGGAATTTAAGTGGGTGTTTGTATGAGCGGCTGGACAAAATAAGAGGGGCTTTAGGGTTTTCAATATAAAGGAAAAAAAGGAGTTAGCTATATAACTTAGTTAACTTGTATAACCTAACATCTAACTAGGTTATTATTATTATTATCAAAACAACAAGACTTTTATTGTTAATTAATTTAATTAACGAAACAAATAAAATAAATAACCATATTTAACCGGATTAAATTAACGATACAAACCTTTCAACGATTATTTATTTCGGCGAAGCTTTCGAGTTTCAAGAATCTGGATTCGAATTACAAAGCGGGTCGGATTTCGGGTATCTATTTTGACGGATGTTACAGTCTCCCCTACTTTAGGAGATTTCGTCCTCGAAATCTAAGAGGAAGACTTCTAAAGATTCAAAAGGGAGAATAGATGAGACTTGATCATAATGTTCGCTTAAGAAAATTGTTTACTGGGAGGAATGAGAATGTTTAGTACTTTTAAATAAAGTAATAATGGTCTACCAGTATGCTTTCACAAGAATAAGGGATAGAAAGATAGTTTTAAAGGTAAGGAGATAAGTTAGGATTCGAACGCTTAAACAGGCTTGATTGAGAACGAGGTTCGTATGAAGGAAAAGAATAATAGAGAATAAGGGGAGTATAAAAGCGAACGATTGATTTTGATACCTAAATACAAGTATAAGAATAGTATAACTACAGAATGAACGAAGGCGATGCTAAGAATGAGGTCTCGTCGTGGATAATCAGATATAATGCGTTTGTGAGTTGTCTAAAGTTGTATTAGGTCTAAATAGGTCTGCAAAACACTGAATTTCTCATGGCACGTTTTACGGAAGTTTGGTAACATGGTGAAAACACTTATATATAGGAAGTACCAGCAGCGTATCCACCATGTTTTGACCATGTTATGTCCGCCCGTTATTCGGTGTCATGTTACGTTTCGTGTCTTACCATACACAGTAGTACACTCTATGGTTCTCATGAGCCAATCATTATAATCCCGTGTGCACCCGCGATTATTTTGACCGTCGCATGATCCGCATAGCTTGTACTAGTTGTGTACGAATCAAGGTGTACATAAATTTGAAAAGTAAGAACGTGTACGTATAAGAATGTAGTATGCAAGCAAGTCCATGCTTAAGTATTTATGGGACCTACGTAAGCGAATCCCTCGGGTTCCGCTCGCTTATGGGTACGAATGTATGAATCACGAGTATGAATGAAAGTATAAGCATAAGTTTAAGTATGAATACGCATGTATGTATGAGCGTAAGCATAAAACGTACGAATATAAGTGTAGGTATGATAAATAAAAAATACGTATATAGTGTATGTTGAAGCATCGCGAATTTAGATATATAAAGCGTTTGAGAAATTTGAGTACATAAACGGATGAATGTGAGTATAAATTATAAATCGTATAGATGTGAGTATAAATATGAGTACGAATATAACATAAATCGTATAAATGAATATAAGTGAAGACATAACATGTATAAGTATAAATGTAAGGAATAATGATTTTGTTGATAGTATAAATTGAAATACACTAGTTCAAACACGAAAAGATTAAGAAGTTTTGAGTATGAAAGGAAAAGAAAACAGGTGACACATGCGAGATTGTTGTGGGATATTAATTAAAACGTGTAAAATGATATGCATATATAGTTGTTTGCGCAAAATGTGAAGTTAAAATAGATTGGATTGTCACGAGATATAGACTCTAGTTTGTGAATGTAAAGGGAGTATAAAACGTCTATTGGTTATGTGGAAAATACTTTGTAAAGGAATGGAAATGCTACTGCGGTTTTAAAAGAGTTTACATAAGTTGAAAATTTGTCGGTTCTTATGAAGTTTCCTTGTCCTCGTGTTTTGAATTTAATTGGCGTATCGAGTGAAGTTTTGAAAAAGTTCTAGAGATAAATAAGTTTGCATCGTTTTAAGTAACTTTGTGTTAGAAATTTTAAAACTTACAACTTCTTGTGGAAAAGTTGATCCTTAGAAAAAGGAATTTGGTACATGAACTTAGTGATTGTTGAAAAATGTTTCATTGGTTTTGAAAAGGAATTTTAGTAAACGACTGAATAATATTGGTAATATTTTATAGGTGTGTGCGAAAAAGTTGATTTGGTTCTCAATTGAAAAAAAAAAATCTCTAGTTTAATGGTGTGAGAGGAGCGTGTTTCAATATTTACGTTGATTGGTGAATTTGTGGGCAACGGATTTATTAGACCGACTAGGCTGACAAGTAGTATTTCGTGAAATTTTGAAAATCAAGGAACAAGCGTTTATGGTAACATTAAATTTTTTGTGTATGCGAGTGATGTGAAAATAGATTATAGAATAAGAGGTACGTTTAAATAAATGAAGCATTTTGAAATACATGATAAGTGATTTAGGTATAAACATGATCGTGTTTACATAATATAGCCTATTAAAAGAAAGCGTTGGTAACGATCACCTAGGTAAGGGAATCACCCCAAATCCGTTGGTGAGGTCGTTGTAAGATGAGAAAAGAAGCGGAGTTAATCGTCAAGGTAAGGAGATCACTCCTATCTCGATGATATGTCTCTGCTCATTGTTTACAAAAGCGTAAAGAAAATTACGTGAAATCATGCATGCTAATAATGTATATTCGTATGAAAAGTAAGAGTATGATGTTGCGCAAAAATGAAATCTCGAAAAATTGTTCAAAATTGACAAAAGATTGAAAATAATAAAGCGTCAGTTTGAATAAAACTTGGATGGTTCCAAACAGAACATTGACTAACCAAAGTGGCCGAAAAGTCTTTCGAGTTTGAGGAGTATGCTTTGGCCTAATAGGTGAAATACTCTCACCGACAAGTCGGTTAACGGTATTTACCCTTCCGGTTACTACATGTCACAAATCGATCGAAATCTCGAGACTTGGCGGGAATTATGAAAAACAAAAATCGAGGAGTGGAACTAGTCGACAAGGTGCGGGTTTCACCCCTAACTTGACGACTTCGTACCCTACTTGACGAATTTAAATTTGAAATTTCCATTAAGATGTGGATTTCACTCCTAACTTAATGGTGAATTTCGTGCAAAAATGGAATCAAACGGAATGAAAGTCGTTTACCAAATTGTGGGTTTCACGCCTATTTTGGTAAACTCGTATCGTTTGTATAATATGAGTGTTTTCGTGTACAAAAACCGAGTAAAATGCCTTGGAAAAAGGCGTATGTTAAGGGAAATAACGAACAAGTATAAGCACATAAGAAGCATGTCGAGAATAACACACAAATAATAGATCAATAGATCAAGTATCGACACATAATAAGACAAGTATTGTCACATAAGAATGGCACGTCAAGTATTAACACACAAGCGACATATATGTGTAAAACGTCAAAGCGAATAAATAAAAGCAAATAGAGTAACACGCAAGTAGTTTCAAGCAAGACGTAAGAATAAATCTCTAAAACTATAGACTAGGTTAAAGCATTCCCACTTTTCCTAATTCCCTATAGTTATGGCTCTGATACCAATCTGTCACACCCCAACCAATGGCGGAAACATCGGGATGAGACGAAGTGTGAAGATTGCTAGAGACATCATAACGCTATTTGTGACAATATTTAATAAACCGATTTCATTTCATTAAGTAAACTTGTCAACATTACAAGAAATTCAAATACAACAAGTTTCAAGAAGTGCATGAAAACATAAGCAAATTTGATACAACATATTAAACCTAAACGTCTATATGTGTATCTAGGTATCAACGCTACATCTTTTCATAGCATCGTCATCATCAACCTGTAACATGTTTAAAATACAATTCAATGCAAAAGCAAAGGCGAGTATACAAGTTTAAGCATAAGTATAAGTATAAAAGTTTAAAACGAATCCACATGGCAACTTAGTTTATACAAGATCAACCTAACGTGGCATGCAATATTTCTAGCCAATCCTCTGTTTACGCAAGAAAGTTTAATTAATTCAACATGACCCAAGTATAAAGGGGGCGGTGCGTTACTCCTATAGCGCTATACATGTCAAATGGAGGCTCGTGAAAGCTAATGACTAAAACATATTACATAAGTATGGCCACATAAGCATCAAGTATCATAACATAGCGTTCATGTATAAGGATTGTTTTGTGCATTGCATAAAGAATAAATTTAAGTGTAGTTTAATAGTTAATTGTTTTGTGCCGTCTGCCGCCGCGGCTCTCCAGCATTTGACGCCGGCCCGCCTCCTTCTTTCTCTCGACTGCTTCCCTCTCTTCTCTTTCTCCGACAAGTCCCTTAGCCACCGATTCATCTCTCTCCTTCCTCGAAAATTAGAGGTGTGAGGGTTGTGAGATTGATTTTAGGTGCAGGTAGAGGTGAGGGGTGTTATGGCGTCTTACCGAAGGAATTGTCGCCGAACTGCTGTGTCGTTCCATCGATCGGAGGAGAGGGGTGTGGGGATCGAGTATGTAAAGTTTGTGCTAGGTATGTGTGTATGTCTGGATTGAAAGAAAGAAGATGAAGGGTTTGGATGAGAGGCAATAGAATGAAATGGAAGGGAATTTAAGTGGGTGCTTGTATGAGCGGCTGGACAAAATAAGAGGGGCTTTAGGGTTTTCAATATAAAGGAAAAAAAGGAGTTAGCTATATAACTTAGTTAACTTGTATAACCTAACATCTAACTAGGTTATTATTATTATTATCAAAACAACAAGACTTTTATTGTTAATTAATTTAATTAACTAAACAAATAAAATAAATAACCATATTTAACCGGATTAAATTAACGATACAAACCTTTCAACGATTATATATTTCGGCGAAGCTTTCGAGTTTCAAGAATTTGGATTCGAATTACAAAGCGGGTCGGATTTCGGGTATCTATTTTGACGGATGTTACACCTACAGAGATTCGTAGCTTTTTAGGTTTGGCAGGATACTATAGGCGATTCATTGAAAACTTCTCAAGGATTACTGCACCCCTGACTTCGCTAATGCGTAAGAAGATTAAGTTTGACTGGGGTCCTAAGCAGCAGGAATCCTTTGATATTCTGAAATAGAAATTGAGCAACGCTCCAGTACTGACATTGCCTGATGGAATCGAGGAGTTTGTGGTATATTGTGATGCATCACACACCGGGATGGGGTGTGTGCTTATGCAGAAAGGTAAGGTCATTGCCTACGCTTCACGCCAGCTAAAGGTACACGAAAAGAATTACACCACCCATGACTTGGAGTTGGGTGCCGTTGTATTCGCACTAAAACTTTGGAGGCATTACTTAGATGGAATCAAATGTGTGATCTATTCTGATCACAAAAGCCTTCAACACTTGTTCAATCAAAAAGATTTAAACATGAGGCAACGGCGTTGGATGGAAACTTTGAATGATTATGACTGTGAAATAAGATACCATCCTGGCAAGGCGAATGTAGTCGCCGATGCCTTGAGTCAAAAAGAAAGGGTGAAGCCTATAAGAATCAATGCCAAGAGCATTGAGGTAAAGAACAATCTGAATGAAAGGTTGTTAGCTGCACAGAAGGAAGCTGTGTTGGAAGCTAACTATCCTGATGAAAAGCTAGGAGTGACTGAAGAGCAATTATCTCAGGGCAAGGACGGAATCCTGAGATTAAATAGACGAATATGGGTTCCAATTTATGGAGGACTTCGAGATATTATCCTCCAGGAAGCCCACAGTTCTAAATATTCCGTTCATCCTGGAGCTGATAAGATGTACCAGGATTTGAAAGCAAACTTTTGGTGGATAGGCTTGAAGAAGTCTGTAGCTGCCTATGTAGCTAAATGCTTGACGTGTGCACAAGTAAAAGCCGAACACCAGAAGCCGTCAGGTTTGCTACAACAGCCTGAACTTCCCACATGGAAGTGGGAGATGGTGACAATGGATTTCATCACCAAGTTGCCAAGAACAAGGAAAGGAAATGATACGATATGGGTTATAGTTGATAGACTGACTAAGTCAGCACACTTCTTACCCATCAAGGAGACTTATAGCTCCGACATGTTAGCCCAACTGTATGTAGATAAGATTGTAGCTTTACATGGCATACATGTGTCTATTATCTCTGACAGAGATACTAGATACACGTCACATTTTTGGAAAAGTTTCCAACAATCTTTGGGCACGCGTTTGAATTTTAGTACGGCTTACCATCCTCAGATGGACGGTCAGAGTGAGCGTACTATTCAAACTTTGGAAGACATGCTTCGAGCATGTGTGATCGATTTAGGTGGTAGTTGGGATAACCACCTACCATTGATTGAGTTCTCTTACAACAATAGCTACCATACCAGCATTAAGGCTGCACCTTTCGAGGCCTTATACGGTAGAAAGTGTAGGACGCCCGTTTGTTGGGCGGAAGTTGGAGATGTCCAATTATCAGGACCGGAGATAGTCTTTGAAACGACGAACAAGATTGTCCAGATTCGTGACCGTCTCAAGGCTGCCCGAGATAGGCAGAAGAGCTACGCAGATCCAAAGCATAAATCTTTTCACTTCGAAGTAGGTAACAAAGTGTTGCTTAAAGTATCACCCTGGAAGGGAGTGATGCGATTTGGTAAGAAAGGCAAGTTGAGCCCGAGATACATAGGACCTTTCGAGGTTATCGAACGAGTCGGATCAGTTGCCTATAAGTTAAACTTACCTGAAGAGCTCAGTGGTATTCATAATGTATTCCACATCTGCAATCTGAAGAAGTGTTTCGCTGACGAATCACTGGTCATACCACATACAGATGTGCATATAGATGAGAGCTTAAAATTTGTGGAAAAACCATTGTCGATTGAAGATCGACAGGTTAAGAAGCTTCGAAGGAAGCATGTGCCTATTGTAAAGGTAAAATGGGATGCCCGTAGAGGTCCCGAATACACGTGGGAGGTTGAATCCACAATGAAAGAAAAATACCCTCATTTATTTCAGTAAATCTCGAGGTCGAGATTTCTTTTAAGGGGGTGAGGATGTAACACCTCGAAAATTCACGTCCTATAATGTGTTGACACGTGTCATAGGTTTGAACGTGTGAAAGAATGTTATGGAAGGATTTAAGTTGACAATCATGGAAAATATGTGAATATACGAGTTCTAAATGTCAACAGTGAATAAATATATTGTACATTAACCCTACATGACGTTTATAGCATCAAACGAATAAATCATGGATCATACAAAGCTAAAAGTGAGAGATTACAAACTACAGGGGTTAAATGTGTCAACATGTTTAAGTTATACCTCTGAGTGACCTTTTAGCAAACCCGAAGCCTTGTAATGATTAATTATGCTCACTAGAATGTGTGATAAAAATTTCACCAAGTTTCGTTATCGTATGAGAAAGTTATGATAAAATTCGTGTGCGAGGGGTTAGAAGCGTCAACATGGAAAGTTATGACTTTTCGGGTAAACACAAAGTGATTAAGGACTTTGCAAAATAGGTATAAGTCTTGGAGTCCTTATATGTCAATATTAAAGCCTCATAATGCAAGAATTAAAGTGAAAGCGACGTTTAGGAGGACCGGGGACTGAAAATGCAATAAACAAGAAATTGGAAACCTGACAGCAGGTCTGAGGCGGGCCGCGTAAGAGTTGTAAGGATCTTACGCGGGCTGCGTGCGATGCCCAGATGCAGAAACTAACAGACAGCTGTCTGTTGTGCCTTTAACCGACTCCAAGTGACTTGTTTCAATACAATGGGCTTCCTATACTGGTTTTTAGGTTATAGAGGGCACTTGTAAGCATCCATGATCATTTGTAGCCTTGCATGTTGATGACTGTCGTCAGAGTCAATCAAAAACCTAATTAAACTACGTAGATAACGTAAGTAGGGTATCGTATCCACGGGGAATATGTGGTTAGTGTTTAACCAGAGAATTATTATATATTAAAGAAAAGCAACTCCCACCCAGAATCCTGATTGCAAGTTTAACACAAAAACCCGTTTACAGATTCAAAACACCACATAGACATGGCCTCGGAATTAATGAATTTGGTTAGTTATCAAGGATAGTTTTTAAGATTCACTATACAACCTAATAACCCGTTTGATTGTATCAATTACCCACCAATTTACCAACCCGCTAACAACGCAAGAAAGTTGCCAATACGCTTAATAAACGACAAGTAATTCAAATACAAGAAACGTTTACCAATAATCCAACACAAGTGGTCAAGCTGTACCAGTTACAAGAATCCCTAAACAAAGTTTAATGTGAAAATCTAGAAATTAATCATCCGGGGAAAGGCACATAAGATAAAGGTAAAGTCCTCCAAGTTTCAAATTCTAGGTTCACACCAAACTCAATTTAATCATTAATTGGACACCACATAGACATGGTGCTGAAAAGTCGGTTAATTTAAGTGGTAATCAAAAATAGGTCTTTGTCATCAGATCTTTTACAGTTCAATTACCCTATTTACTAGTGTGAGTCAACCTACTCTATGTCACCCAACGAGCTACAAAGTTTTGTCATCAACCGAGCAAGTTGTAAAGTAAGAACTCAAAACACATAAAAATAGTTCAAAGAAACCAACACATCAAATTGTTTAACAACGTTGTCAATGTCAAAAACAAATCCAATCATGAATAAAATTAAGAAAAGTATCAACCCATATGAACCGTACGCTTGAAGAAAGCCACCTAATCGATCATGCCTTGAACCGTGTACAGCCGCCCGAAGGTGGCTGGCTTTCCGTGCGTTCCTGCTCCTCTCAAAACTGCCGTCTGCCAACCTCCCAAAAACTCCTCTTTTATATTCCTAGAAGTCTACATATGGGTTGCATCCAATTCTTCTCACATGTGCGGCCCACTATGGTTGCTTTTATGTTCCTCTAAGTCCAAGTGTGTGTTGATGTAATATTGGGCCCCTATCTCTCCATCCAAGAAGTCAAAAAGCCTGCACACCTCTCTTTGTCCAACTGTATGCGTGTATTTGTGTATACTCTCAATTGTGTTTTTTTTTTCCAATCACTTAATCACTTAATGGTGGGCCCCCAATATTAATTATCCTCCTTCAAGTCCACGTGACTTTGTGATGATGTAATTGATGTTATGAACATTAAATAGAATCCTATGTGCACATTCCTTTTAGAAAATCGAAGTCTGCATGATGTATATGTTTGATGTCGGCTGCCAATCCCTTGTATCTATTGATGAGATGTGATGTTGCTTTCTTTTGTGTGGCGGCCCAATCCAAAGAAATTCCCCAAAGTCTCCTACATGATGATGATATGATAGCCCAGTTGAAACCCAAAACCTTGCTGCCAATTAATTCATGATGATGATGTTATATCTAAAACCCAAAAGCCACGTGATGTCAATTGTGTTCCAAACTTCACTGTTTTACGCGTTTAACCTGAAAAACCATAAAAATCCGTAGTCATCATATTTGAGGCATGTAATGGATTAAAACACAATAAGACATATATTTTAACACACTTAAATCTCGTGTTTTGCACTCTCCATCACATGTCAACAATCTATGAGATTGAAGACACTATATAAGACCCACATGTTGGCAAACAATGATCATTCATTCCCATTGCAACTTTGGACCATTTCTGGAGCTCAAGTGCAGAACCAAGACACTCCTAATCGTTCATAGGACTCTTGTAAGTATTCTCAACCTTCCTTGTTTAAGTTTTGCTTAGTTTAGAGCCTTAAAGTCAAACCGTCGTAATTAACGGCTGACTTATTAATTAATCGCTATTGGTCCAGCGATTAGTCAAAACTAAGGTAGTTATAAGTTGGTAATTATGTGGGCTTTAAACCCTTAAAAGGGCACCCTCTGATTCCCGTCCTAACTAAGTCGTTTGTCAGGTCAAAGATGATGATAAAAAGTCAACAGAAATGTAAACTTTGATTTAACGCATAATTAACAATGGAAGAGGAGTGTAACCTGTTTTAACTTTAATATAACTTGGTAATCAATGTTAGAACATGTCTAAACATGTTTGAACCGGCAATTTTCAGTTAGGGATCGATTCGGAACCGAAAGGTGCATAGTTTGACTTTTTGCTTTGACTTCGGTTCTGACCCGGTTTTGATAGGTTTAGACATGCCTTAAAGTTCTATTAGGACCTAGTTACATGTTGGTATAACCCTCTGTGGTTGGTTCATTGATTGTCCAATTCGTTTGCACGTTTCCATTAATTACCCAATGTTGACCATATTGCCCTTATGTCCATAAAACGAGAATTTTGGAGATATGAAAGAACAATAATCTTTGTTACTGATTAATATGCATGTCCGTAAATTTTCACGCCAATTGGAGGTCTAGATTAGGAGTTATGCTCAATGACGTAATTAGAAAGCTTTTTATTAATTAAAAGGCGTCATTAGCGTAAAACCTATCTAAACCCAATTTTTGGCATCAAACCTTTTACCCACTGATGTAATATAATATTTTAGGATTTTTGAAGATTTTTAATTATTTTTAAACTGATCATAAGCTAGGATTATCACCTTAATTCGGTAAATACCGAATATACCCTTTTAGGCCATAAAATGAGTTTTACAAGTCCTTTTGACACCAATCCAATTGCTACTGATTTTAAATAATAAATGAAGTGTTTTGAACCTGTTGAACTGATCAGAAAACTCAGAATCCTGTTTCAACCCGTAAATCGCTTAAAACGGCATTATACGCGTATTAAACGCATAGTTTGGGTTTAAAACCATTTTGTCACTTAGGACCTTTTACCAACTGATATAACCTATTAAACTAAGTCATTTTACTGATGTACTCTGACCCGAGTCACAGAAGTTTAATTAATCTCTTTTATAATCTTTAAAATGACCGATATACCCCTACGGGGCTTAAATTGAGATTAAACTCGTTTTGGGCATAACGGAAGATATCCTACTGATATCACAACATGTTTAAGGTATATTAACTTAGGAAACCTGTTTAGGACCCTTATGGTTACCCGTTACGCGTCTTGCACGTTCGGTTCGGTTTATGTAACTAGTTTACATAAATGAGCCGAAACGGGTCAAACCTTATCGTTTTTATCTCAAAATCCAGAATGTGTTTAGTTTACCCATAATACTATTCCGGTCTTTGCTTAATCGTGCGTTTGAACCGTATGTTCCATTAAAACTAACCGATCTAAGTTTAGGCTTAATTAAAGACCCGTTAGGATTCTAATAGGTTATTATAAACCTTCGTTCCAGATTAGGAGGACCAGTAAAAGCTACTTGCATTTGCTTATTGTGATTATTACTTTGCTCAGGTAAATACTTTTAACTTATTTTCCCTATACGGGCTTGGGGTACGGTATATAAAATACCGCTTGGTCGGGCATTAAATCTTCCATCGTTTGGTGGTTAATTGATATTTTAATCGGCCCGTTTAAATTATTTTTTGTTTACTTAAAGCCTTTGGGAGGTTAATGACCATGTCCCGGATATCCTTGGCATCATTTTACAAAATGGCCACGACCTAAGCGCGGGGTGTAGGCGTACACCCGTCAGTGCATAAATAAATAATGTGGTGTGTCTATTGATCTTTAACCCGGCACGATCCGGGCTACTGAACGCATAAGGAACATGTAATTCTTTTACGAGATTATACATTTGAATAATTATCCCAAGTTATAAAATGTTTATGCCACGTACATCCAAATCAATTTTTAATCATTTTTAAAATGAGTCAGTTGATTGTATTTACTAGTGTAAACTGACGTATTTTCCCAAAAAGATTAAATGCAGGTACTAAGTGTAATAGGCTGGATTCTCTCCTTAGCATCAATAAAGAGTCTCGCAAGCTTAAGATGCCTATCGTCTGTTGAACTACTGTTTCCTATTTATTTTGATCCGCCTGTGGATAAACTTTCAACTGTTTGTGATACACGATATTACAATATTATATTCGGTTGAAATATATCTTTCATTTGCTTCCGCTGTGCATTTAAATATTGTGTTGTTTGACTATTATGTTGCCAACCACGTCACGATACTCCCCCACCGGGCCCACCGGTGACACGTGGAATTCGGGGTGTGACATTGAGCTACAACTTGCTCGTCCATCTCTTGATCCTCATTCAAGACATCATCTGGAACATCCTTATCCATCTTATCAGCTTGATCCCTGGGCGGTATATCAATTTCAAGCCCTTAACCATTAAGACAAATAAACAATAATGTAAAACATAAATTTACCATATCAAGTTTCAATTATCACTACTGATCAAAATTTTCCTAAATTTTGCTATAATCACACCATGTCAACTATCAGTTATCACTATTGATCAAAATTTGCATATAATTTTCCTATAATCACACCATTTTAAGTCTCATTTATCACTCACTGCTCATCAAAATTTTCCTAAAACTTGCCTATTTCAAGTCTCAGTTATCACTCACTGCTCATCAAAATTTTCCTAAAACTTGCCTATAATTACACAAGGCGCACTTACTTTAACCAATACACCATGTTAAGTCTCAGTTGTCACCATCAATCTATTGGATAAAAATAAAAATTTGTTAATCAATTAAAAATAGCCTCCGAAGTTCCTTTAATCACACCAACTGTCATTATAGCTGGTTGACCAGCCTGCTACTGAAAACAATAATAAAAGTTATTTAAAAAAATTCAAGTCATTTTCAACATTTGTAAACAGTAGGGAAACTTACCGTGTCACTTGAATTATCAGTGTTTGCTTCTTTAAATAGGTGAAGCCCTACAAAAACGAAAATAAATATATCACCCTATGGTATATTTCTTATTTCTGAATTGAGATAGCGTATCTGGTTCGTATCATATTGATAACCAAAAATTTTCCAGTGGAATGGTGCTATCACATCTGGCATATGATAACATCCACATGATTGTTGAAGATAATGGCAATTTAATAATATCCGGTTGCAAAATACATATATTTTAAGTGTTTAGTTGTGTTAGAAAAATACTAATTACTCACGCAGTCACGCCTCATGTAAATAAGAATATGTCGGTTCCACATAATCCTAGAATAAACTGCAGCAAAAACCAACATGGAATAGGGAAAGAAGGCATACCTGTTACAGCTGGGTTGTTTTATATAGTCTTTGAACTTTCTAGGCACTTCAGGGCAGCCATAACTGGTGAACAATCTGCAATGATTTTGGTCCCTTGTTACTTTGCAAACAGAACACCTCGACATTTAATAATTAACACTTTTAAACAAAATAAATGCATCAAATCACCAAGTTCACAGAACAATTAGCCTTCGAATCAACCCCTAGTCATTATCGGACTCTTTATGGCGTCGGCACGGACAGAACCCTAGAAACCCAAAACCGTTGCCATCTAGTCTTGATTCTGTCTGCTACGATAGCTTCTGCATCACTGTTGCCACCAAGGGTCACCGATTTTCAGGCATACAAAGTAGATCCGTTCATTAGAACCATCGCATATCTCTCTCTCTCTCTCTTTCTCATTCTCTCCCTTTTGGATTCCCTCTCTATCTCTCAGCTACTCTCTTTGCAGACATTTTGAAATTCAAAATTTGAATGGAATTACGAGTCCATTAATGTGGGGAGGAAGTAAAATATAAGGGGAGAGGCAACAACGTTGATTAGGGCTTCAATTTTTAGAGAAGTAAAAAGATAAGGATAAGCATCGGCAATGGGAAAGAGGAAATGGCAATGGGAAAAAGGAGATGAAGCAAGAAACCCTAAAAGTGATCTCACCATTTGCTTGTTTGAAGAAATTGATGGGATTCAAAATTTGAATCTTTTGGAAGCCAATTGACCGCTAATTTTACTTCATATAGATTCAATCAAGCTGGGAAGAATGCTGCTTAGCTTTGACCCTTCTTGTTTAGAATATATACGTAGGATGAAGATAAAGGTGAGGGCTTGTATGATTGACAACTAGGATCAAGAAGTTTTGCTTTATTATAGTAGAGATTGGCTTTTGGTATTAAGTTAGTTAATTTGCATATAATTACGTCTATCAAATGATTTTCATTTAACTGCTTTCATCTTACATCCAGGTTTGTAGTAGTTGACATCCCAGCGGGCCATGCATAGTTCAAAAACTATACCATGTTTGAGGAATGTGATGTATCCTTCCTCTAGGCTCCACAGCTGATAAGTGAAGAGGGCTTTTTACTGCTGATTTTAATCAACATTAATAATAATTCAAGACTTGAGCATGGTTTTATGATTTTTTTTTTGCCATCAGGTTAAAGATTTGACTGATTTGACTTTGTGCATATGAATTATCTCAAGGATTCACAATGCATTTAAGTGTATCACGCCCATTATACAACGGCCAGCCGCCTTTACAATTTGAATGTAAATCAGTGTTCGCAGCCCATGAAACACTGCGGGCGGACTGCTTTATTTATTTTGTTCTGGAAACATAGCACTGCTGTCGGTGGTTTAAGACACATGGCTCTAATACATGTATGAGCTAATACACCCCATTAAGACAAGACATGTGTAACGCCCGGCTCTTTTGTACTTTCCATTTATAGAAAGTTTTGTTCGTATTTCTATTTTTGGAAACTTTGTGTTCTTATAATCTTTTCCTTCTTTGTAATCATTGTAAAAACCGAGACTTGGATCATTAATGAAATTCGTATTGTGTTACAAATATGTTATACACACTCTATATACGCTCGTATGTTCGAATTGGTGAATCAATTGGTGTTTAATCATTATTCTTGGAAACTATGTGCTAAACTTGTAATTAATCTAAACTTATGCCTAAAACGTGTATTGAACGTAAACGAAACTTGATTATGATACTTATACACTCAATTATACTTCGGTTTTGATCGCCATGCTTGAATGTACCTTAAACTATGTTTATATGCTAAAACAAGTCCCTAAACTATCAAGAATGCATCTAAAGGGATCAAATAGGAAACTTCAGGGGCTAAATTGTAATTTATGAAACTTTATGTCAAATAAGCAAGCCCGGGCGGCCCGCTTCAACTTACCTGATATCTCAGGCGGGCCGCATGGCCTTCAGCTTCGCAGAAAACAAACACAGCTGCAATCAGACGTGAATTTGGCACGAAATCCCATCTTCTAACCCTCCTCAATCACCATTAAGCCACCTCTAAACACCTCCAATCACACTCAAACTCTTCCACTATAAATATACACCTTCTCCAAGCATTCCTACACTTTCAACACTCTCAAATCACTCCAAATTCACTCTCAAATCAGTAGCAAATCTGCATTTTCGGACAGATTCATACTCTTGCACTAAAATAGGTATAACTTGCTCATTTCTTAACGAAACCACTTGATTCTTCTTCCTACTTGCTTGGATAATCATGGGGTTTGATTCCTTGATCTCTCCTTGGAGAAATCAGACCTGGAATTGCCCTGAAATGGTCCAAGAACTTTCTGTTTTATTGCATACTCTTTCAAACTTGTTTAAACTTCATCCAACTTGTGTCTAACACATCTCACACCAATGTCCTAATGCTTACAACCTCTCTTATGGTTGGTTAAGCTTAAAAACATGGTTGAGACACTATAAATCAGAGGTTAAAACCTCAAATACTTTCTGTCTTGTTAGGGTATTCAACCCACAAGTCATGTCAAGCTTAGACTTTGATGAATGAGTGATTGTGGAACAACTTGGGTTGTTCCAACATAAAATCCTCACATGATTTGATGATTTCTTTTAGTTTAGATTATTTACATACTTGTATTAATCCTAGTTCTTGACCCTCCTTGATTGTCTTTACATCAAGTGAAGTGGTGAACATTCAAGGGGTTCCTAAATGGAAGCTTGTCTTCCTACCCCATACATGACATCCATGAATAACTCGAGGTGCCTAAACGAAGATCTTAATCTTCTACCTCCCACTTGAATTATTGGACTTAATAATATGTAATACTTAACCTAAGTATATATACACTCATTCGAACCTTTAATATTAAACTTGTGTTTATATGTTAAAGTAGTAGAATACCATCTAAGACTTAACACTCCAAGTATGATTCTAATGGGCATACTACCCATGAAATACAATATAACCCTAGTGGTTACATAGTGTCATATAAGAGTATAAGTTAAAGATGATTATTTTGATATCATACTTTATGTTATGTTAAACTCCAAAATTCTAATCTTCCGTTGAACGCCAAACTCACACACCTACGTTTCCTCGTGTAGAAGGACTAGGTGCTCCAACTTAATTCATCCACCAAACTCGCTCGCGGGATTTCAAGTAGGAAAGCTTGCAACCACCGTGAGTATACTCGATCCCTTTTTCCCCTTTACACTTTGGGATGCAACATGTATAATTATGCAAACATCTTTAAACTAAACTAAACATACTCAATCCTTGTACAAACATGAAACTAATGTGCTTTACTTATGATTCTTGTATGCTCTATTTGAACGATTTGGAACGTATATGCTCATTAACTTTGCTAGCCCACCTTAACAATTATAGCGCTATAGGATTTACGCACCGCCCGTTAAACTTGGGGTATTGTTAAGTTAAACATTTACCATCCCGCTATCAATTGGGATTAGGTTATTTTATGCGTTGGATTCTTGGGTTTGATCATAGTGTACGCCAAAATTGCATGCTAGTAATTCACATATTATGAATCATGTTGGATTTGAGCCTTTTATTCTATTATGCTATGTAAACAAACTTGTATACTCGTTCATTGCCTTTGCATTGAAACTCTATTTTAATACATGTTGCAGGTTGATTATTGAAGTATGGATGAATGATGAAACAAGTTTAGGGTGGACTAGATACACACCTTTAATCTATTTATCTTTTAATGTTATGTTATTTGTTGGAACAATGTTGTATTTTGTTTTGAATATTGTATGACAATTTAGCACTTGCAATGAAATTTGAATTTAATTAAATATTGTCACATAGTGTTATGAAGTCTCTAGCAATCTATACACACTTCGTCTCATCCCGATGTTTCCCCCATCGGTTGGGGTGTGACAACATGTACTTAGTGACTAAATGTTAAAGCCAACAACATAGGTTAATCATAGTATTACTTTAGTCAAGTTAGTTGTTAAAATGGTCAATAGGCCAAAACTAGTTTCCTTCAAATCCTCAAAATTTACTTAACTTGAAGAAAAAAAGTAACAAGTAGGCACATGTGTATCACCCCAAAATATTTGCAAAAAAGTAAAATAGGGGACTATGTACTCACTTGAGATTGCAAGATATCCTCGATTAAATGAACTAACAAAGCTCGGGCAATCAAGGAATCAAGTGGCACCTAGTATCGGATCACTATGTTAATAAATCGGGACCTAAATCGGGAGATAGGATAGAATGAGGTCTTGTAAACCAAATGAGTGTTGGAACTTATATGATATTGTAATTCAAAGTTCATGGAATCTTCATCATTCTCATCCCTGCACAGTGTAAGCTCAAGGAGATCTTGTAAATCTTCCACACCCAGGCCAAGTGCTTCTTCCCTTGATATATGCTTCACTTCACCATTGGATTTGAGCAGAGTCAATACGTGGGTCTTTTGATCAGACTTCCACTTTCGTATTTTTGAATCCAATGGGTTTCTTGGGAGAGACTTTATTATTGATGAGTTTGGAGATGTAGGCCTGGTGATGACAACTTTGGCAGGATCTTGAGATTGTGCTAAGTCTTGTTTTTCTACCATCAATGTCTGAAGAACCATTTTCATGATGTATTCTTCTTGAGCCTTGTCTTCTTTTGTTTCTGCATCAATCTGCTTTTGTTTCCTTCTTTGATAAAGGATGGCAGCATGTGGAGCAGTGGATCTTCTAATTAGTAATTTTTGTTTGACTGGAACCACTGTTTCTAGATAATCAGGCTTTTTGGGAGTAGTGGGATCTTTCTTCCTTAACTCTTCCAACCTTTTGTAGGTATCTAACACTTTTACCTCTGACCACCTTGTAACCTAATTTCTTGACCCATAATCAGCAGCTATAAGTTATTCTTTCATTCTTTTCAGCCTCAAAGCCCTTTCTGGTACATTCTTTTTGTAATTGGACCAAACTGGAGGAGTTTGTTTTACTTTGTCTTCAATCATCTTTTGAATTCTGGCTATCTCCGATTTCAGTTCACTAATGGTCCATTCCTTATACTGATGTTTTTCTGCCCTGTATTTCTTGTATGCCATGATGTAATCAATATAATCTTGCCTCATACTTTCATCATCCTTTTCTAATAATTTATGACAGAGATCTTTTGATAACTACTCTAAAGTTCTGACTTTAGTGAGCAGGTATTGCAAATTTCTCTGAATCTCTTTGTCAGATTTTCCCTTTGTGTCTCTTTGAGATATATCCTCTGCTTGTTTGGCCTTTATTTTGAGATATTCTTCTATGTTTCTTGGCAAAGGATAACCTTGAATAGATGGGAGTTTCCTCTTTTCAGGATCATCTTCAGAGTCGAAGGATTTGATCTCCTCCCTGACTGCTAGAAGATCTAAAGGATATTGTACTCCCACAGGGACAATGGCAGTGTTTGAATTGAGGGCTTAAACTGAAGAGATTGGAACGGGATTGGAATAGTGGCTAGGGTCAGAGTTTGTGAAGATGTTGGAGGTGGGGAAGTGTCATCTTCCAGTACAATGTTTGTTACCCTTCTCCTTTTGTGCTTTGGAGAGGTTGGTGGTGTGTTTGTGGGTTGAGTGGTGGTGATTGAAGTAATGGATGACTGACTAACAGCTGTTGAAACAACTGGTGTTTCAACCACTGTTGTCACTACAACAATTGATGTGTCAACTGTTGTCTTCTGCTTTTTGGCAGGTGGTTGTTGTGATGGTGATGATGTTTTTGGCATGGCAGTGGATTGAGTATTGGTTGATGAAGTGGTGATGGCAGTGGTTGGGATAACATCTGTTGGTTTGGAGGTTTGATGAGAGGAACTTTTTGGGATTTGAGGAGTATGTTTGGTGGTTTTGGAAGGTGTGGTTTTGGGATGGCTAACCTTTCTGGTAGGCTTTCTTCTTTTAATTGCAGAAGTACCCTGCTCTTCCTTTTCCATCATAACTTTCTTCTCTTGCTCAAATCTTTTTGACCCTTTTATTTCCATAGACTCTTTCATGTTTGCCTTTAGATTAGCAAATGCATTTTGAGTCTCATCAACCTTTTTGGAACCATCTGGCCTTGGAATTTCCACCACAAGTTTGGACATTGGATCTGGTGGCATGTATAAACCTTCTTTTCCCTTGTTACCATTCTCCCCCTTTTTGGCATCATCAGGGTTTTCAACATAAATGATGGTAGGAGGAGAAGTGCCAGTGGTTTGAAGCAAATGGGCCTTGATTGCCTTTATATCAGCTTGTGTATCTTTGTACCTAGCTTCCATCACATTTCTGAACATTTTAAGCTGAACTTCATGTTGCTGATCAGCATACTGTCTCTGTTGATGAAGCATAGGTTGAAACATCTTCCAAAGTTCAGTGGGGGAAGGAGCAGATGTTGCAGCAGTGGGTGCAGCCTTTTGAGATTGTAACAACTATTGCAGCATATTTTTTATATCTGCAACAGATGTGTCAAGTTTATCAACCCTCTACGTCAATTCTTTATATTTTAAACCATCACCCAAGTTAATGGGATCATCTGATTTCCCACTGGCAGTGGTTGTATCAGCAGTTGACTTACGCAAAGTTTCCCAAAAGTCATCCAGTGATGCCCCTTTTTCTTGGTACTGGGGACTTCTTTCCTCAGTAATGGGAGACTTGAAACCAAATGATTTTCATTTAACCGCTTTCATCTTACATTCAGGTTTGTAGTAGTTGACATCCCAGTGGGCCATGCACATATGGGAGACTTGAAACCAAGGAAGGAAGTGTTAGTTCAAAAACTATACCATGTTTGAGGAATGTGATGTATCCTTCCTCTAGGCTCCACAACTGATAAGTGAAGAAGGCTGTTTACTGCTAATTTTAATCAACATTAATAATAATTCAAGACTTGAGCATGGTTTTATGATTTTTTTTTTTTTTTTGCCATCAGGTTAAAGATTTGACTGATCTGACTTTGTGCATATGAATTATCTCAAGGATTCACAATGCATTTAAGTGTATCACGCCCATTATACAACGGCCAGCCGCCTTTACAATTTGAATGTAAATCAGTGTTGGCAGCCCATGAAACACTGCGGGCGGACTGCTTTATTTATTTTGTTCTGGCAACATAGCGCTGCTGTCGGTGGTTTAAGACACATGGCTCTAATACATGTATGAGCTCATACACCCCATTAAGACAAGACATGTACTTAGTGACTAAATGTTAAAGCCAACAGCATAGTATTACTTTAGTCAAGTTAGTTGTTAAAATGGCCAATAGGCCAAAACTAGTTTCCTTCAAATCCTCAAAATTTACTTAACTTGAAGAAAAAAAAAAGGTGTTTCCATTTTTTCTCGTCATCCACCCCTATCCGCTACCTCGCCACCACTACGAGTAACAGTTATGACATTTTGCTGATGTATTTCTGTTCAACATCACTGATTTTTTAACACTGTTTTACAATCATGCAGGATGTATCTCTTCAATGTGCAACAACATGAGTGTCTTCTTTGTTACAAGTAAAGCCCACTTTTTAGTGACTAGGATTTGAATGATCTATCTGTTGTATATGAGGAAATTAGTTAAATTTGATGTATTTTCAACCTACATTAGGCGTTTTAAAACATTGTTGCATCCTATAATATAATACAATTGACTCAAGTGTGTATTTTTTGACACAGGTTTATCTCAAATGGTTACAATCAAAATATTAGGCAAATGGGGAAGTGTTTAATTTGTTGAAAGCCTATTTGCATTGCTTGAATTGTTTATTATATTATTTTTTTTCTACAAAGACTTGGATTATTATATTGTAAAAGCACTGATTTTGTAATCATAACCAAGACATTAAAAATGTGTAAAAGAAAGACCCAATCAATCTATAAATTATGTAAGAAACTAAAAAGAAATGCATAAAACAAACAAGCCCATAACATTAGGCCCAAAAATAAAATTACTCAAATGGGCCAATTTTTAACTTTCCATATTTTTTTCACCACCTTAAACCCTAATCTCTCACCTATAAATACCACACTCATTCCACCACTTTTCTTTGCCATTTCTCAAAGAATTCTTCCTTCCTCTTAAAAGTGAGTTCCATCTCCTTTCACCTTCTTCTCCTCTTCTTGGTTTTTTTTTTTTTTTTTTTTTTTTTTTTTTATGTTTTCATACTTCCCCATATTGGAGAAATCCTTATGGAATGTCACCAAATGTTTACCATGGTAAACAAAGATGGTGCATCACCAAAATAAGGACCAGTCTTGGGTTTTTCTTTTACATATTTTTTTATATATTTAATTGTGTCATTTTCATCTTACATTACTAACCATGATCAATTATTAAAATGCCTAACTTAATATCGGCTAACTCTTTATTATATGACTAAACTGATACACTAACCGATAACAATTTACATTCATGTCATACCTAATTATAATTAAGTTACAACCCTTTTAATCTGTATAGAAA
The DNA here is from genome assembly GCA_030545235.1 of Helianthus tuberosus. Classification (NCBI taxonomy): domain Eukaryota; kingdom Viridiplantae; phylum Streptophyta; class Magnoliopsida; order Asterales; family Asteraceae; genus Helianthus; species Helianthus tuberosus. The sequence goes on along the minus strand of CM060446.1, from coordinate 98,094,593 downwards.
AAAACAAAACAAATATTTTATATTATGTCTCTTACATGGCGTAACCCTTGCAACGATGCTTCAATTAAAGTGCCTCTATATCCACCAAAAAATGCACCAAGAGCTTCATCACTTTCACATGAAATTTTATGAAAATAAAAAGGTAAGTTTTCAACAATTAAATAAAAAAAAACCAATCAATTTTATTTGCAAGGTACCTGAAGTTATTTGATCCGATATTCACGCTCTTCATTAACCGGCAACCGCTGGCCAAATTGAGCAACCCATTGTCCGTAGTGTGTTTGTTGTCGCTAATGTCGATGCACCTCAATTCCGGACACTTGTGTCCAATTGCTTCTAAAGAGTGATCTGTTAACCTGATTAGATGATATGTGTACAAGAGGTAATTAGCAAAATTATCCATACCGTCAGTAATTAACTAACTGATTGTCTAGCTACATACCCACAAGTTGCTAGACCAAGCTCTTTAAGCTTCGTTCCTAAACATGTTGTGACGTCCACCACAAAGTCCTCGCACGCCCCTTGCAACGCCGAGACGTGCAAGACCTCCAACTTGTTGATGTTGCCCATATGGACGTATTCACATTCAGTCTTCGACAACGATCCACATACAACTCAATTAAGCTTCCCCTAAGATCATGCGCCAAGTCATTTAATCTGCGGCTTGTGATTTTGTCACACATTTCAATGTTAAGACTCTGAAGTGATGGCGCTAGTTGGGCAACTAAAGTGAGCATGCTATCAAAACAAAACCTCTTTGCACCTCTGAGTGATAAGATGCTGAGAGCCGTCATCGATGTGAAGTTTCTTGAGATCTTCGAATATGAGTGTCTGTGAAGGACAGAGAAGGATCGATTAGTATTATATATTCTGGAAAAAAGGAATATGTATGAACGAGAAGCTTACTCTAATATAGTTAAAGGGGTTGTTTTTTAATGCACTGATTAGCTGCTTCTTTGGTTCGTACTTGATGTCAAGGGAAGCTTTAACGATCACCTCTAGAATCTCAGGCCTGATTCGATCCGCGGCTTTGATTTTGTCAACGAAAACTTGTTTAAAGTTCTCCGGTAACATCTTATACCTCTCTTGATCTGCTATGATTGCTTCTGGGTTCTCCATCAAAACATTCATGCATAGTTCCAACAAAGAAGGGGAACGTAATGAGTAACATTTTTCACATCTATCCTCCATATTTGCAACACTACAACAACAGCAAAAACACTAAAAAAAGTCATTACTAGGGTTTGAACATAACAGTCTTGATTGTTCATATCTGAACTAATTACTAATGACAATTCCTATAAAACAAAGTCATTACTTTCATACTTACAAAAAGGTTACATTATCCTGGAAAATTGTATATATGCATGCATGTGTTTTCGTGCAAACTTGTAAACAGATCGATGAGTGCAAGATTTGTACAAAAAGAAAAAGAAAAGAAAGAATTTACATTCCTTGTGAAAATCTTGATTAGGGTTTCAAGATGATGAAGAGTTAAAGAACACCCACTTCACTTCCTCGTATCCACTTAGTTTTCGAATAAATTTGTAAAGAGTCGATGAGTGAAAGAGTTTGATGAGAACTTATACAAAAAGAAAAAAAATGCCTTGTGAAAATCTTGATTAGGGTATAGAGATGATGAAGAATTAAAGAACACCCACTTCAGTTCTCTTAGCGGAAACCCACCTCAGTTCCTCTAATAATGTTTAAGAAACTGTTAAAAATATGAACTTTGATGATGAAGAGTTAAAGAACACCCACTTCACTTCCTCATATTGTGACACCCCAGGAAAAGCAAGTAAACACCGCAAATTAACTAGCTTCCTCAGTAACCACGCGCTAAATTTCAGGACGAAATTTTCTTAACAGGGGGAGAATGTGACAACCCTCATGATTACATGTATCCGTACGATTTTTTTAATGATAATTAAAGTGCTTAGTGACTGTGTTGAATTACTTAACTGTTTCCTGATTACTGTGTCATACTTACATGTGCTTGTTAACATACTAGTCATGTGCAGAAAATTGACTAAATGGTCCTGAATGTTTTCCTAAGTGTTAGGAATTAAAAGTGTTACAAAAATACATATAAAAGACACCTTACGGAATAATTAAACACTTTAACGGAACGTTATCCAACCGAACAACCGGACTTTACCCGGAACACTAAATTTTTGCCAAACACATTATTTCACTATTTCTTGGCTTGTCGTGATCCCCGAACACCCTAACACCCACTACATATCAAATAAACACCATGTGGAAGCTAACACTTAGAAATCTAACCAACCATTACACTTTAGTTGAAAAAGTTGCAACCAACCCCCCCCCCCCAGTCCGAATTCGGTTCCCCTTGTGGACCCACACAATTTCACACCATACTACATAATCTCTAACTTGATTTAATTCCAATTGTTTATTAGATGTTACTTGTGTTAGTATCCATAAGATGAGAACACATCTTTATAAGTATGGAGCTCTTGATCTTCATCATCACTTCAAAGATCACACTCCTCACTCACACTCTCACTCCCTCTCTCGGCCACACTACCACCGCCAACACCACCACCATTGCACCACCATCATCCTCCATTTTCAAGTCTCTTTCAAGCTTAAAGGTTGATACAAGAAGGCTTGCTACTTATGGAGCTTCAAAAGAGCATTGTTCTTGCCTTTTCATCATCTTTTCTCATCATCTTCTTCACTAGAATCATACCTAGCCTTTGTGCTAGTAGTAAGTCCTTGTTACACCCTTTTTCATTTTGTCTTTGTAGTTAAAAGTTGTAGTATGATGGTTATGTTTGAAACACTAAATAACAAGAACCAAGAAGATGAACATAAAGCTTTATTAAAGATGAAACATGATGTAATAATGTTAGTATGAAGTTGCTTTGGTTATGTTGTTGATTACTTGATGATTTACTTGTTAATATTGATGTTAAATGTCATTGTTATCCGCTGAACATGTTAACGGAATCAATCGAGCACGCGTTAGAAAGTTAAGAACTGAAAAATATGAAGCTGGTTGGTGTTTACAGCCAACTTCAGTTGGCTGTAACCAGATTATAACTTAACGAAAAACTGATTTTCTTGAGTCTATAATGTGTTATTATGAAATACGGTTCTAATGGCACTGGAATCATAATTTTTGGACTTCGTTTGCTATTTTTAAAGGGGCGTTTTATAACAGCAGCAAAAGCTGCATTTTTGCTGCTGAAAATATGTGTTATATTCTTTATCATAACTTGAAACCTGAGTAGAACTAGGTCATGAAATTTGTACTGTAAATGACCACTGGTGTATTTGTAATCCTCCCACTGGAATTTCGTAAATCGGACTTACGATAAATTTTAAATAAATTATTCCGTGGACTGCAGTCAGAAAAAGATGAATCTGATTGCAGTCCGGTAAATGAATTTTTATAAAATATTGGTAATGAATTGGATCCCAAGATTTTTACACAATAATATTTGGATCGTTTAAAACCTTCTGTAAAAAGTTGGGAATTTTTGGAACAGGTTAACTATTTTATTAAGATCCCCGAAAACAGCCCAGTTTTGAAGATTTAAGCTGAAACGACGTATGTAGTAATTTGCGTGTCTAAATGTCGGGTAGGTTATCTGAGAATAATCTAACATATTATATGTCAATAAAAGTGTTATGTGCAATGTCGTATGTTTCCTTATAAACGGGAATAGATGGGGAGTTTATATGGGCATGAACCGTTAAAGTGATGCATGTTATGTGATAGATGTGTGTAGGAAATTTGTGCTCTATTTGAAACCACTAAATGACTAACTGGTAATCATATTAGGACGTGATTGACCGGCCTTGACTGTTAGCTATTTTTTAGAGTCAAACCGAGCAACCAAAAGTGAGTTCACACCCTTACTAAGGCATGGGATTTCCGGTGGTTGGGAATGGGATTTAAATAGCTGAGACGGAACTTGTACTTTCACCACTACTAGACTACTTACCTCCGTCCTCGGATTGGGAAGGACGTCAGCGCTAAACCTACGTACTCACTACGTACCACTGTCCTCGGATTGGGAAGGGCACCAGCGCTAAACCTACATACTCACTACGTACCATTATCCTCGGATTGGGAAGGGCACCAGCGCTAAACCTACGTACTCACGACGTACCACTGTCCTCGGATTGGGAAGGACACCAGCGCTAAACCTACATATTTAATATGTACCTCTGTCCTCGGTTTGGGAAGGACACATATATATACATCTAGTCTAGTGGTTTACAACATGGGGTAGCCCCCACCGTTTATGGTTTGGGAAAATAAGGAAAGTTGATTTAACCTGCAGTTGCAAACAAACTCATAGTTTTTGAAAAACTACTTTATAACGAACACCTACTGTGAACTCGCTCAACTTTGTTGTTGATTTGTTGTTACATGCCTTGCAGGTCGTTAGGTACTTATGGAGCTTGCGCGAGGAGGAGGTCGTTGTGGGATATGGACTATTATGTCCCGTGCCTAATAAATAAACTTTATGAACTTATGGAACTTATGTTTGGTCGTTAAACTTATGAACTATAAACTTATGTTTAGACTTACGTCTTATGCTTCCGCTGTTAACTTAAAGTCGGTTACTGTATTTTGGTCACCAATTGTATTGTGGTTAGTTTATTTACTTAATTACGTTGTTCAATATGATTGGTGGCTCGATCCTGGTCATGTCACGCCTCCAAGCGGTGATACTCCGCATGGTGGATTTTGGGGGTGTGACAGATTGGTATCAGAGCCATTAGTTATAGTGAACTTGGTTTTAAAAAGGGGAAAAGCTTTTTGATAAAACCAGACTATAACCTGTACAGTGCTCAACGATCCACAACGACGCTTCGCTCCACGTGTAAGACTCAACACCATAGGTGAAATGGTTCATGCTTACATTGCCTGTCTACTAGTTTACATAGTACATTGCATGCTTAGCTAATATAACAACTGATAATTGAAACCCTGTGTGTTTACTCTCTTCTGTCGTCCCACACTTACGCACTTTTGCGACACTTTTCTCACTTACGTTACCTCGTTATGAAGATCATGGGTGGACGACTGAACCTGACTCAAGCCCAGCTGACGGCTCTAATCAACAAACGAGTGGCTGAGGCACTCGCAGCTGTCCCTGCAGGAGGTATAACCTGCTATTTCGACCTATCCTAGGATGTTTAGATCCTACTCTCGCGAACCAACTCTCGTGCTTAACCTTGTCTTTTATTCTCACGCAACAGGACAACATGCTCAGCCTCCTGTGTGCACGTTCAAAACGTTCATGGATTGCCGACCAAGTACCTTCAGCGGCACTGAAGGAGCTGTAGGTCTCCTTCACTGGTTCGAGAAGCTCGAATCTGTTTTCGAAATGTGTGAATGCCCGGAAGATCGTAGGGTGAAATTTGCTACTGGAACACTCGAAGGTGCTGCACTAACCTGGTGGAAAGCACAGGTTCAACTGCTAGGGCTAGCGGTTACTAATGCCACCCCATGGAATGACTTCAAAGATTTGATCAAAGAAGAGTACTGTAGTCGTGACGACATCCACAAGCTAGAGGTGGAATTTTTCAATTTGAAGATGACGGGGTCTGAAATCGAGGCATACACAAAGAGATCGAACGAATTAGCTATCTTGTGTCCCACTATGGTGGACCCTCCTATCAAGCGTATCGAGCTGTACCTTAAGGGTTTGGTGCCAGAAATTCAAAGCCATGTGACCTCAGCTAATCTTGGCACCATTCAGCAAATCATCAAGTTGGCTCATCGTCTCACTGATCAGGCAGTTGAGCAGAACAACCTGCCCAAGCGTATTAGCGCTACTACTACTGATGCTCCCAGTGATAACAAGCGCAAGTGGGATGGAAATTCGGGCAAAGGTTCTACTTCAGTTCAGTCTCAGCAGCGAAAGACTGATGAGTACAGGAGCCCCAGTCAGCATTCTTCTGGGAGTCAAGGTCAGGGTGGATACAGGGGAAATCACCCTAAGTGCAATCGATGTAATTTGCACCATAGCGGGGCGTGCAACAAGGGATGTTGTCAGAGATGTAAAAAGCCTGGACATGAAGCCAAAGATTGCAGGAGCTCACGTCCTACGAATTAGAATCGACAACAGCAGCCACAAACTCCCCAGAACCAACAGCAACACCAGCAGGGTAATAAGGGATGCTTCCAGTGCGGTGCTGAGGGTCACTTCAAGAGGCACTGTCCACAGCTGAATCAGAATCAGAATCAGAATCAGAAACACAACCAAGGAAACGGGAACAACAATGGAGGCAACAACGGGGGTAACAATAATGGCAATGGTGCCAGGGGACGTGTTTACGTACTAGGTCAGGGCGACGCGAGGAACGATCCCAACGTTGTGATGGGTAAGTTTCTTCTGGATGATTTCTTTGTTACTATTTTATTTGATTCGGGTGCCGATACTAGTTATGTGTCCTTACAAGTTAGTCAAATGCTTAAGCGCACTCCAACACTTTTGACCACCAAACACACGGTAGAGCTAGCAAACGGTAAAAGTCTCGAGGCCACACACATAGTTAAGGGTTGTAGCCTCGTCTTAGCTGGTCAGGCCTTCTCTATCGATCTTATTCCTATCGTACTCGGTAGTTTCGATGTTGTTATTGGGATGGATTGGTTATCTCATCAACAAGCGGAAATTCTTTGCAACGAGAAGATTGTCCGCATCCCTCGTCCTGGTGAAGAACCCCTCGTGATTCATGCCGACAAGAGTGGTGCTGTCGTAGGCATTATCTCTTTCCTTAAGGCCCAGAAGTGTTTGCGAAAGGGCCACACTGCCATTCTTGCACTCGTTACTGACGCATCAATGGAAGAGAAGAGAATTGAAGATATTCCTATTGTGCGCGATTTTCCTGAGGAACTACCTGGTCTTACGCCTCATCGACAAGTCGAGTTTCAAATCGAGCTAACTCCTGGGGCAGCACCCATAGCCCGTGCACCTTATCGCTTAGCCCCATTGGAACTAGAGGAATTGTCCACGCAACTACAAGAACTCTTGGAAAAGGGTTTCATACGTCCTAGCTCTTCGCCCTGGGGGGCTCCAGTGTTATTTGTGAAGAAGAAAGACGGTACCTTCAGAATGTGTATTGACTACCGCGAACTCAACAAGGTAACCGTGAAGAATCGTTATCCTCTTCCGCGCATTGATGACTTATTCGACCAGTTGCAAGGGTCGAGTTTCTATTCCAAGATTGACCTGAGGTCAGGTTACCATCAACTGAGAGTCCGAGATGAGGACGTCTCCAAAACAGCATTCAGAACTCGTTACGGCCATTACGAGTTTCTAGTCATGCCTTTCGGGTTGACAAACGCACATGCGGTCTTCATGGATCTCATGAACAGAGTGTGCAAGCCTTACCTGGATAAGTTTGTCATCGTATTCATCGACGACATCCTGATCTATTCTAAGAGTCAGGAAGAACACGAACGACACCTGAGACTTATTTTGGAACTTCTTCGAGCAGAATAACTGTATGCTAAATTTTTGAAATGTGACTTCTGGCTTCGCGAAGTCCACTTTCTAGGCCACGTGGTAAACAAGGATGGGATTCATGTAGATCCATCCAAGGTTGACTCGATCAAGAACAGTATATGGAGCATCTTCCTGAATGCTTCCTTTTGCAATTCTTACAGTAGGGTGTAGAGGTAGAACCTATATTTTTCCCACGATTAGAATTTCCAGAATGAAATTCTTGTGTGAGCTTCTGGGTTTGGTTCCTTCTTTGATCCTCTTCTCGTGTACGGATTAATTCATCTGTCAAGGTATTGGCTAGTTCTACAGCTTCTTCTATGGTTTGAGATCTAGCTGCCTTGACTACGTGTCTTATCTCCCCGATTAATCCCCAGATATAATGGGAGATTAACACTGGTTCGGGTGAAGCAAGAGTTAGCACTATTCTAGCATATTCAAAGAATAACTTAGTGTACCCTTTACTATCTACACCAGTCATTCTAAGGTTTAAGAACTTGTTTGCTATTTGTTCTTTTTCATTAGAAGGGCAGAATTTCCTTTCTACCATGTTTTTAAACTCCTCCAATTCCATATTGTAAGTTCTATTACTTCCTTTAGTCTGGAGAATAGTATTCCACCATTCTAGTGCTGAATTCTTAAACAAATTGGAAGCAAACATTATCTTATCTTCTTCTGCACACTTGCTTATTCTTAAGACTGCCTCAGTCTTTTCTATTCAGCGTAGGGTTGCAATGGCCCCTTCGTTGCCCGAGAATTCCATTGGTTTACAAGACCAGAATTCCTTATAAGAACAACCATAAGACACGGTTCTTCTTCTTTTGGGAATTGGCATTTGAAGTACAGGTCCATTGTTTACGCTATTTTCAGGTTCGGAAGGTCGCTTGCTATCATATTTACTTTTATTTTCTGCTTCTCTAACTGTTTGAATAATATATGGCATCGCATCTATTATTCCTTGTGCCACTATGTGTTGGATGGCACTGTTATCCACTTGGTTTCCATTGTTGTTTGGAATTTTGTTACCCGAGTTATTGTTACTCTGGTTATCATTATTCAGATTTCCCTGGTTTACTTCGTCGTTCATCTGAATTTTAAACATTTATCACATATTAATATCACAAGATAATTAATAGTTTAAGTAACAATTACATAACAAACATATTGATCAAAAACATCGAGCATTGTGACTTTTACTCTTTTTATATAGTATGCGTCAAATACACACTAGAACTGGAATTTAAAAATTACAATATTATGCATCACTAACCATGAAATAGTCTATACTACTTTTTTTATACAAATATATTATATATTATTATATTATTATTACCAACTCCACTTATCATCTTCATGGATATGGATTTCCCCCGAAATCCATCTGACGCTCGTCGTATTTCCAGACGAGTTGTTCCCCTACATATCTCATCCTCTCACTACTTTCTAAGATTTCTTCTCCAAAAATTCGGAGTTCTTGTAAGTTCTCTGCACTTATTGGGAGTGCAGGTGCTGGTGCTGGTACTGGATCTGGATACTGTGGCCTGGGATTCTCCTGAGGGTACGAATTTTCTAAAATCTCCCTGATGTATTCGTCATTGTCATAATAGGGATCTAGAGGGTCCAGACCTGGATACGCTGCTATGTTCGGCAAGGTTTCGTCATTTAGATGGTAGCGTGGCACATAATCCCAAAGATCATCAAACCATGGATCATAATTTAGGTCTAAGGGATTAGGGGCTGGTATCCTAGGTATCTCCTCAGGATTGAAATCATGCATTTCTACCTCCATCGGCTGAGTGGGAATTAAAGGTAAAGGTTGTGGCGCTACTAGTTGTTCCAGACTTGGGTCGGCAGGAGTCGTTGCTAGGATATGAAAATTGGCTAGGCTTCTATTAAGCATATCCTGTGTATGGGCATCTGACTCTCGCTTAACGGCTGCTAGGACTCTTTGTTGTTGCAACTTTCGTATTCTTTTTCTACGCTCAAAGGCTCCCTTACTGAACCATCCTCTCTTTTTCTGAGGGAATGGCTCTTCCGACTGAGCTTTAAAGGCAAATATCCCTTCTTCCTGATCAGCGGAATACCCAGAGAGGGTAGGATGGGAAGAGGTACCTTCACTTCTAGGTGAATCGGACAACTGACGATACATATCTGAGGGTCCTTGATCACTCATACTGTAAACTAACAAATAGTCAAATAACTCATAACAATAAAATACAGATAATCACGTATTTTAAGAATGTATTTCCCAACAATTTAAATAATATATTGATGTCAGCAGAACACTCCTGTGGCTGAATTAGTGGCTAGGCTCTGATACCACCTTCTGTCGCAACCCCCGCCCCCCTGATCTGTCCCGGGAACGGGCGTCCGCGAACATTCGTTTGTGGTGGTATCAGTTTGTTAATTATTAATTTGGCAGCGGAAATTACATCAGGACCGTAGTTAGGAAATTGTTTATCAGAGTAAAACCACCATATTTTATATTAATAACCACATGGGTAAACCCAAGTTTCTTTATTACAATACGTTTATAAGGATAAACCATATTTTATTGAATTTAAAACATCGTCTTTTTGGTAACTTTTATAGCCACATTTTTTCAAGCCGTTAGTGCTCTCCAGTTGGCTTTTTACTAATTGGCTGTCACATTGTGTTACCTGAAATGCGTTTTAAAAACATTTATCAGTGGAAAATACTGGTGAGTGAATCCCAGTTTAATTAAGAAACATTTGATCAGTTAACACAGTATTGAGAGCGATCACATTGTTTATTTCTACACAATTACTCATTCAGTACTGTCAATCCTGACTGGTGGGTCATATTACACATTGGCTAACTCATCGTCCAATGGTAACGTGTTCCACATTTTGTATACAAAACCCCAACATACGGGCAGTGATTGAAGAACTACAAAGACTCAATCACCGCTTAATCACATTGTAAAATAATTAAGGTTTTGTAAAAAGGTTAACAAAAAGCGAATAAACTCACTTTGCTATCTTAGACTTCGTGTAAGGGTTTCCTGGGATTAATCTATAATTTACACAAATGTACATATGTTAGTAAAATTAACCCTTTAATTATATTAACGATACCATCCCCGAGACAGTATTCCAACAACTACGTCGGGCAGAACCACGACAGTTGTTACGGAACCCTAAATCAATCGGGCAGCGTATCTAATACGAAACTGGGGTTATAATACTTACAACGGAGCAGAACCTCGCTAATTAGGGGGTATTATACTCGAATATTTTTCCTACTGTGAGAGATTTACGTTTAGAAAGAAATAAATGAACGAGTTTTGATGAAACCCGATGCTTGCTACTTATAGTGCTGAAAAACGAGTTTCTCGCGGCCCGCGTAGACCTAAGGGTCGTCTTACGCGGCCCGCGTCATAGTGGTCTAGGGCTTTAGCTGATCCGGGTCATTACATAGGTTCAACACGCGTTCAGACACGTGGCAGCACCGGAGCTCGCCTGGTCTTTAAGTTGTCGCGGCCCGCGTAAGGGTTAGCTAAGGGCTACGCGGCCCGCCTAAAACCAAATTTCTTTGTTTTTTTATTTATTTTTAATGTTATAACGTATTTTGGGCTCGGTTTTTACATACGGGGTGTATTCTAAGACATATAGGGGTATTTAACATATATTAAGATGTCAGAAAAATATTCGGGAGGGTTGTTATATTCGCCTTCATCTTCATGAAGACCTAAAGAGGGAAAACCGTACTGTCGAGGACCCTCTCGAGTTATGGAAAAACATTCAAGAAAGATTTGACCACCTGAAGTTGGTCTTACTCTCTAAAACTTGCTACAAGTAGGTTCATTTAAGGCTACGAGATCATAAGACTGTTAGTGAATATAACTTTGCCCTTCTTCGCATCACCTCTGAGCTTAAATTATGTGGTGAACAAATCACCGACAAAGACATGATTGAGCAAACTATCTCAACGTTCCATTTATCCAACATGCTCCTGGAGCAGCAGTACAGGGAACGTAATTTTACAAAATATTCTGACCTAATATCATGTTTGTTGGTCGCGGAACAAAACAACAAGCTCATACTACAAAATCATTAAATGCGTGTTATGTGATGATTTTTTTAGACTATGTTTTTTTTCTTGGTTTGGATTTTATTTCAACTCTAGTGGTATTTTATGTTTTGAACTATTGTTATTGTTTCATTTAAAACCTAGTGATGTTTGATTTATAGTTGCATGATGTTTTTATCATACTCAAACATGCAATTTCTTATACTTAACGTGTTTTATTATTTCCAGAAGAAATATGTATACTAGCTCCAGTAGAGCTATTATTGGTGATGAATGTCTGGTAGATAGCGGTAGTACTAACACTATTCTCAAAGATATGAAATTTTTCTCTGAGTTGTCTCCGACAGAGACACCGATTAGTACTATATCTGGTGTCAGTAACCTTATCGAAGGCTCTGGCAGAGCACACATAACATTATATTCGGGTACCAAATTAACTATTGATAATGCATTATATTCTAGTAAATCCAGAAGAAATTAACTTAGTTTTAAAGATATTCGAAAAAATGGTTATCACCTAAAAACAATATCTGAAAATAATATTGAATATCTTCAAATTACTTCAAACAAAAATGGCAAAGAAACAATTGTTGAACAATTAGAAGCCTTATCCTCTGGCTTATATTGTACTAATATCAATCCCATCGAATCATACATGGTGAGTAACCAAAAGCTGTTAGATAAAGACATATTCAATATATGGCATGACCGTCTAGGTCACCCTAGTAGCATAATGATGAGACGAATAATCAAAAGTACAACCGGGCACCCTCTCAAAAACTTAAAAGTTTTGCTACCACAAGACTTATCATGTGCAGCATGCTCTCTGGGCAAACTTATAACTCGGCCCTCACAAACTAAATTGATACATGAAACCCCATCATTTTTAGAAAGAATCTAAGGGGATATTTGTGGGCCTATTCATCCTCCATGTGGACCATTCCGCTATTTCTTGGTCTTAATTGACGCATCCTCAAGGTGATCACATGTGAGTCTTTTAGCTACTCGAAATGTAGCATTTGCCCGACTTTTAGCTCAAATCATACAATTGAGAGCCAATTTCTCGGATAATCAAATTAAAAACATCCGGATGGATAATGTGGGAGAGTTCACATCTCAAGCTTTTAATGACTATTGTATGTCAATTAGGATCAATGTTGAACATTCAGTACCTCATGTTCACACACAAAACGGTTTAGCTGAATCTCTGATTAAACGATTACAAATAATCGCTAGACCACTCTTAATGAGATGTAAATTACCATCTTCCACATGGGGTCATGCTATTTTGCATGCCGCTGCACTGATTAGATTGAGACCAACTGCTGATCACTAATACTCCCCATTGCAACTGGTCTCCGGACGAGAACCAAGTTTGTCCCACCTTAGAATTTTTGGTTGTGCGGTATATGTACCAATACCGCCACCACAACGTACTACAATGGGACCCCAAAGAAGACTGGGTATCTATATTGGTTTTAACTCCCCGTCCATTATTAAATACTTAGAACCAATGACAGGAGACATGTTTACAGCACGGTATGCTGACTGTCATTTTGATGAAACGATGTTCCCAGTCTTAGGGGGAGATAGGGACAAAGAAAGACTGGTAACACAAGAAATAACATGAAATGCATCATCGCTATCAAATCTCTACCCCCGAAGTGGTCAATGTGAATATGAAGTCCAAAAGATTATACATTTGCAAAGAATAGCGAATGAATTACCGGATGCATTCACAGACACGCATAGAGTGACAAAGTCACATGTACAAGCATCAGATGCACCTGCTCGAATTGAAGTAATCCCAGAAGCGATTACTATACAACGAAAGCGTGGGAGACCAATCGGTTCCAAAGACACAAACCCACGGAAACGAAAAGAGCAAAGTAACGCAGTTGGTGAAAAATCCCAAAAGATTATAAGTGAAACCCCGGTAGAGGTAAATGTTCCAGAAGAGACAACTATGAATCCAAAGGAAAATGAAGTTTCAGAAGAAACACCGGTACCGAACGAAAATGAGATCTCTATTAATTATGTACAAGATAGTACAATATGGAACCGGAATAAAACACGTGTTGATGATATATCCACATATGCTATAGCAACAGATGTAATCTGTCACACCCCAAATTTCCACGTATTACCGGTGGGCCCGGTAGGGGAGTATCGTGACGTGGTTGGTAACATAATAGTCAAACAACACAATATATAAATGCACAGCGGAAGCAAAAGATAAATATATTACAATCCAAAATAGTGTAACATCAAAGTATTACAACGGAAGTAAAGGATCCACAGGCGGATCGAAAATAAAAATAACATTGTTCAACAGACTTTAGGCATCTAAGCTTGCGAGACTCTTTATTGATGCTAGGAGTAGCCAGCCCATTCCGATTAGTACCTGCACTTAGCCTCTTTGGGAAAATACGTCAGTTTACACTGGTAAATACTATCAACCGACTCATTTTGAAAAGGTTTAATAAATAATGGATTTGAATGCACATGGCACAAATAATATTTTATAACTTGGGACAATTATGTAGAAATAATACTTGTAAAAGAATTACATGTTTCTTATGCGTTCAGTAGCCGGATCGAGCCGGGTTAAAGATCAATAGACACACCACATTATGTAAATGAGACACTGACAGGTGTACGCCTACACCTGTGTGCTAAGGTCGTGGCCATTTCGTAAAATGATGCCAGGGATATCCGGGACACGGTCATTAACCCCCCAAAGGCTTTAAGCAAACAAAACAATTTAAACGGTCATCTCGATAATACTTAACCCCCAAAACGATTAAGGTCGAATGACCGACCAAGCGGTATTTTATATACCGTACCCCAAGCCCGTATAAGGGAAAATAAGTTAAAAGTATTTACCTGAGCTAAATATAAATTCAATCCCAGCCGTATCAAATCAGCAAGTACAGATAGCTTTTACTGGGCTCCTAAATCTGGAACGAAGGTTTTTAATAACCTATTAGAATCCTAACGGGTCTTTAATTAAGCCTTGACTTAGACCGATTAGTTTTCAAGAGGAAGATACAGTTCAAACGCATGTAAAGCGAAGACCGGAATAGAATGTGATTTAGACCCGACAAGTTTGAAGACTTGTATAATATGGGTAATCTAAACACATTCTGGATTTTGAGATAATAACGATAATGTTTGACCCGTTTCGGCTAATTTATGCAAACTAGTTACATAAACCGTACCGAACGCGTATGAAGCGTAACGGGTAACCGTAAGAGTCCTAAACAGGTTTCCTAAGTTAACATGCCTTAAATATGTTGTGATATCAGTAGGATACCTTCCATTATGCCCATAACGAGTTTAATCTCATATTAAGCCCCGTAGGGGTATTTTGGTCATTTTAAAGGTTATAAAAGGAATTAATTAAGTTTCTGTAAACCGGGTCTGATTAAATCAGTAAAATAGTTTATTTTGACTTGGTATATCAGTTGGTGTTAAGTCCTATGTGGCAAAATGGTTTTAAACCCTTACTATGCGCTTAATACGCGTATAACGTCGTTTTAAGCGATTTACGGGTTAAAATAGTATTCTGAGTTTCCAGGTCAGTTCATAAGGTTCAAAACACTTCATTTATTATTTAAAATCAGTAGCAATTGGATTGGTAGCAAAAGGACTTGTAAAACTCATTTTATGGCCGAAAAGGGTATAATCGGTATTACCGAATCAAGGCACTAATCCTAGCTTATGATCAGTTTAAAAATAATTAAAAATCTTCAAAAATCCTAAAATATTATATTACATCAGTGGGTAAAAGTTTTGGTGTCAAAGATTGGGTTTAGATAGGCTTTACGCTAATGACGCCGTTTAATCACTAAGAAGCGTTCTAATTACGTCATTGAGCATAACTCCTAATCTATATGCCCAACTGATGTAAAAATTTACAGACATGTTTAATAATTAGTAACTAAGATGATTGTACTTTCATATTTCCAAAATTCTCGTTTTATGGACATAAGGGCATTATGGTCAATATTTAAGCACTTAACGGAAACGTCGGACAATCGAGGATTTAAGTGGTATAAACGCAGAGGGTTATACACACATGTAACTAGGTCCTAATGGAACTTTAATGCATGTCTAAAACTATAAAAACCGGGTCAGAACCGAAGTCAAAGCAGAAAGTCAAACTATGCGCCTTTCGGCTCCGAATCGGTTCAAAACAGAAAGTTGTCGAATCAAACAAGCTTAGACAAGTTCTTATGCTTATTATCAGGTTATATGAATGATAAAATAGGTGATACACCTTTTACATCGTTAATCATGCGTTAAATCGAATATTACATTTCTGTTGACTTTTTCTAACCATCTTTGACTCGACAAACGACCTAGTTAGGAAAGGACTCGGTGAGTGCCCTTTTAAGGGTTTAAAGCCCACATAATTACCAACTTATAACAACTTTCATTTCGGCAAAACACTGGACCGTCTGTGTTTTATCGCTAAGTCAAACCGTAATTACGACGGTTTGACTTCTAAGCTAAAATACTAAGCATAACTTAATTAAGAAGGGTCAAACATACTTACACAAGTCCTATGAACGATTTGGAAAGCTTGATGGTGGCCCTTGTGCTCCAGAAATGCTCAGAGATGAAGTTAGAATGAATGAATGAACACAAAGTTGCAACTTTGTGTGACTTTATAAATTGATCCAAACCCATTTGATTGTTGACAAATGAGTCTACAATTGATCATGGATCTTTACATGTGTCCTCTATAGTCTAAATACCATCTTAGGCAGCCCATGGTATCAAAGAAATGCATGTAAGTCGGTTAAGTGAGCTGCAGGACATCTGTGCATATATTCTGATCAGACAAGGCAGTCGCGTAGCGCGACTGCCAGGGTGTTTAGTGCTCGCGCTACGCGAGCCCCTGGTGACCTGCCAAACAAGTTTTCATAAATTGCATTTCAGTCCCTGGTCCTCCAAAAGGTCGCTTTCTCATTGTTTCTTGCATTCTAAACCCTTACATTTGACATTTAGGGGCTTTAAGACTTATACCATCTTTGTCAAGTCCTCGGGTAACTTTCTGATCACCCGAAAAGCCCTAATTTTCAATGTTGACGATTTTAACCCTCACACACGAATTTTATCATAACTTTCTCATACGGTAACGAAACTTGGTGAAATTTTTATGGTACATTCTAGTGAGCATAATTAATCGTTACAAGGCTTCGGGTTTGCTAAAAGGTCACTTAGAGGTATATCTTTAACATGTTGACACATTTAACCCCTGTAGTTTGTAATCTCTCAATTTCTTTCACAATTCGCTTCGTATGATCCATGATCCATTCGTTTAAGGTTATAGACATCATGTAGGGTTAATGTAATGTATATTTATTCATTGTTGACACTCTGAACCCTTATATTTACATAGTTTCATTGTTTGTCAACTTTAGTCCCTCGAAAGTATTCTTTCACACGTTCAAACCTATGACACGTGTCAACACATCATAGGACGTAAATTTTCGAGGTGTTACATAATCAATGAAAATGATTACGTACCAAAAACTTTAGAAGAGTGCATGCACAGAAATGATTGGCCAAGATGGCAAGAAGCCATAAACGCCGAATTGAATTCGCTCGAAAAGCGACATGTTTTCGGACCTGTAGTCCGAACACCCATAGACGTCAAACCAGTAGGTTATAAATGGGTGTTTGCAATAAAGAGAAATGAAAAGAACGAGATTGTACGATATAAGGCTCGACTTGTAGCACAAGGGTTTTCCCAAATCCCAGGAGTTGATTATGAGGAAACGTCTTCCCCTGTAGTGGATGTGATAACCCTTAGGTTTCTAATCGGCCTCACAATCTCTGAAGGACTTCATATGAGACTAATGGATGTCGTCACCGCATACTTATACGGGACACTTGAAAATGAAATCTACATGAAAATCCCTAAAGGATTAAAATTGCCTGAAGCATTAAAATCAACACCTCGAGATATGTGTTCTATAAAGCTCCAGAGATCTTTATATGGTCTCAAACAATCTGGTCGTATGTGGTACAATCGACTTAGTGAATATCTCAAAAAAGAAGGATACAAGTCTGATGTAATTAGTCCATGTGTCTTTATAAAAAGATTACTCTCAAATTTCACTATAATAGCAGTCTATGTTGATGATATCAACATCATCGGATCTCCTGAAGAGATAGAGAAAGCTGCTCAGTTGTTAAAGAAGGAATTTGAAATGAAAGATCTTGGTATGACAAAGTTATGCATCGGACTACAATTTGAGTATCTGTGCAATGGCACATTTGTCCATCAATCAAACTACATCCAGAAGATGTTAGTACGTTTCAATATGGATAAAGCACATCCGTTTAGCGTACCTATGGTTGTCCGACCGCTAGATCCACACAAGGATCCTTATCGCCCTCAAGAAGAAGGCGAAGAAGTACTTGGTCCAGAAGTACCGTACTTAAGCGCGATCGGTGCCCTTATGTATCTCGCAAATAACACAAGACCTGATATTGCATTTGCAGTACATGTACTAGCGAGATACAATTCGAATCCAACACGTAGACACTGGAATGGCATAAAACATATATTCTGGTATATTTACGGGACACAAGACTTAGGTCTTTTCTATCAGAGAGATCAAAAGTCCCAGCTTGTTGGGTATGCTGATGCCGGATATCTATCAGATCCTCATAAAGCAAAATCTCAGACAGGTTACATATTCACATATGGTGGCACAGCAATTTCTTGGAAGTCAACTAAGCAAACACTTACAGCAACATCATCAAACCATGCCGAATTGATAGCACTTTATGATGCTGGTCGAGAATGCGTGTGGTTGAGATCAATGATTAATCACATACAAGAAGCATGCGGATTAGAACAAATCAAGAAGGAGCCGACAATTATTTATGAAGACAATGCTGCTTGCATAGCTCAGATCAGAGAAGATTATATCAAGGGTGATCGAACAAAGCACATCTCACCAAAAATTTTCTCAACATATGACTTGCAAAAAGAAGGGGAAATTGATGTTCGCCAGATTAAGTCAAGTGAAAATCTAGCTGACCTGTTCACGAAATCTTTACCTAGAAGCAGTTTCGAGCAGCTATCACACAAGATCGGTCTTCGTAGATTAAAAGATGTTTGTTGAATTCAGGGGGAGAATTATACACGTTGTACTCTTTTTCCCTTAACTAAGTTTTGTCCCACTGGGTTTTCTTAGTAAGGTTTTAATGAGGCAGCATAGCTGATCCAGTAGTATCAGTTTATTTATTCAGGTCCTGAAGTACCTATTTAACATCATCCTGAAGTACGTTGTTAAACTGTGTATAATTCTAAATGTCTGAGGGGGAGTGTTATAAACCAGACATTTTAGGCCCAACCCATTACTTATGGGCTTTAGGGTTTATAGTTATGTTCATCTATATATTGTAATGTTGAATAACGAGAATTTAGTTTTATCTCTATTTCTCTTTGGTTTTTATCACCAAGGATTTAATATGTAGTTTTTTTTTTAATCTAACTAATAGCTAACATTTTAATCATTTTCAGAAGAAAAAAAAAACTAATATCTCCTTGTTTCTTAAAACAATTTAGAAGTTTTCTATAGACAAAGTTGGTTGCAGCCTGTAGGGGTATTGTATTGCCTCCGTGTGCCTCCGCCTATCTAAATCATATACCTCTGTAAGACTTTGGTGTGGTTCCACTTTTACTGTTGTCACCTTAGCGTCACGTCAGACTTCACTATGTGTAATTAGATTTTTAACATAGGTTTACGAATAAAAGTTATTGTCTAAAGTTCAGTTTAGCTACTTAATTATTTAATTATATTATTTAAAACCTTAAAAAAAGAGAGAGAGAGAGAGAGAGACCAAACTGGACAGTCTATTAGGTCGAGCCTGGACATATGGCCTTATTTCGGTTCAAGAAGTTCGCATTGTATTCTGATATTTTTAAGTGGACGCAGCCTTTTATTCATAGCTTAATACCATAGATCATCTGCAATCAGGTTGTCTGTCGAGAGATCCTTAGCCGGCATGTCCCTCATGGCAGAGCAACACGTTCTTCCAAGGACAGCCACGTTCTTCCAAAGACGTTCGTAAAGGTTTTTGGAGGCAAGCTGACGTGGAGGCCCATGGAGTTTTTGGGTTGAGGATTCTCCTATAGTTTCTTTTTCCAACGACTTTGATTGATATGAACTATGAAGTCCGTATCGAACTTTTCTCTCTTATATATGTATGTGTGTGTGTTTTAACCAAAAATATTAGACTAAAATGATCAGTCAAAAAGAAGTTTATATTACATCTAGTATATTAATACACTATGACAACACAATTGCGAGTAAAGTTGCCTATATTTTATGAACACTGTAACCTTCATCTTCTGATGTCAAGTTTGGACTCCAGTTTTCATATTCAGATCCGCCAAAAACCATCTGTTTGATTCCAACATGACTGTAAAGTGTAAACAATAAACAAATTCATTAACAATTATTCGCTTAAATAACGAACCCAAGAACACAAACAAGAGAGAATTACGCAACATACTCGGAGCTTATTTGCGTCATTGCATTTATCAATATGTCCAACAGCATAGGCTCGCTAGTACCAATATCTACCCTGAAAAAGAATCAACCAAATTTCCATAATCAAGATATGAAGTATTAAAAATGTATGCGCTCATAAAGCGTCACACAAATGTTAAACGAAAATGCCAAAATTGTCCCTGAGTTAACGAAAATTGCCAAAATCGTCCCTGAGTTAACGATACGTTATACCTGGGTTTGTGATTTGGATGGAAATGACAACAAAAATGAAACGTTAGGGGTCCGCTTACAAAAAATTCTTATTTTGGATGTAACACGCAAAAGTGCCCAAACCTCAGGATTTTGGATGTAACACGCAAAAGTCCCCAAACCTCAGCGACGATTTTGGCATTTTACTCGTCACACGAATGAACTACTTTAAGACATGTTCTGTGAATAGATGTGACAAGATGGACGGGTCGAATGGGTATTGTCAGTACGGGTCAGGTTGGGTTGAGTTGAAGTGAAATGTTTATCGTTCAAAAAGTTTAAACTGTATAGATAGCTGGTGTGTTGAATATAATTATCACATATATAATATTCTAACAATATTTTAAAATGTTTGAATATTAAGTTGGAAGATTTTAATGTTTTATACACTATAAAAAAGTTTCTAGGTCCACCCATGCCTTAAACACACCATTTGGGTTTTCTTAATATCAAAATGATTATGAAAAACAAACGACTACAAATTTAAAAAAAAAAAAAAAGCAAAAAGGATAATCGTATTTAGGTTGCAGTATAGATTACCATATGCGCGCAACATTGTCTTGAATCTCAAGATCACTAATGTTATAAAATGTAGTCGGTTCAATGTTTGCTCCAAGAATATCATCATAACTTGGTCTCTTATCTGTGGTAGATTGTGATAACTGCAAAAATCACATGCGTTTAACAAACGTAATGCAATTAAACGTTTGTTTATATACAATAAAGAATAAAACATTGGAATTGGACATAGGTAAAGTTTTTAGCAATTACTTGCATATTCATAGAATTGCACCCACCAAGACGTCCAACAATATGCCACGAACGAATTGTCTGCAAATAAGATCCATCAAACACCGTTTTCCTTGTATGTATACAAATATTCAAGTTATTCACAGTAACTATATGAACAATTTAGTAGAAATAAAGTAACTTACATCACAAATCATCTTAATATCTTTATCCAAAGGAGCATGGTAGAACTCAATCCAAATATACGAGTTGTTGAATTCAAATCTGAAATAATTCATCTGAAGTCATTAATTGACGTACAAAAATGTAAAGCATATAGTTCATATCATCGTAAGTAGGGTTGTAAACGTCAGTGAACAGTTCGTGAACCGTTCGTTCATTGAGGGTTTCGTGAACAAGTTCAATTCCTTAACGAACACGAACAAGAATTTTCGTTCGATATGTGTACATGAACTGTTCATGAACAAGTTTAATGTCAAACGAACGAACATAAACAAGGCTTTGTTCGGTTTGGTTCGTTTACAACCCTATAAGTAAGTTCATGGAACACTCATTTGTATTCTTTTCATTACTCTCCATTTTGCTCATTTTCATTTCAGTTTAAGACATGTAATGAGGTGTAAAATTATAGTTTCATATCTTCATCCACCATATAAACAGGACCCTAAAAGAAACTCAATCTTTTTAATCATGAACACAAGCAATTGTCCACAAACTCTGTAATCCTTACTTGTTAAAAATCACTTTCATGGGTGTCGCTGAACCCGTTTTTCGCTGAATTATTTTGTCCCTTTTCTTCTTCATCCTCTCCTCTATCTGTCATTTCATCAAACATTAAGCATGCATCCACATTCCACAACTACAATAGGGGTGTTCAAAATGCTCGAAGCTCGCTCAGAAACAGCTCAGTTGTAAACGAGCCGGCTCGGCTTGATTTGTAAACGAACTGAGCCCGAGCTACGCCTGGCTTGGCTCATGCGAAATGTATTAAAATAAAAAGTATGTGGAGTGGGTTGAAGTGTAAACATTTTAAGTTTAATTAATCAATAACATATAAAAATACGAGGAAATAAACAAAATTATACATATAATACTTTAATATGACTTTCAGTCTTTAATTTATCAAAAAAAAATCATACATATAGATACATATGTAATTTTTTTATGTTACCAGTATTTGTAAAAAAAAATTAAAAAATAAGATTAATAACATATAAAAATATGGAGAACTAAACCAAAATTATACAATACTTTTAATATATCTTTCAGTCTTTAAAATATTAGAAAAAAAAAATTATACATATAGATACATGTGTAATTTTTTTTAGTTTATCAATATTTGTAAAAAAAAGAGTTAATTACTGTTTTCGTCCTTGTGGTTTGTCAAAAATCACTATTTCAGTCCATTAGTTTAAAAATTGCGATTTCAGTCCCCGTGGTTTCACTTTCGTAACCATTTCAGTCCACCTCGTAACCATTTCAGTCCCTGTACTTACAGAATAAATGGATTGAAATGGTTACAAAAGCAGTGGCGGACTTGTAGTGTAATTAGGGGTAGCACGGGCTACCCTCAACCCCTTCTCCGTAGTGTAAAAATATCTCTTAACTCCATTTCCGTAGTGTAAAAATACCCCTCAACTCCGTTTCTGTTATATAAATGATACCCCTGATCCTAAAAAAAATTAGGATACCCCTAACTTTTTGAGCTAGTTCCGCCACTGTACGAAAGTGAAACTACAGGGACTGAAATCGCAATTTTAAACTAATGGACTGAAATAGTGATTTTTGACAAAACCGAAAACAGTAATTAACTCTAAAAAAAATAAAGAAATAAATTAACTAGCAGGCTCTATATGGCTTAACATTTCACAAAAGGAGCTCGAGATCAACTTTTCGGCTCGATAAAATAAACGAGTTAGGCCGAGTTGGCTCGTTTAAGTTTGAGCTCAAGCTCAACCTGGCTCCGCTCGATTACAGCCTACCCAAAACACACACATATATATTTCAAAGCAATCTATAACCATAAATTAACTTACTTTAGACCTTGCTTTAGCAGGATCATCTAACGAAGTTCCCAAAATTTCAGCAAATTCAGGATCTTTATCATAATTCATTTCTTCATCTCTACCCTTTGGAGAAAACTCATCTTCCACTTTATCCCAATCAATATCAACCAAATCATTATCATCATGCACTTCTTCGTCTTCTTCTGCTTCCAATTGTTTGATTTGTGTGAACAAATCTGTTGATTTTGGTACTCTGTTTTCACCAGCTTTAACCACGAATTTGCATGAGTTTCGTGTGGAGCGTAATTCGAAAACACCTGGACATGAGTTGTAATTGCTCGATTGAGTTCTCCGTATTCGAGGAAATTGAATTGTGGTTAATTGCAGTACATTCATGGTGAAGCAATTGGGGGTTTAGGGTTTATCAGTGTTGAAACAAGCTTGTAGATAAAATTGCAACCGAAACAATGTTTATGGGCCTGAACCTTTTTGGGCTAAACTACGATTGAAAGCCCACAATACCAACAAAAAAAAAAAAAAAAAAACACACACACACACATTTGAGAGTTAGATTTGTTCGGTTTTGATAAAAATTGTTGATTGAACGGTTAATTACGATTTTGGAGAAGAACAAGTTAAACCAACCGGTTGGGTGGGTCGGCCAGATCAACCTGTTTAACTAGTTTGATTGTTTAACAGTTTGGTTTTGACGGATTGAAACGATTTACAAAAAGAAATCAAAACATTAGTAGTTTGTGTTAAATAAATGATAAATGGTTCATGGTTATAATAATGATACAAATATTTTGAAAATGTAAAAGTATAAACATAATAAGAATTAAACGTTTTTTTGGTTTACACGACTGGTTACAAGTTTGGTCGTCGATTAATCCGTCAAAACAACAGATCGTCGGATTGAAATGTGACGCAAACCATTTGACTTTCAAGTCGGCCGACTTATTTACATACTCCATTGATTTAAAATATACAACCACCTTACATGAGAATACGAGGGCTGGAGACTACCAAAACGACAAAACGTATAGGAATAGAATAATGAACCACATTATGGTGGATTGGTTGAAAAATCCAATCCTGATTCTATAATTGTCTTTTTTTTTTTCTTCGTGACTATCTTCTTGCTAGAGATGTACCTAAAAAAACGGGTTGGTCCTGATGACATGGAAACTGGCCCGGTAAAAAACCGATTTGGGTCCAACTCAAATCGGCGATTTGGTACAGGTTTGGGATTTTTGTGTTCAGAATTGGTTCGCACCCTAACTGGTTTGAGTCTGCCTACAAAAAATGATTTCAATGCTAAAATCGGTTTGGGTGTGTTAGGGTTCCCAACCCTAAACCGGTTATTAACCCGATGGCCCTAACCAATTTGAGACCAAACTAAAAAAACGTACCATTTTATAAACCAAACAGGTTTGAGCCCAAAATGAGTTTTGTACACCTCCACATCTTGCTAGACTTATTTATATATTTATAAAACTATATGTATTCTATAGCCCAAAATCCAAATCTATCTTTAATCCTAAATTGTCTTTGGGCCCATATCAGCTCACTAGTGAAATCCACTACGTCACTACATATCACATGGGTAAAGTTCTTGTACAAATAATCTTAACATACTAAACATACAAATTGAAGGAAAACTCAAAAAAACAAGGTGGCATTTTTGTAATTATCAATAACTTTCAAAGTTACTCTACAAATATACCTAAAAAAACCTAACCACTCCCCCACCCAAAAAAAAAACCTAAACCCCCCACCCCCCAAAAACCTAAAAAAACCCTACCCCCACCCCCCAAAAACCTAAAAAAAACCTAACCCCCCCCCCCCCCACCCCCACCCAAGCTAAAATGCTAAAAACTAAACCCCCAAAAAATCTAAAAAAATAAAAAAAAAACACACAAATTATTTTATTTTATTTTTTTAACATTTTTTATTAAAAAATCGCTACTTTTAGTAGCAGCAAAAAAAATTTTTTTTTTTTTTTTTTGCTAACGAAATGTAGCGATTTTTTAATAAAAAATGTTTAAAAAAAATTTGTGTTTTTTTAGGTATTTTTGGTTGTAACTTTGATAGTTGGTGGTAATTACAAAAATGCCACCTTGTCTTTTTGGGTTTTCCTTCAATTTGTATGTTTAGTATGTTAATATTATTTGTATTTGATCTTTTGCCCATATCACATATGTAAATTTCCACAAAACCCTAGCCCCTAAAATTCCATCGTATTGCAACACCACGAACCGACTCGAAGACATTAAGCACCAAAGGACCCAAAATCCGCCATGGGTGAGCTCAATAGCTTCCAATCGATCACAATTTCTGTAATTTGAAACTACCGTAGCTAACTTTCGTTCGATTATTGATTGTTTAATCTGATTACAGGAAAGGTTCATGGATCATTAGCTCGTGCTGGAAAAGTGAGAGGTCAAACCCCAAAGGTGGCAAAGCAGCCTCGAGGACGCGCTCACAAGCGTATTCAGTACAATCGCCGTTTTGTTACTGCCGGTATGTTTTTTTTTTTTTTTTGCTTATTTAATTTGCTGTTTTTTTTAGTTATATTATGACAGGGCTGCAATTAGTTCGTGTTTGTTTGTTAAGGAAATATACGTGTTCATGAACACTTACTTTAACAAGATTTTCTGTTCGTGTTTGTGTTCATGAACGCTTACCGAACAAGATTTTATGTTCGTGTTTGTTCATTTAAGGAAATTAATGTGTTCGTGTTTGTTTGTTAAATTTAGCTAGCGGATGCAAACAAACGTTCACGTGCGCAAACTAGTGTTCATGAACACAAATAAAAACAAACAAACGAACACAAACAAGCGTTCACGGGCGCAAACTAGAAGAAATATTCAGGGGTATCCCAATTTTTTTTACGGTACATTTATAGAACGGAATTTTTTTTACCTACATTACGGGGCAATCCTGAAAATTCAAGTGCCCTGGGCGAGTCAAAAAAGGCCCTTAGGCCTTACTGAATTAAATTTTATAAACTAGTTTTTTTAAGTTATTAGTAGTTAGGTTAACGAATCAATATTGCGCATATTTCATTTTAGCTACGCTTTATTATTTAATATTGGCAATAAGTTTTTAGGTTTTAGATTGGGCTAGATTTATTTTTAATTTTTAGATCGAAATTAAGCAATTCAAGAACTCAAGAAGAAAATAAATAAAGAATACTCACAACTCACAATTAGCTCAGCCTATTCGACGATTATTGTTTTGAACTGTTTCAGCAATCAGCATCGATCAATGATCATCAGCGACACCTTCAGCCCGTGTTCAACGACTTGGTATCCTTATTGTTCAGCGACTTCAGCGCTCAGCCTACTCGGTTCAGCAATCAGCACAACAGCAGTAGTTCAGCACTTCAGTCTTCAGCGACAATGCGACATACATCCCTCCTGCAGTCCTGCACTTCAGTAGTTCGGACTTGCATCAACGTCATCATCATTTGCTTGGTTTCGTCATCACTTCAAAGAATTCAAACAATCACACAATCAATTCAAACAATCAAACAATCAAAGTCTTTATTAAACAAACTAATAAAACTGATCAAAGAATTCAACAATAAAAAAAGCTAATGAAAGTTATGAAACTGAATCTAAAAAAATTAAGAATTCAACAATAAAAAAACTAAGAATTCAAGTATTCAACAATAAAAAAACTAAGAATTCAACAATAAAGAATTCAACAATAAAGAAACTAAAAAAAACAACCTCCTGCGGCTGCGATGTACAACCGAATAACCGATTGTAATCCTCCTGCGGAGCGGCTGCGATGTGCGAGATGAGCGAATCAGCGAAGGAAGGAGTAATCTTCGATTGTAATCCTCCTTCGATTGTAATCCTCCTTCGTGAGTTCGACAGTTCGTGAGTCCTGGACCTCCTGCGAATTCTGTTCCCGACGTTTGATTATCCCTGCAACCGCCCAACGCACTTAGGTTATTATTTTGTTATTTGGGCTAACTAGTATTGGGCTATCATTTGGTTATTTGGGCCAATATAATCAGTATTTTTTTGGGCTTAATTTCAGTTTGTAAAATTTTTTTAGGGGTGTCCTAGTTGTTGTTGAGGGGTGTCCTTAGTATAAAAATCGAAAAAAAAAAAATTTTTACACTAACGGATAAAAGTTGAGCCGTAGCCCGGGCTACGCCTAGTACTACACTAGGTCCGCCCCTGCAAACAAGCGTTCACGGGCGCAAACTAATGTTCATGAACACAAATGAAAACAAACGAACATAATATATAATGGATTGATACTTATTAAATATTTTATTTGTTTAAATTTTGAAGTATTTTAATAAAATATAAAAATTAAAAACTTTAATAAACTATTGAAAACAAACGAAAACATTACCGAACGTTCACGAACATAAATGAACGAACAGTACCTCTGTTCATGTCCGTTTATTTAACTAATCGAACGAAATTTCTTGTTCGTGTTTGTTCATTTATTAAATAAACAAGTATAAACGAACTTTCTGCAGAACAGTTCACGAACTGTTCGCTAAACATTCGGTTCGTATGCAGCCCTAATTATGTTAGTGGAATGTGTGGGTGATGGTTACTTGTGGTTTTTGCAGTTGTTGGTTTTGGAAAGAAGAGGGGACCTAACTCATCAGAGAAGTAAGCTGAAGGAATATCCAGTTTTGTAAGCTTAGTTTCATGAAACTGTTTTCTACTATAATCTGAATTTTGTTTGGAATTTTTTTTATTTTTATTTTTATCTTATTCTGTCATAATTCTGATTTAGTGATTGGTATATTTGGTTATTGAGTTCTTGATATTGTTGGTACATGAAATGGCAATTTGGGGCTAAGAAAACAAAATTTACAATCATCATTATCATCATGCCTATACCTGGCGATCCTAACCCGTATATTATTTTTTTGTCTCTTCAGCGGGTTTTCAGTTTTTTTAAATGTAAATAACGTTTAATATAGCTATAAAATAGCTAGAATTTAGGTTTTTGTTAAATATCATGTAAAATAGCGTATATACCAACCAGGGTACCTTATTGCTATATGCCGCTATTCGCCGTTAACATGGCTTCAGGTATAGGTATTTTTTTTTGTTACGTGTGTGTAGTATTTTGGGTTGGATCACAATATCTAACCTTAGTGTTCCATATGACCATCTATTTAGTTTCTTGTGTGTTGTACATGTATATGTGCATCCACACTGTGTCTTTGTATATATGTATGCATTATGTATATGTGTTTTCTTTCTAGCCATTGCATCATTTTTAATGAGGTGGTTTGGTCTCCTTTTGCATTTTATGAATCATCTTTCATTCTTTTATTTGTTTTCCGATCGATGGGTGTTGCATAGTTCTTTTTGGCTTCTTATTTTAGAGAGAATAGGGCTACTGGTAGGTGTGGAAGGAATTTGAACCATTAGCCCAATGTATAGCTGTTCATCTATAAACTGAACAGAAAACAATGCATCAAACTTTTGCGATGCATTGGTTTGTAAGTTGCGCATTCATTAACATAAGTTTGTATGGTGCGCCCAAAAATGTTATCAGCTTTATAAAAGGGTCAGTAATAGTATGAGATATATTTATGGCAACATGTGTCTAACCCATTGTAACGATGCCTCCGATTCTTTTGTTTGATTCACTATTGTAATTAGTTTTTACACACACATGTATAAGGGTGTGTTTAACCCATTACAATGGTTCATTCCAAGTTCGTAGGGTTGATTAACGGTACATCCAACTATGCATGTATTAGTACACATATTTAAAGTCATTTTACCATTATTTATTGCTTAATAACAATTCAAAGTTGTTTACATACTACAAATTCAACAAACACTTGATGTGTAAACACATAATATAACAATTTATGTTGATACTTCGGAGAATTCTATAAGAATCTGTGTATATAATCATAAGAACTTCCACAAAAATATCGATGGAGCCTCTATATGGTTATGAAGTGTTCCAATTCATGTATCTTTATGAAGAAATGTAAACTCTTCCACCAATGTCACCCCCATATCACAAGACTTGGTGATTTCGGCAAATTCCATACCAAAACCAAAGTACCAAACTAAATCCAAAATGTCCTAGTCGTGTCTTCTACGTGGTACAAGTTTATCTCGTCTACTTCTTCGGTCAATGGATGTACTTCGTTTAAGAAAGAAGAGCTCCGTACACTGACTTGGTCCAATCAAGATTTAATTGGTCTTTCATTTTACAGTATACTGCCAGCAGAATTATTTTGCAAAGAGATCCACTTGTTTTTGTATTATTACATTTAAGCATTTTACAAAATCTTAGTCTTCACTAAATAAAACTTAGGGGCTGTTTGGTAGCCTCTGAATGGTCATTAAGAGGCTACCTCTTAATGGAACCATTAAGAATTTTACCAATGAGAAGGTAGAAGAATGTGACATGTGATGATTTACCATTCAGAGGTTACCTCTTAACCATTCAGACTTGAGGTTACCTCTTATTCATTCAGAGGTTTTAAACCATTAAGAGGTAGCATCTGAATGGTCATTAAGAGGCTACCAAACAGCCCCTTAGGGTCCTCGGAGCACATGCTGATAACATGAGCAAAAACACGTCACATTTGTACTTTTTGAACTACCTACAACACATGCTTTTAACCTGGGGTGGAAGCCGACGAATATGATCAACTATCTTCCTTCACTTGCCACGTCCAGGTTTTATAACCCGTGGATTGAAGCCACAAGCTTGCGGGTAGGGGGCGGCGGCAATGTAGCCGTGGGTACCCATGAAGACGCAAGGGGTACGCGAAGTGCCCCTAGCACTCTTAGAAAATCAAAATTATATTTATACACAATTTATTACATAGATACTTAAATATGCATTTCCCAAATTAATGAATTATTTCTCAATAATATTAAAAATCTACATTCAAATTTGTGAAAGGGTGTACCTATTGGCACACCAAAAAGTGTTTTTTTTGTCCTATATGCACACCTTGCAGTGTCGAACTGTGGCCAAAGCGTGGCATTTTGGTCCGGTCAACCAGACAAAGACTGACGGGTGTCTGACGGGTCTGTTGACCGGACCAAAACACCGCGCTTTGGCCGCATTTTGGTCCTGTCAACCAGACAAAAGACTGACCGAGTGTCTGGTTGACAGGACCAAAACGCGGCCAAAGCTCGGCGTTTGGTCCGGTTAACAGACCCGTCAGACACCCATTAGTCTTTGTCTGGTTAACCGGACCAAAACGCCACGCTTTGGCCACAGCTCGACACTGCAGGGTGTGCATATAGGACAAAAAAAACACTGTTTGGGGTGGCTATCTACACACCAAGTGTGTAGATAGTTTGAGCCTTTGTGAAATATAAACAAAGCCCATGGCTTTATAGTCTAGTGTCATTTTAGGGGTGGGATAAGGTTTTATGACCAATAGGTCTGGGTTCGATTCTCAGCATTGATCCAAATTTGCTGTTCAAAAAAATAAAATAAACAAAGCCATAAAACAAACAAGTTGCACCGAATTACATTCCACATGATAATAACAAAAAGAATCTTTACATCAAAGAATTGGGTTCAAATTAGAAAATTGTCAACCAAATAATAATAAATTCAAAAAAGAAATACAAATAAATAACTCATTAATTAATCCTGAGAACAAATTGGCAGAAAAAAAAATCCCAAATTCAAATTCAAAATGAAAATGAAAATCTAGTGAATAATATAGGTCAAAGCCAAAGCAACAAGCATCAGCACATACGCTACTCCTTGATCAATCGCTGCTCCTATAAATCACCAAAAAAAAATCAATCATCAATTTCACTCTAAAAAACTTAAAAAAAGCCCTAGCTAGCTATTCGATCAGAAGGTACAAAAGTTATTAAATCGAAATGAATTCAATCAGATTTGTGCAATCGGTTGGTTAATGACAGATCTAGAAAGATGAAGAAGTTACCGTCGTTTGAAGGAGCAGGAGCTGCAGCTGCAGCAGGACTATGAGCGTTTATGGATGGAAGAAGAAGAAGAAGTGACATCACAATTGTCGTCAAAAAGCACATTTTCATGGCTTCCATCTTTGATTTTGAATTGAAATTGAAATGCACACACGGTTGGCCTCTGAATTCGGTTGTGAAATTCAGATCCTCATGTGTAAATGTTGGTTGATTTGGAGGTTTATATAGAGAGACAAAGAATCTTGGGCCTTGGGGGTTTTGAATTATTGTTATTTCTTTTTATTTTTTTTTAGGTGGAAAGAAATGGTCAACCTAGACGTTGTCAATAATGATCAACGGCGCAAAAGTAAATAAAAAATAACGTTTTTATTTAATTTTATAAAAACAATTTTAAAAAAGAGTAAATTACGTTTTTGGCCCATGTGATTATATCACTTTTACTATATTAGCCAAAAATAAGAATTTTTAACATATATGTCCCCATGGTCTCTATAACTAACCATTTTTGGCCCCTATGGTCTCTATAACTAATCATTTTGGCCCCCATGATCTCTAGACTTAGGGGCCAAAATGGTTAGTTATAGAGATCATGGGGGTAGATATGTTAAAAATTCTTATTTTAGACTAATATAGTAAAAGTGATATAACCACAGGGGTCAAAAACGTAATTTACTCTTTAAAAAAGACCCAAAATAACAACTTTACTATTGGTGTATATCTTGTCAAAATATGTTTGTACAAACATGTAGCAAGTGCTTAGTTTAAAATAAAAACTATGTAAAAATTATTATTATTATTTAAGAAAAAACTATGTAAAATCAGCAAATTTCTGATAAATTCATCCATCACAGTCATGATGAAAGAAGGGATCCAATCATTCATAAGAGACTTTGGGTTAAAGATGATCATAACTAATTAATTGGTTAACATGCCAAACAACATTATGTTTGTGTTTGTGTTAATAAATGTGAGATTAACATGTGGATGGTGTGATTGGGAATCTATTGATACCTTGTAATAATTATAATTCATTTCATTTCAAATGATTAGACCATGCAAGATATCCATATTTTTTTTTTGTTCAATCATTTTGCAACATGTCCACATGCATTTTCATTTCTTATCGGTACATAACGTCTGTGACTATCACCAAACCTATTATAATACATGGTTTAGACTTGAAAAGGGGCGTGAAACGTCATGTGGCAGGCACGTCAGCAACTCTCAGAAAAATGACGTGGTGCAAAAAAAAAAAAAAACAGGGTGGGATGGGGTGTGAAAGGGTGGCGTGATGTCACACGTGACACACATTTTTTATTATTATTTTATATTAAAAAATTATAACAAATCTATTAAAAAAAAAACATTAATACTAATAATATAAATGTTAGATAATAGAAATTACATAATATTAACTTAAAAATTAAACATTACATAATTAAAATTAAACATTAAACATCAAACCTAAACATAATTAAACATAAATAAACGTCATACGCGGGTCGGTGTGCCCGACATGGAGAGGCTTCAACGCCACAAACCCACGCCCATTCCGTATGATCGATGAAGCATTTATGATATGAAACGAGTTCGATCCTTGACAATGTTAAATAGAATTATGATATATGAAAGAAAAAAAAACGTGGATTAAGTGGCCCGTATGGTGAGCTTGTTTAAATCCGATGGACTGTGTCATAAACTTATTTAAATTGGATTGTGTCAAGAAGTATATCCAAATTCCATTGTCGTCCAGCGGTTAGGATATCTGGCTTTCACCCAGGAGACCCGGGTTCGATTCCCGGCAATAGAACCTTTTTTAAAATAACTTAGTCTTCTGGTTCTTGATCCTGCATCATGTTTTTTGGTTCATGGCTTCAAACAATGTTACAACAAAGGTAACATCACCATGCATTGCAAATTTAACCATTTCTCTTTTCTACTACGTTCAGTTCGAATGATTATGTGATTGTTGGTCCCTTTTTTTAGTCTTTTGCTCACTACACAATGTTTGATAAATTATTGCAACCCATTAAGCTTCTACGGGGACATGAACCTAGTAAACAATGACTTGTAATAAAGCGCCTTCCGAAAAATAAGAAGCATATTCAACATTGGAGTTTATGGGTCATGTATTGTTGGTGAAACTGGAGGCTGGTATACTTACTATAATCTGGATTAACAAGAAAGATCAAGGTACTCATTTTCAATCCTGCAAACTAAAAGGGGCAGCACTTAAGTTCTAAACAAAAATTATTTGACTGTTGTTTATATTTATAATAATCGTTTGTAGCTTATCTTTTCTTGTGAAAAGACCCGATTTAAAAAGTCACTTTAGGTTTCACAAGAGACAGAGCCGCCCCCAAAAAATGTACGAAGATTGCATTTTTGTTATATAATTGATCTTGATCTTGGTGTTTCTAAATTAACCCACTTTGACTAACTCTTTTTTACACTTACTGAGTGGAATTCTGGATCCCAACTGGTTCTAGTCATGGCATGTGCGATTTTACAACACCTAAAACACCACAATAGTTGGGTTTGATATCACCAAACTTATATTCACCTTTTCGGCCTACACCTTCTTTTACTTCATCTTCGTGTTCTGTAAATAATATTTTAAACCTTAACCAAAAACATTTTTTTTTCAATATTGCAAGTAAACATGTCAACGGTTTCCTTTCATGCAAAATCATAGTTTAGACAAAGTTGTAGGGTTTTTGTGTGTGTTTTTTAATTAAGACAAAGTTTGTTTGTATGTTTATTCACATATATTCATGTCTTTCACCAGTGTGTTTTGTGTATTTTTTTAAGCTTTAGGATTTGTTTGTTTCTTTGTCCCTCTTCATGTATCATTAGATTTGTACGAGTTTTGTTTGAACCGGTAAAATATATAGACAACGATGATGAATTGAAGGAAGGTGAGATACGAGGGTGGAGTTTTAAGATACCAATAAAATTAGGACAACTGGCTTGGTTGTTGAATAAAGTTGAGATTCTTTGGGTCATGACCTAGGTCGTTCAAATGACCAGGTTGTCCCCTTTAATTTATTTTTCCTTTTTTCTATTTTAAGGAAACCAATGTAATTATGTCATATGGCAACCAACCTCTCCAAAGGTCACTAATGTGACTAGTCTTAGGAATTATAGGTCCCATTTTCTATTCTCTCACAACATGCCTCTATGAAGATATGATACCATTTATAATAAACTTGAGATAGAAAGCAACTCAAGAAAAGTATCTATCAAGTCTTTATTCAATTGAAAGCAAAGTGTTAAGTCTTTATTCAATTGAAAGCAAAGTGTTAACAGCTAACTTATATAAGCTAATCAACAAAACTAAAAACAGTTAACTGGATAAATGGCTAAAAGATTGGTCCTAAATAATAGTTAGGATTTAATAATCGAGAAAACTTTGACAAATTAAACTATTCTAACAAGACCTTTTATGGATTACATAAAGTTAATATTCTTAATTCTTTTATTTAAGATCTTGCTGTTCTCATTATTTATCTAGAAAAAGAATATTTAATTTTATATATTCTTTATTAGTTTTTATGTTGTTTTCCTGAGTTTTGGTTTTATTTTGCACATTGATACTTTAAAATTACAAATTTACAACAAAAAATTCGAATATATATAAACTAGTTATGTTTAAACTATGAATTGTAACACTCGTTTCCTTTTTATTTAGAGTAAACTGCCATTTTGGTCCATGAGGTTTGGGCAGTTTTGTCACTTTAGTCCAAATCTCAAACTTTTTGCATCTAGGTCCCTGTGGTTTTAGTTTGTTGCCATTTTGGTCCAAAAGTGAAGTCAGCTCAAATTTCTCAAATTAAATCCTGATGTTTTGTCTTTTTCCTCAGGGGTAATTTGGTCATTATAATTTTATTATAACTCATTATTAATTATAATAATAAAACTAAATAATCCCCATATAAAAGCAGCAAATATTTATCTTCCCCAACACCAAACCCTAATCTTCTCCAAACACTCCATCTTATCAAAACATAACACAGATCCCGCCCCTCTTCTTTCTCTTTACCTCAAAAACCCTACCACACACCACCAAATCGTATCCCTTCCCCCATCCCTCTCATCTTTCTCTGTCTCTCTAAGAAACGGCACTAACAAGTTCGGTGGTGGTGGCTGGTTTTGATGAATGGTGTTGAGGTGGTCGCAGCAAGATTGGTGGTGGTGGAGGGGAGACGGTGGTGTAGGTGTACAGTGGCGTGAGTGTACGATGGTAGAAGGGAGACGGTGGTGGTGGGTGTACGATGGTGGAGGGAAGACGGTGGTGTGGGTGTACGGTGGTAGAGGGGAAGTTGTGAAAATCGTGAAATTAAAACGAAAACTGGTGAAAATCATGAAATTAATGCGTTACAGAAGCTGTTTGTTGACGATTTAGATGAATCTTCTTCGTATTCATCGTCAAAAATCGATGTGTTAGAAAACATACCTTTTGGAACGTTCTGAACAGAAACAGAGCTCTAGTGAGGTTTCGAAGCAGAAACGGAGCTCCGGTGAGGTATTGAATGTTGCTGGCCGGTGGAAGGCGGGAACGCCGGTTCATGAGCAGTTTCATGAGCAGAGAAGAGTTTGGAGAAGATGTTTTGGGGAAGGTGATAAGGGATAATTTAGTTTTATTATTTTAATTAATAATGAGTTATAATAAAATTATAAGTTATAATAAAATTATAATGACCAAATTACCCCTGAGGAAAAAGACAAAACATCAGGATTTAATTTGAGGAAGAGTAAACTGCCATTTTGGTCCCTGTGGTTTGGCCAGTTTTGCCACTTTAGTCCAAATCTCAAACTTATTACATCTGGGTCCCTGTGGTTTGCATTTTGTTGCCATTTTAGTCCAAAACTCAAAATGTCTGAATTTTGACTGATTTACTAACCCTTTTATGTCCTGTTGTGGAGGGGTAGTTTGAGCATTTTTTAAATTGAAAACTGATTATTTTTTTAATCTCTCTCTCTCTTATTAAATACCCAATTATGAGCTCTCACTCTCTCTCTCTTATTAAAACCCAGAGCTCTCTCTCTCTCTCTATAGCAGCACCACCACCGCCACCTCCTCCCTCTATCTCTCTAGAAAGAAACTCAGCAACACACTGATTTGGGGAAGGAACTCCGATGACGGATCTGAGATTTGGGGGAAGAAAGATGTGTGGATCTGAGATTGTTCTTAGAGAGTGTGATATAGTTTAGAGAGAGTGATGATCGGAGCTAATAGTTGCAGCGACTGGAACTATAACATCGACGAAGAAAGCGGTGTTTCTCTCTCTAGGTTTTGACATTTTTGAGAGGTTTCTCTCTCTAGATTGGGGGTTTTGAGTACGGGGAACAACCGTCGCCGCCTGAGGCGGCGCTGCCTTTGTCTTCGCTGGAACTGAATGAGAGAGAGAGAGAGAACAGGGGTGCGGGATGAATCTCTGTGATCTCAGTGATCAGAGTCATCGCTTCTATGACGGTGGTGGTGATGGTGGTGGTTATTGTTGTTGTTGTTGTTGTTCTGGCAGTGGTTATTGCTGTTGTTGTTCTGGCAGTGGCATTATTATTTATTAAGTTTGTTTCAAGGCTATGATGATCAGATTAAGTTGGTTTAAAGGGACATTGAAGATCCGACCCGCATCTTGGCGGGGCAAAATCCAGATGGCATAGTGAAGAAGAATTTGACATTCTCTCACCAAGCAACTGTGTATTCTGCAGCCATGGCGTAACTCGTTTCTTCTTTGTCCCCATCCCCCAATTACAGATCTGAGCCTGTCTCCTTGCATTTAATTTATTTTCTCTTGAAAATATGATTTTTTTTTTAAATCCAGGTTGTGGTGGGTTGTGATGGCGGTGTTTGGGTTGTGCAGAGGTTGAAGATGATGATGAGGGGTTTTTATATTTGGGGGTTTTTGATAAAAGAATTGCTTTAATGAAAATTAAATGACCAAAATGCCCCTGCACTACAGGACAAAATAGGAGGTTGCAACAGTAAAAAAATAGGGTTTTTGGATTTTGGACTAAAATGGCAACAAAATGCAAACCACAGGGACCCAGATGTAATAAGTTTGAGATTTGGACTAAAGTGGCAAAAGTGGCCAAACCACAGGGACCAAAATGGCAGTTTACTCTTTGAGGAATTTGAGCTGATTTTACTTTTGGATTAAAATGGCAACAAAACTGAAACCACAAGGACCTAGATGCAAAAAGGTTTGAGATTTGGACTAAAGTGGCAAAACTGCCCAAACCTCAGGGACCAAAATGGCAGTTTACTCTTTTATTTATTAAAAAATTAACATAAATATCCAACCAATTTAAGTTATCATAGCGATTTTTAAATTGTGAACCCATCGGCAATTCATTTAGCTAAATTTGTTATTAAAAAAAAAGAGTAGTTGCACGGTACCCCTGACCGCGGAAGGGATCTCCCTTCCCAGTTCACCACCCGACAAGGATCCCTGGCGGCAAATACCCATAGCTATCAAAGAGGGGTAAGAAACATGTTTCGAACCCGAGACCTCGAGTGTCCTCGGTCCGGCTTAAAGCGGGTGTCGGTGGCCACCAAAGTGGCACTAATGAGAATTGAACTTGGGTCTCCATTGGAGAACCCAAGTCACTCCACCACTAGGCCACTTGTGGTGGTTCTAAATTTGTTATTAGGTTCGGTCTAATCTGACTTAGGCTGTTTGTTTATCTCTTAATGGTCCAGACCTTTTACTGGTTCAACACTTAATTGTTCAGATTGTTTGTTTCATGAGCAGATGTCTGAATGGTTTAGACATTTGCCTCTGAATGGTTAAGTTTTATACAGACTTTGAATGGTTAAGACTTCTAATCTGAATTGGTCAGACATTTGCCTCTGAAGTCTGAAGGGTTAAACACTATACTGCCTCTTAATGATTCAGACCTCTTACTGGTTTAGCACTTAATGGTTCAGACCTCTTACTGGTTCAAGACTTAACGATTCAGAAGTTCCCAAACAGCCCCTTAAATAAACTTAATTTAAATATATCTTAAAAGGCCAACAATATAAAGTAAAAGACTCTTGTCCTAAACAATAGGATCTAAACATCTAGCAATAGAGAAAACTTTGACAAGTTAAACTATTCTAACAAAACCTCCAATTTCTTTACTCAACCTAACCTACATTTTTTTTCAATATCTTTTATGTCACTTTCCTGTTTGCATGATTAAAACCCATGATTAAAAAAAGACAAAAACCATCTTAAACCGGCCTTTTATCTAAAAACATGCAACAAATTAGCCACAGTTGACCAAACCATATGTCCAGTCCATTAACGAGCATCAACACGCCATTAATGAACCACCCGGTCCACCCTAATGTGGCCATTTGTTGACAACGATGCGCCAAATCATCTCTGCAGATTAGCTTCATATTCACCTCGCTGGCACCCACCGTCTGTCACCACTGGTTCACTCTCCGTTCAATTCCGGTTCGATCGGTCTAACTAACCCTATATCAATTCCGATTTCCGATTTCATCATATTATTGTTATTCATTCTCATTCAGTTTCTGTTTACTGACTGTTGTTATCAGTAATTCAGTATCTCCGTGTTTAGTTCTGTTTCAAACCCTAATTTTGCTGTTTTATTCACGTTTGAATCTTCGATTTACGATTCAATCGCGTGAATTCGATTGCTACAACACGTATGAATTGATTTCTGACTGTTGTTATCAGTGTCTACGTGTTTAGTTCTGTTTCAAACCCTAGTTTTGGTGTTTTATTCACGATTGATGAGTTTGAATCCTCGATTTACGATTCAATCGCGTGAATTCGATGCCTACAACATGTATTGATTAATTGCCGCCTGTTATTATCAGTATCTACGTGTTTAGTTGTGTCTGAAACCCTAATTTTGCTGTTTTATTCCATGATTGATGAATTTGAATCTTCGATTTACGATTCAATCGCGTGAATTCGATGGCTACAACGTGTGTTTTCTGTTTAATAACTGTTTTTATTACTATCTATGTGTTCAGTTAATTAATTATGTTTCAAACCCTAGGTTTTTTGTTTCTTCGATTGATGAATTTGAATCTTCGATACTCGGTTCAATCGTGTGAATTCGATCGATGGCTACTGCACGTATTTTCTGTTTACTAGCTGTTATTACTATTTCAAACCCTGGGTTGTTTGTTTCTCCCACGATTGATGAATTCGAATCTTCATTACTCGATTAAATCGCATGAATTCGATGGCTACAACACGCATTTTCTGTTTAGTAATAGTTGTTATTAGTGTTTTAAACCCTAGTTTGTTTGTTTCTTCCACGATTGATGAGTTTGAATCTTCGATTCTCGTTTTCCATGGAGATTACTCGCCTCCGTCGCCTCC
This sequence comes from Helianthus tuberosus, assembly GCA_030545235.1. Classification (NCBI taxonomy): domain Eukaryota; kingdom Viridiplantae; phylum Streptophyta; class Magnoliopsida; order Asterales; family Asteraceae; genus Helianthus; species Helianthus tuberosus. The sequence continues at coordinate 98,055,214 of CM060446.1, read as the reverse complement.
CCCGCCGGCTCCGTCACCGCATCCTCCGTCGTTATCGTGTGAGGAAGATTTAGGAGGTATTGGTAGTTTGGACACCACGTGTGAACTGAATTCTAGTTTGATATTTGAAACTGATGTGTATATAGAAGGGGAAGGGAACTTAAGGATACTCCCAGGGGTTAGGTTTGTGTGCGCTGATGCTGGTTGTGCGGTGGTAATTAATGTTAGTTCTGAGTTTAGGTTAGGGTTGAATTCGGTGATAGTAGCTGGGACTGTTGATGTGACGGCTGGGAGTGCGGTATTTGATGAGGGTTCAGTTGTGAATGTGACTGCTTTGGGTGGTGATCCGCCGGAGTACACGAGTGGGTCGCCTAAAGGGGTTTTAGGTGGTGGTGGTGGGCATGGTGGTAGGGGTGCTTGCTGTGTTGTGGATAATACGAAGTTACCGGAGGATGTGTGGGGCGGTGATGCTTATGGGTGGTCGAGTTTGGATCAGCCGTTTGATTATGGGAGCAAAGGTGGGACTACTAGTAAAGAAGTGGATTATGGTGGGAAAGGAGGTGGTAGGGTTTGGGTTGAGGTGGTGGATGCTGTTGAAATTATAGGGAGTATTTTTGCCGATGGTGGTGATGGTGGGCTTAAAGGCGGAGGAGGGTCTGGTGGCAGCATTTTTGTGAAGGCCCATAAAATGTAATGGTCTCTTTCTTTATATATTTTTTACTTTATTTCACTGCTAATTCTTTTGAATGAATAGGATATATGGTAAATTTATGGTTTGTTATATCTTGAATGCATATTAGGTTCATGTGGATTAATAGGCTTCAAAGCTGAGACACCATGTAAACTGTCATAGAGATCGTGCACATTGTAATATTCAGCTTGTTGTAAATGATCCTATGTTAGGCATATGGACGTATTCATTTTATATACTTGTTTTTATATGAAAAAGAACTACCTAAAATCAGTGGAACTATCCTTGTAATTCCTTCTATACCCATTGTGTCATGTGCTAACAAAAGTCTGTTCCTACAGTAGATGTTTATAATTTATATTTGGCAGACATTTTAGTTAATGAACTATCAAATAAGCAGTAATATATATGTACATTATCTTAAATGTTCAATTACTTGGTAAATACATTTGCTCATGGCCTCGTGTTAGAAAACATATAAATTGAATTGCTAAAGTTTTGTCGGGCAAATCCAACGGAAAATTGAAAATTCAAATAACATGCAAATTAGCGGCTCCTTTGATTTCAGATCCAATAGTATCTAGTCTTCAGTTTGTAGGTTCATTCTGCTCCTTTGATTTCAGATCCAATAGTATCTAGTCTTCAGTTTGTAGGCTCATTTTGTGTGTGATCAAAATGGTCAAGTGCACACACACATCTGTGTATGTATGAGTGAATTGTGATTTTACAGTAGGTTATTCTGTTAGGTTATTTACTTTAATGAGGATTTATGTGATGCCAGCTTGATATCAACTGTCTCTTTTAGTCAGTTGATATGGTCTTGATATCAACTGTCTCTTTTATTGCGTTTGGGCACCGGCTAGACAGAATTATGCAACATTTATCTTTGTTTGTTCTATGAAGAACAGGACAGGTAGTGGTATCTTAAGTGCATCTGGAGGTAATGGGTTTGCTGGTGGTGCTGGTGGAAGAATATCTGTAAATGTTTTCAGCAGGCACGATGACCAAACAATTGTTGCTCATGGTACATTCATATTACGTTGTTACCCTTGTTTTCATTTATCTAAATTTTGTTCTTTTTGTTGAATCTGTACATTAGTTGATCGACTTCATTAGTCGCATAAACCTTTATTTGTATTTTAGGTGCTCACACTTTTCAAAAGTTTAATTGAAAGTTCCTTTTTACAATGATTATGCCCCTAGATTCATTGAAGCTTACATGTGAATTTCTTTGTTAAATATTAAAAATCCCATACTTTTAAAATTCAACTGAAAGTCGTTATATTAAACCTTGAGCTAATCATAAGAGGACTATTTTTGTGAAGTTATGAAAAGTCTAGGGACTCAATCATACAAAAAGGACTATATGTTAATAATTGAGTGTAGGTCTAGAATTTAATTTTGCAAAAATATAGTGTAGGAACTTAAACTTTTTGAAAAGGCAATATTCCAGCATGTTTTTGTTATAAGTATGTATTTGGTTTCAGTTAATACCAATTTGGCCATAACCATGCAAAATAACAAACTACCTTTAATTTTTTAGAAAAAAAAACAACAATTTTTAACCTATAACATGTTAGTTACTCATCTGAAATACTTGTCTTTTTAAGCTTTTAAAGGAATATTTGTTATCCATCATATCTTTAGTCAAGCATTTAGCATAATGTACAAGTATTCAATATACCCTTACTAAAGTGAAAAAGACCGAATTGCTCTTTAAGTTAACAAAAAAGACAGAAATACCCCCGACTTAACAGAGAAAAATGGATGGAGTTAACGAGCCAGATGCAAATGACAAGATTTAACACCTTTTGGACCTAGATGCGAAAAAACAAACCTTTAGACGGAAGTCTCAAAACTGGCCAAACCTCAGGGACGAAAATGACATTTTACTCTATTTATGGCCTTAATGAAAAAATTGAATACTTGGCGACCTCCACAATATTATTCCTTCAAGTTATTCACATAAAATGAGTGGTTTCAGTAGATATCTCTGCTTCTGTTGCTATTGTATTGCATTTAATATGGTATTTTAGCCGCTGACTTTTTTTTTTTATTATTTTTACAGGGGGACAAAGTTATGGCTGTCCGGCAAACTCGGGTGCTGCAGGAACTTTCTATGATGCTGTTCCTCGAAGGCTTAAAGTCAACAACCACAACAGGTCTACAGATACAGACACACCTTTTTTCACATTCCCAAATCAGCCCCGTTGGACCAGTGTTGACATCCAAGATTATGCTAGAGCTGATGTTCCTTTGCGTTGGAGTCGTGTGCAGGTTGTCAAGATGTCAGTTACTGCAATTCTTAATGTACATTATGGAGAATGCAAGAGCAAGTTGGGTAATGGGTCAAAACAGATTCGGGATAAAATATGTGATTTTGTTCAGTTTTTAATAAGTAAAAACTTTGTTAGTTATAATAACAAAAACAATTTTACCAGTTTACTACGATGATGATCTTATTTGGTTTTAAAATGCACGCATAATGCGTGATGCGCCCGATGCGCTGATGAGAGCGCATCGCCACAGCTGATGCGTTGCGATTACGTGATGCGAGAATATTGCGCTGATTTCACATAATGTGCTCGTCGCATAATGCATTCCGATGCACGCAACATTGTTTGTTCTGTTTTTTTCCAGATTTTATGAAATGGGTCGAGTTTTTTCAGTATTTAATGTCTTAGTATGCTTGATTTGATCCAAAAAGCACAACTCTTTTCTTCTTATTACGATAGTTGTTTTAGTTTATGTATGTTTTTATAAGTTATTATGTATAATTAGTTAGTATTTTTTTATAGAGAGTGCATTGCATACGTGATGCGCTCCCATCGCGCATCAGATTTTTGGACCAAACGCATCGAAGCGCATCACACAATTAAAACCAAGATCTTATCTTTGAGTAAAAATGATTTAGAAGGCTGTATGTGTGACGATTCGTTTCGGGTTGGTATAACCGGAGCCGAACACAAGTGTTTAGTTTAATGTGTTGAAGCATGTATCGCTGACACGGCCTATGCAACCTGTTTATTTAAGCAGGCGACCGGTTTATCTACAACCCAACCCAAACATTACGGGTCGACCCAAACCTGTTTAGATCCAACGGTAACCCGTGTATATTTGTATCGTCTGTGGAACTGTAGCCCTTACATTGACCCATTCACCTTCCAGCAATTTTTTTTTTTAATTTGACCTGTCTATCCTGTAAATGGGTCGAAATTGCCACCAAACTTCCAATTGCTTCACAGTTAACTTGTTACCACTTGATTTCGCTTTGAACGACTTTTGCTACATAACTTTTTTTTTTCTAATATATATAGGTTCAGGGACAGCTTAGTTTATCAACCTCAGCCGTTTTAAGCTTTGGTCTTCCCCATGATGCCGTGTCAGAGTTTGAGCTAATTGCAGAAGAACTTTTAATGAGCGATTCAGTTATCAAAGTAAGTAAGAGGCATTATATACGTTCCTGTTTCAATATACTTTCATCTTTCTCTTCTACATTTGTTTATTTTTTGGTGTTACTGTTACTGAGTAAATTAAGTAGTTCAATTGGGGAAAATTATTGTCATTTCATATAATAGGATTCTTTTTTATTATAGGATTTTCACAAGCTTGCTTGAGTATGGGTCTTTCTTACCGTTATGGTCTTAATTGTTTGTTACACATGTTTTAAAACCTATAAATGAAATTAGGGCCATATGCTCTGCTTGCTTATGCTATACTAATCTTTTTACTTGCGTAGATATATGTAGGGGTGAGTATACGAAAACCGATAACCAAAAAAACCGAAAACCGAACCGAAAATAACCGAAACCGACTTAACCAATCGGTTACAGTTAAGATATGGCCAAAACCGAATCATTCGGTTACGGTTTCGGTTTCGGTTTTCCCTTCTTCCATAACCGAAACCGATAGTTATATATTTATATGTTTTTCATGTACATCCATGTATTTGAAACATATATTCATGTATTTCCATGTGTTTAAAACATATTTTTATGTATTTTTCATGTGTTTTTATGTATTTGTATGCTTGAAAATGGTTCAAAACACTTGACTAATTATTTTAAGTTTGTAATTTTGCACAAGTTTTGTTCTTGGTAATTAACCGAACATAACTGAAACCGAACCGATAACCGACATTTTAACCGAATTAACCAAACCGACTTAACCAATCGATTTCGATCATGTGTAAAAACCGAACCGAACCGACATTTTCTCACCCCTAGATATATGTTCTACCTAAACACGGATACGTTTGATTTGTTCTTAACTTACTTTTTATCATGTATTATAAAAAAAATCAGTGGTAGGCTTATTGTTTTATTTGATATATATCCTTTTAGATATATGGGGCTTTGCGAATGTCTGTTAAGTTGCACTTGATGTTGAACTCCAAAATGATAATAGATGGTGACAGTGAGGGCGATCCAATTATTGCCACTTCATTGCTCGAGGCAAGCAACTTACTGGTTCTCAAGGTAAGTTATCTTCTATTTCCTTGCAAAAGTTAATTCAGAGACTTACTATACTATTTAAGTAATTAAATCGTATAACTGATTACGTCAGGGTGGATCTGTGATACAATCAAATGCAAATCTTGGTATTCATGGACAAGGTTCACTGAATTTGACTGGCGAAGGAAATGTTATAGAAGCTCAGCATCTGGTTTTATCAATATTTTGCTGTATCAATGTAAGGCTACTTGCTTTTTTATTTCCTGTTTGAACGGCAAACTCAGACATGTTTCTCCCTTGTTCTAGCCTATGCAGTTAATATCGGTGATAAATGGGTTACCGGTCCCCATGTAAAATATCGGTACCGATATTATCAGCGATATTGATCGATATATCATCGATTTCCCTGACATCAATACCTATCTTCTTAGTTCTACCGTTCGTCTTTCTTCTTATTGCTGCTATTAGTGTATAAAGTTTTAATTGTTAATTGTTATGTTTTAAGTCTTAATTAGTTCCTACTTGCTACAGTTGTTAGTGTTTTGCAAGTTGCAAAAATTTGTTAATGGTAGGAGAGTATACTGAATTATTAGTGTTAAATTGCTATATATATATATTCAGCATGATAAAGTTACCGATATCCCACTGCGATAACTAATATCTCAAATATCGGTCCTTGACCGATATCCCATTTTTTACCGCATTAACTGCATAGCATGATAGCATCCTAGTCCAACAGTTGATTTTGAAAATATTTGTTTTTTTCAGGGCATTATAATTTCACACTTTCTTGATAATATAGTTACATGGAGATTGTGAGAGCCTTTACTTGTGCATCAAATATTTGCAACTAATAACTGTATATCATTGTTTGCTACGTTATCTCTTTTATTACGAGTAGAGGTGACAAGATGTGCGGGTTGGGTATTGGGTCGAAATGGGCCATGTTTTAGTATCAGTTGCAATGTGGCCAATTGGGACGGGTTGGATTGACCCGCAAACACTGTTTGTCCTTTTTAATTTTTTTAATGAATAGCTTGTGGATCAATCATGATTACAAACAGTATTATTACAGTAGTAATCTACATTTACGATACAAAAATTGATTTGAGGTTGTATGCAAAATAGACTTTAGGTGACTTTCAACATGTTTGACTGGTTTGTCTTTTATCTGTTTTATTATTTGACTCATTTGACCCATTTAGATAAAATACAACCTGGACGAACCCATTTGTAAATAAAAGGTTAAATGACTGTAAAAAGCAATTTCTGTGGTATAACAGTTTTGTTATAAAATCTGTTTAATGACTGTAAAAAGTAAGATATTGTAAATATAAATTCCTTGAGGTACATGTATCTTTTCATCTTTTATGTCATTATCTAAAGCTATCATTGCATATCTTTTGATGCCATCTTTGACTTCAAGACGCATGGCGCATTTCGTGTCAGTCTATTTAAAATAAAATGTTTGGCGACATATGTAGGTTGAACCTGGATCTGTGGTCCGAGGTCCATTGCAGAACACAACTAATAAATACTTGTAAGTATTTACAATTTAGTACTAAGTAGTAAGTACTAACACATGCTTTGGTTCAAACTTTAGTAGATGATATATTGATATATGATAGGTCAAATTGTGAACTTGAGGTTTGCCCCATGGAATTAATTCATCCGCCTGAAGATTGCAGTGTGAACTCTTCATTGTCCTTTACTCTGCAGGTGATACATTATTTACCTTAAATACATTTATTTTTTCATATTAGGTGTACTGATTAGACGTCATGCTTCTGCAGATATGTCGAGTTGAAGAAGTAATTGTTGAAGGTTCAATTGAAGGATCTGTTGTTCATTTCCAATGGGTCAGAACTGTAATTATTCAACCTTCTGGATCAGTAATTGCCTCTGGGTTAGGTATTTTATTTTCTTTCTGTATGTTCTAATTGTGTCTGGAAACATGCATCATTGATATGTTCATGACCGGAACTGAAAAATCCAACAGGTCTTTTGGTTAACCTAACCTGAAAAAGGCAGTAGTTGGTTTGGTTAGGGTTTACAATTTTATGAAAGATGGTTGACCGAAAAACTGAAATTATTAAGATACTACTTTTTCCATTTTAGGCCTAGCAATACTAATCCACTAATGATGTTTAATACAATTGAGAGATGAAATAATGTAGGCTGCATTGGTGGAGCGGGTAAAGGAAAGTTCTTGAGTGCGGGCCCTAGTGGTGGTGGGGGCCACGGTGGCAGAGGTGGCAATGGGTATTATAATAACAGTATGATTGTGGAGGGTGGTGATACTTATGGTGATGCTGATTTCCCCTGTGAGCTTGGTAGTGGCAGTGGGAATGATAGCTTGGGTGGTGCAACTGCTGGCGGTGGTATCATACGTAAGCTTCTAGATCTTTAATGTTAATTTATGTTGTGTTTGGTATCTTATATCTCCACATAATTCTCAAGCAAATATAGGAATCTCTGAGTGCTTAATGTAGTAGAAACATTTTGGCCATTAATTTCATCATTTTGGCGGTTTAACCAGGACCTTTTGGCTTCTGTTATTTTATTGTCGTAATTAAACAAAATTGTTATAAAAGTAAAACTTGTCATATACAAGGTTTGATAGAAAAGAATGTCATAAAACTTGGTATAAAGATATCATAGAAATTATTACTATTACTATTACTATTACTATTACTATTACTATTACTATTACTATTACTATTACTATTACTATTACTATTACTATTACTATTACTACTATTACTATTACTATTATAACAAAAGAGGGTGTCTTAGGAATAGTACCTAAGACAAACTCTATTTTTTATTGTTTTTTGCCATATTTACAACAATGCCATCCATGGTTTTTTTCTTTCTTTTTGTGTATTCAACCCTTCAACTTTTAGCATTGCCACTCACCCAAGGGTGTCTTAGGAATAGTACCCAAGACACAAACTCTATTTTTTATTGTTTTTTTGCCATATTTACAACAATGCTATCCATGTTTTTTTTCTTTCTTTTTGTGTATTCAACCCTTCAACTTTTAGCATTGCACTCACCCCCTCAACTTTCTAAAAACTTTGTAAAATGTCATTTGACCCCTCGAGTTTTACGTTTACATTTTGTTCTTGGTTGGGCTACGTTTTGTTTGGAGACGAGTTGGGTCAAATATAATACATTTTCACTAGGCGGGATAAATTCGAGTTATCTTACGTTTCGACTCCGCCGCAACGTGTGGTACCATTCTTTAACGTAAAAAAACACTATTTTCTTACGTGCTTATCTTTAAGTACGTTTCGTTATAAATCCAAGTTGGTTTATGTTTCGACATAAATTTTCTTGGTAATGAGTCGGGTCAAATATAATACATCTTCGTGCTTATTTTCATGTGCGTTTTCAGTTGGTCTACATTTTGACGTAAATTTTGTTCGAAAACGAGTCTGGTCAAATATTTGATGGTATAAGTTCAAGTTACTTTAAGTTTTGACGCCGCTACAACACGCAGCGGGTCAAAATACTAGTTAAATAAATTGATATAAAAATGTTAATAAAAAAAGTATAAAAAATGTCATATGTTATAAAATTTCATATTTCGAATTTCATTGACATTGTTTTCTCTTCAACTTAAAATAATTTGAAATAGTGATGGGTTCACTGGAGCGCTCTTTGTCAAGTTTGTACATCTACGGCTCAGTCACAGCTGATGGAGAAAGCTTTGGAGAAAACATGAGAAAGCAAAATGTCAATCCTAACCCTGCGATTAGTCCAGGAGGTGGATCTGGTGGAAGTATTCTTCTATTTGTTGATAGACTAACACTTGGCAATACATCTTCAATCTCAACCGTTGGCGGCTATGGTGGTCCCAATGCTGGCGGCGGTGGTGGTGGTAGGATTCATTTTCATTGGTCTGATGTTACAGTTGGCGATGAATATCAGCCCGTGGCAAGTGTAAATGGAAGCATCAATATTGGGTTTGACTCTTGACTAATCACTACTTTCTTATTTAATTTCATAGAGGTGGTAGTTTTGAGTCTTTTGACTCATTTATTTATAATGGTTGGTTTGGGTAGTGTTTTATCTCAAATGGGTCAAATAAGTTTTTCAGCAAAAAAGGGAACGGAGCAAATGGGTTGTACAGGTGTCGGGTTGATAGTCGTTTAACATACATAATGCATACAAATTCCTAAATCATCTGGTCAGACATTTGATTATTCCTGTAAAAATATTGTTATCTTAATCATAGACTAAGATGCCATTTTCGTCCTTGAGGTTTGGCTAGTTTTGCGACTTTCGTCCAAAGGTTTGTTTTTACGCATCTGGATCCTAAAGGTTTGAAGCCTTGCCATTTTCATCCGGCTCGTTAAGTCCATTCATTTTTCTCCGTTAAATGAGGTGTATTTTCGTCTTTTTTGTTAACTTAAAGGGCAATTCGGTCTTTTTCACTTTATTTACAAGCATTTAGCATAATGTACAAGACCGGATTGCCCTTTAAGTTAACAAAAAAGACGAAAAAACCCCTGACTTAACGGAGAAAAATGGATGGAGTTAACAAGCCGGATGAAAATGGCAAGATGTCAAACCTTTTGGATCCAGATGCGGAAAAACAAATCTTTGGACAAAAGTTGCAAAGCTGGCCAAACTTCAGGGACGAAAATGGCATTTTACTCTTAATCATATTAATGCATTAATTATTTGAAAGTTTTTTAGAAAATTGACTAAAAAAATGTTAGCGGGTCAACCCAACCGATCTATTTCATGCTGCATTCCATTCCTGCATACCAGAACTACCTAAGTGTACATAGTTCTGTAACATATATTATATATAGGTGCTTTGACTCATACTCTTGTTATATGTAGGTATTTTATGATCATTTTTCTTTGGTCTTGTCTTTTCTCTGACATCAGGCCGTCAGCCTTTTGTGTTTACATACTCTTATTATGCTTTTGCTTCATTATATATGCAGAGGAGGAGTTGGTAAAGGTCTGGGCCAACCTGGGGACAATGGAACTATAACTGGAATAAGCTGTCCAAAAGGGCTCTATGGTATCTTTTGTGAGGTAGGGTTATTTCTCTTTAGTAATATAAAAATCATACAGTAGAAACTCGATAAATTAATACTCGATTATTTAATAAACTCTCTAAGATAATATTTTTTGCCGGTCCCGACTCGGGGATAGGGTGCTAAATTAATAATTCGCTAAAATTATACGATAATTTATTTAGACCCCATATAAAATATAAATTAATAATTCCTTATATATAGCATATTATATGAATGATTTATGAAGGTTTCTTGAAAAATGACTCAATTGTCTTTTGTTTTTTATTGAAATCAATTTCCCCTTGAATCTCGTCTCTAATTTCCCCTTCGAATCTCGTCTGTCATTGTTGTTTTTTTCACACCTTTAAGATGGGAAGCCGTGTTGTGTGTATGATTTGTTTGTGTTAACCTATTTTGATCTTGTATTTATATAGAAAATATTTTTAATGTCCATAAAGTGATACATTGAACACAAGAAGCATAATAAGGTGGGAGATTGAAGGTTTCTTTCAAATTGGGCCGTTCATTTGATATACATGCATTGTATACAATAATTAAGTGGAAGCTTGAAAGGTGTTTGTAAACTAAGTATTCTACTATAAATTAATAAAATATTAATTAATATATAAATTAATAATTATTAATTTATCGATTAATTAATAACTCTTTTAATTAATAAATTTTGGTGGTCCCAAGTGTATTATTTTATAGAGTTTCTAATGTACTAGGTTATTAATTAGGATATTTTAGTATTTATATTTTGATGTTGGCTTCTTTCACTCTTATTAGTTTCATTAGTTGAAATAATTTGGATGTAGGAATGCCCACTTGGTACCTACAAGAATGTTAGCGGGTCTGAACGATCCCTTTGCTATGAGTGCCCAACTTTAGAGTTTCCATATCGTGCCATTTTTACCCCTGTTCGAGGTATTTTCGCTTATATTCAGTCTAGTTGATGCTTAATAAGCGTAACATGATGTGTGATTGAATACCCAACTCAAGTCCTGAGATTCTGACATGGTTAAATTTCTTTTTCTGATTACGAGGTGGCCTTAATTTCTTTATCTAATTCCTTTTTCTCGTACGGGTCAAATTAAAAAGATTAGCTAAAACACTGACTCGTCCAATGGGTTGAAAACTTGTAGACCATCCATATACTGAAATTACTTTAGAGACCATCCAATTATTATGTTTCATACCAATTAGGCAATTAGGGGTGTGCATGGGTCGGTTTTGGCTCATAACCATAACCAAGATGCCGGTTAATGGATTACCATAACCATAACCAATCAGTTATGGAGGTTTCGGATTTGAAGGTTATAGTGGGTTGGTTATGGATCGGTTAATCGTGATTACCAAATATTCAAACAAAGCAATATGGTTTAATCCATAAATTCAAACAAAACATTTAACCAAGACGATATATATAACACATAAATTCAAACAAACATTCCACCAAAAACATCAAATATTGAAAAACTCGTGAAAAGTAAAAAATCTGACAAATAGTTTGCTACGTGTCGGTTTGGTTCAATTATGGCGGGTATGGAAATATTGATCACCATAACCGACCCGCTACTTTCGGTTTAAAAAAAAACAAGTAACCGACCCACCAGTTTTATATTTGGTTCGGCCTTGTCGGTTAATTCGGTTTTTTGCACACCCCTAATACCAATTATATCGAAAAAGACTTGTCTGAGGATGAAAATGCCTTTAAAAATATAGAAAAAACATAGATAGCTTCAGTGACGTGTTTCATGTTATAGGTTTAAGCTTTAATTATCAAAACAATTCAAGTGCATTTCGTCATTCAGCTTTAGCTTTTTTTTTTTTGGCTGAAATTGCTATATATGAAATCAGATTCATACTTGGGTGGGTTATAATGTTAAAATTAAATACTAAGGGGTAGGTTTGTTGCTTTTAACGATGCATATTTTCATAAAACAGGTGGTGTTGCTGATATTCCTTGTCCTTATAAGTGTGTTTCCGAGAGATACCACATGCCACACTGCTATACAACATTTGAGGAGTTGATTTACACGTTTGGCGGGCCGTGGCTATTTGGTTTCATGCTCCTAAGCTTGCTTATACTTTTTGCTCTTGTACTTAGTGTTGCTCGTGTGAAATTTGTTGGTGGTGATGAAATCTCTAGCCTAGTACCAGCTAGGCATGGCGGCTTGCAATTGGATCGCTCAGTTCCTTTCTTGGAGTCATTAAATGAGGTTTATTCTCAAGTTAACTTGTAACCTCCAGGTGTCAAAGTGGGTGGGTCGGGTACCTCTTAACGGTACCCGTACCGAATCTGAACAAAACTGGGTACCGAATACCGTACCGAATATTACGGTATGGTACGGGTACGGTACCCGCTTTGGTACCACTTTGTTTTTTAATCTTTTGAGCACTCGTACGGTTACCAAATAGGTAAAATCGGTACGAGTACCAATACAATACAGGTACCAAATAAGGTAAAACTGGTACGAGTAGTAATACAATATGGGTACCAAATAGGTAAAATGGATACGAGTAGCATAATACCGTAATACGAACAAGTACCATAATACGAACTAGTGCTATATAAAATTAGGTACCAGTACCATTTTTTACCCATGCCCGTACCGATACATGTACCGAATACCCAAAATCGGTACGGGTACGATACGGGTATGGGTTGACCTGAAATACTCTGTAACATATATTTGGATTTTCAATATGTGGTTAGTGTGAAATATGATTACAAAAGCAATATCATTTCTGTAACAATCTGATGTTTTGAATAAAATGATTTAGGAGAGTTTATTCGGGCACTTATGGGTACGGATCGAAACAGGTCATGTGGGACGACTTGAAAAACCTTTTATTTAAAACTTTTAGATTTTTGATAAAATATTTAGTGTGTCAAATATGAACACATAAATATATTATTTCAGTGATGATCTACTTTTTAATAAAATGATTTTGGAGGTTTTACGCACAACAGTGCTTGTGGCGGCTTATGAGTTGTTTGATCCTTTTATAAGTAAAAGGGTCGAAATTGTGAGCTCTAGTTTCACATACTTGGTCCTGATTTTTATTTGTAATTGTAGAAATAATGTTGCTTCTTCCTTTCAGGTTCTTGAAACCAACAGAAATGAGGAATCCCGAAATCATGTGCACCGTATGTACTTCTTGGGGTCTAATACTTTTAGTGAACCTTGGCATCTTCCTCACTCTCCTTCAGAACAAGTAGCTGAAATTGTGTATGTTTCTTCTCTTTGGTATACTTCAATACGGGCTTGGGTTAAAGTGGGTAAAATTCTAAAACGGACTAAAACGGGTCGGGTTGGGTTGGCCTGCAAACATTTTTTTGTCTATTTTGATATTTTATAAATAATTAACACGTTAGTTATGGTTACAAAGCCAATGTTGTTACAGAAATAATATGCACCAACCAAATCGACCATTAATAAGTAAACTAGTATTTTACCCCGTGCGTTGCGGCAGTATCAGTTAGTGGCACTCGGTATAGTGGTAAAAATGGAAAAAAAGTAACTTTATTTAAGTTTAGGGGCAGTGTGATAACTTAAGTATTTTATCACGCGCGTTGCGACGGTATCAGTACAGTGCTAACTGCTAACACTCGGTGTAGTCGTCAAAAGAAGGAAAAAGAGTAACTTTATTGCAGTTAAGGACTGTATGAGAACTTTATTAAACTGCAGGGGTGTAAATAAAAAATTAAAATAAAAGACAGAAAAAAAAAGTCATGGCTGCCCACGTGGCAGCATGTGAATGGATAAAGTGAATAGTGAGACACAAAGGTTGCTTATTAATAATAGAGTAAACTGCCATTTTGGTCCCTGAGGTTTGGTCACTTTTGCCACTTTAGTCCAAAACTCAAACATTTTGCATCTGGGTCCCTGTGGTTTCAGTTTTATTACCATTTTGGTCCAAAAATGAAATCAGATCATATTTGTCTTATAAAATCCTGCAATTTTATCATTTTCCTCAGGGGCAAATCAGGTCATATTTGTCTTATAGAATATGGTATTTATTTATAAAAAAAGAAATGATCATTTTGCCCCTGCGGAAAAGGACAAAATAGCAGGATTTTATAAGACATATATGACATGATTTCATTTTTGGACCAAAATGACAATAAAACTGAAACCACAGGGACCCAGATGCAAAAAGTTTGAATTTTGGATTAAAGTGGCAAAAGTGACCAAACCACAGGGACCAAAATGACAGTTTACTCTTAATAATAATAATAATGGGTCGAAATTGCCACCTCTAGTAAATATCATTGTAGTGGTTACATACCCATAGTTATGTATGTGATTTTCTAGGATTTGACATCCTCTTTAAAAGTTAAACCATCATGGTGCTATTAGTTTATATGACAGCACGGAATAGAAACAAACTAAACACTTTTTTTTTTTTTTATGTTTGCAAGCAACTCTAAATTAGGGGCAAAACAGAAACCATCTTGTATTTTATTATTGGCTGTAGCTACCGAGTATAGCAGCGAATGACCTGTGCAACTATTAGGTCACTCTTATGCTAATTTTTCAGAAATTGTCTCTATAGTGTATATGTATATGCTACTTGATATATGCTGACACTTGATAATTATTTTCAAATAAAAGTTTTCAAAATCGTTATCTTTTTATTAAAAGAATTCACATGAGCATTTTGTTTTTCATATGTAACATCAGCAATGTACATGTATAAATTGAAAGGTTTTGCAATTTATCAATAATCAATGTAACCACTCGTGGCAGGTATGAAGATGCATTCAATAGGTTTGCAGAAGAAATTAATATTCTAGCAGCTTATCAATGGTGGGAAGGTTCAATATATAATATTCTTTCTATTATTTCATATCCGTTTTCTTGGACATGGCTTCAATGGTGTCGTAAAAAGAAGATACAAAGATTACGTGAGTTTGTTAGATCAGAGTATGATCACGCGTGCTTGCGTTCATGTCGTTCTCGTGCTTTGTATGAGGGGCTTAAGGTTATTCTTTTATCCTTTCAACACCCCAAGTGCATAATACCTCCTATATCATTTTCTTTAATCAATTATATTATTGATTAAGGTTATTCTTTTGTTCATGTTCATGTTGTTTATGTTTGTTCGTTTAAACGAACAATTCACGAAAGCAAATGAACATAAACAAACAAACTTAAACGAACATAATTTAACAAACAATAAACAACACAAATGAACAAAATATAAATGAATATAATTGACTAAACACAAACGAACAGAAAGTAATTTCTTATATAAATTAGGGATTAATTACGATAATTCCATTCGAAAACCCATTTATTACTTGAAAGCCCTATTACCAATTAGTTTCATTTATATAAGTAGTTAGAAAGTTTCTTCTATGTTAATATTTATATTAATATAACTACTTATGTATTTAATTTGAAACTAACAAACATAAACAAACGGATATAAACAAATGTAAATAAATGAACTAACATAAACGGATGTTCACGACATAAATGAACGAACAAAACGTGTGTTCATGTTCGTTCGTTTATTAAATAAACGAACACAAACGAACTTCCGCCGAACAAGTTCATGAACGTTCGGTTCGTTTACAGGCCTAACTATTTGTACAACTGAGTGACTGAAAACATAATGTTTTAATCTGGTAAAATGCAGGTCTCTGCAACTTCTGATATGATGCTTGCGTATGTGGATTTCTTTCTTGGCGGAGATGAGAAGAGAGACGACCTTCCTCCGTCACTTCATCAAAGATTTCCCCTCTCTTTAGTTTTTGGCGGCGACGGAAGTTACATGGCTCCTTTTGTCCTGCATAGTGACAACATTTTAACCAGCCTCATGAGTCAGGTTTCGTAGTTTGACTTTAATCTTTGACCCAGATACACTGTTTGATGGTCCTCTGAATTTAGAGGTGGCAAATTGAGTTCAACGGGTTGGGTAATAGGTCAAAATGGGCTTGTGGATGGGTTGACCTGATACAGTTTTTGTTCAATTTTTTTGGAACGAGTTACGTAAAAAATTAACAAAAAAACTAAACATAGTCCCTACTACAGTGTTTTCCCTCGTAATAGTCGTTTGGTAATTGTATGTATATTAGTTTTAGGAATATAATTATTAAATATTTTTAGGAAAATTGGATTTAAATAATTCAACCCGGCTGTTTTTGGCCAATAATAATCCCAACTGAGTTTATTCTCACCAGTGGTCCAACCTTTTTCATTTTGTTTGTATAATGGTCCGCCGTTAAAAATAACTTAATTGAGTTAACTAGTTAAGTTTTTTTCCGAATTACAAATTGACGTTTTAGGGCTTTTGATCAGAACGAGGATACGAGTCGATTGATGTAAAACTTACCTCGAAACAGTTCTCCAAACGGCTTGATTTTTGTTAATTAGGAGTTTAAACACCCGAATTGAAGCAGCGTTTTCGTCGTTTGGAGCACTATTTCGAGGTAAATTTACATCACTCGACTCGTATCCTCGTTCTGATCAAAAGCCCTAAAACATCGGTTTGTAATTCGAAAAAAAATTAACTCTATTATGTTTCTTTTAACGGCGGTCCATTATACAAACAAAATGAAAAAGGTTGGACCACTGGCGGGAATAAACTCAGTTGGGATTATTATTGGCCAAAAACAGCCAGATTGGATTATTTTAATCCAATTTGCCATATTTTTATGTCGCATATTTTATAATATTTTTTTTACAAATATGAGTTTTTATATTTTTAGAGTAAATTACACAGATATTCCTTATGGTTTATTGAAAGTAACACCTTTGAGTACTAACAGAAAATTATATAAGGGTATCTTAGTCATTTTACACTGATTTAACAGAAAAATTAACAGCAGTTAGCCTTAATACTCAAAAGGTGTTACAAAATCGCAACCACAGAACCTGAACCTGTTACAAAAAAAAGTTCATACTCAAAGGTGTTACTTTCAATAAACCACAAGGACTATCTGTGTAATTAACTCTAGGGAATTATCATGTTTTCGGCTGGACCGGGACTGACCACGAAACGGACCATACATACGGTCTGGGTCCGGTTTAGGTTCGGTATATTGGTTTACTGTTGACACTGAGTTTTGCACACCCCTAATTTTCTACCCTTCAAACATGCTTCCTATTAGTTCATCATCATCATCATCGTCATACTCAGTAAATCCCACCAATAGCAAAGCTAAGTTAGGGTCTGAGGAGGGTAAGATGTAGACAGCCGTACCTCTACCCCGTAGGAATAGAGAGGCTGCTTCCAGTGAGACCCCCGGCTCGATGGTAGTTTTGCATCAAACCTTGGACATAAGGCACATAACACTCGGCAATTAAGACAGGCCAATTAGTGCATGTACTCTCTTGTCTTTCGGCTATCAAGGCCACCACATGATGCATGATGCCAATTAGTGCATGTGATAGGAATATGGCCTCGAATCACCAGTTCGAATAAAAAACGATAAAATAAATGATAGATCTAAAGCCCGTTTGTGATACAGAAATCACCACACAAACAAGCGATAGGGCTGCGATGCCGTAACCGAAGATACAGATTCACCACTTCGGTTCAGAAATCGTGTCTAATGACACCACCCAATGTGCCAAAATTGAGCTAGCATAGACAATTAATTTAACTCTCACACTCAAGAGATAAATCAACAAAATTCTTTTCTCAAACATAAACTCACTGTCCTCTTTTCAGTTACTCATCCACAATACATATAGGAAATGTGGAAACTAAAAACAACCTACGTGGCTATCATTTAGGGAAGTGGGATAACTAACTTGAAAAATGAAAAATAAAGAAAATAAAAATAGAAGAAAATAACATAAATCTGTGTAACAGAACGTGGGTTTTGCATGAGCATGTGATCCAAAGTCTCAAAGAATCCATTTGAATAAAATGACCCAGGTTTGGCTCGCTTTTGGTCAACCCACATATGCCCGATTGTGGCCCGATCGGGTTGGCTATCAGCATGCTTCCTATTAGTTATTTTTTTTTTATTATTTACTTTATATTTTACTTATTTTGCGCACCTCTACTTCTCGCTGCTTCTAGTCCTTACATTTATAGGCTGATAATTTTCTCCTCTGTTTCTTTTGCAGTCTGTCCCGTCCACCATTTGGTACCGTTTGGTTGCGGGTCTTAATGCCCAGCTACGCCTTGTGCGGTGTGATCAACTTAAGTCAACACTCAGACCAATCATAAGCTGGCTTGACACATATGCAAATCCAACTTTAAGTGCTTATTATGTACGTGTTGATTTAGCTCGTTTTCAGCCTACTGCGTCTGGTTATTATCAATTTGGATTGGTAGTCTGTGCGATTGAGGATGAGCAGTCAACACCTTCAGTTGACCAGCCCCATCGTTTACCTGAGGTGCAGTCAAGGTATTTATCTCTTGCAGCCTTTACTTGTGATATTCTACTGATATTATCCATACAATGATTTCATCTCTTTTTACATGATGTACAGCTATGTTAATAATTATTATCGTAAAGTTGAAGAGCATAGACGAGAGTCAGAATCCTTATTGTCACATAGGCGAGAATCCTGGTGGATATTGAATAATAATAGCTTACAAACGCTTAAAGAGAACATGTTGTGGTACCCTTTATCTTTTATTATTTGCAACGTCAAACCAATCGGTCATCAGGTACTTTAAATGCTTGAAACTCAGCACTAAGGTTGTTGTTGGTGACGGTTACTAAGGTTGTTATTTTGCTTTTCTTTTATAATTTGGCAGGATCTTGTTGGGCTGGTGATCTCTATTCTTCTTTTAGGAGATTTTATCATAGTTTTGCTCATGTTGCTTCAGCTTTACTCGAATTCCGTGCTAGATTTATATTTGGTTTTGTTTATTCCCCCTCTTGGTATTCTCCTTCCTTTTCCTGCTGGAATCAGTGCTTTATTTAGTCATACACCTAAGCGTTCATCGGGCCTTGCACGTTTTTATGCTTTGTGGAATATCACATCCTTGGTGAACGTTGTAAGTTTACTATCCCAACACTCCATTGCTCATTTGGTTGTTAACTGAAGGTGGAAATTTTGACCCATTTACTTATGAATGGGTCTGTTTGGCTTATATATATCCCTAATGGACCGAATAAGCAGAAAATATAGATAATAGCTCTTAACGATATTTTAATGTTTGAAACTACTCTAAAAAGTATTGGGAGAATATCTGAATGAATCACAATGGAAGGTAACCCTCAATATGTACAGTAAGAAACCCTAGCGAAGCCTATATCGGGCCTATGGGCCATAAACAAATAAACCATAAAAAATAAACTATATACAATTTACAACTACAGAATCAAATTTTTAAGTTGAAATTATTATTTAAATAGTATTGATACTGTTTTCAACTATTTTTTTTAAGTTGAAATTATCATTTAAATAGTATGGATATTGTATTCAACTATTTATATCTGACACTATATATAAATATAGGGTGAGGGTGCGGTTCAATGGAGAACCACAAAAAAGTTATGAGAAAATCGAGATAACCTCTATCAATCCATCAATGTTTTTATATATATTTTTTTCTTTTTTTTAATTAAAAGGTTAGTATTGAAAAGATAATATATAGATGTGTGTGTGATTGTTGGTAAAAGTGTCAATTGTGTCGGGTTGCGAGTTAGCGGGTTGAAATGCTAAAACCAAACCCGACCCATATTATTATTTGGGTCAAAGATTTCAACCCTAACCTGCACACATATAAATGCGGGTCAACCCAAACAGGACCCATGTAACCCGTATTATTAAATCAGTGATAGAAGTTGACGGTTTATAAGCGCGTTGTTGGGTTTTAAGCGGGTTATCGATAACATGTTTAACGCCGAGGATGAGTGTGACAAGTAAATAATATAATGTGTCAAAACTAACATTACTATGACTAACTATGTAAAATAGAAACGGAAAAAAAAACAAAAATATAAAAGTCTCTTCTAAATAGTTAAACGGGTTAACGGGTCAACCCATTTTTATACGGGTCAATCCAAACCCGACCTGTTTTTAATACGGGTCAACCTGGCCCGTTTTTTAACACGACCCTTTGGGTCGTGTTAGTCGACCCAAACCTGTTGTTTTTTTTCGTGTCGGGTTGGTAGGTCGTGTCAAGAAACATGTCCAAACCTGTTTTTACTATTGTCCCAAAAATTATGATATACAATTGTGTCTGTGTGTATATGTGTGTGTGTGGCTGTGTGCCCACAGATGTTTGATTGTTGGTAAAAATGGCTATGCTATAGTCTATATATTTTACTATTGTCCCAAAATTAATGATATACAATTGTAAGGGTGTGTTTGGATCTGTGGTATGGAAGTGATTGTCTGATAGTGTCTGGACTCGGGGCAACAACCGATTATCTCATTCAAGAATATACAATATCACATAATCATTGTAAAGCAAAAACACATCCAAACACCCCTAGTTACAAGGTTTCTGAACAAATTTCATATGTTGCTTGTTTGTGAAACAGGTGGTGGCCTTCATATGTGGATATTTTCATTACGGAAATCAACTGCCGCCCGGTGACAATAATCTAGATGTTTTAGCGTGGAGCTTAAGCATGTAAGCTAATATTTTCATATGCTATCTCTGAAAAGACCCTACATATTTTCACTGAATGTGGTTTGGTCCCCAAAACTTTTTCAAGATTGATCATTAAGCCTTCATAGTTAAAAATGTACAATTTAGTCCCTGACTATAAATACGAGAAATGAAGGATTTAATTGGTAAAAAAGTTTGTGGACTTGAACCACTACTTTTGAAAAAATGAAAATAGAAGAAATCATGAATGCCCCTTTTTGGTATGTTTTTGCTTCTGTGTTCATGAAATATGTGAACAAATTTCACATATATACTATAACTCGGTTCCCTTCAAAGGAACAAGAGTAAAGTACACAGATGATCCTTGTGGTTTACCAAAATTTTGGATTTGGTCCCTAGCTTTTCAAAAGTACATGGTTGGTCCCTGTGGTTTGCACTTTGTAACGTATTTAGTCCCCAGCTTTTGTCCAAAAGTACACGGATGGTCCATGTGGTTTGTACTTTGTAACGCATTTAGTCTCCAACTTGGACATGTTGAAACCTTAAGATTTATTGGCTTTGGCTAGGGAATAAATACGTTACAAAGTGCAAACCACAGGGATCATCTGTGTACTTTTGAAAAGCTAGGGAGTTTGGTAAACCATAGGGACCATCCGTGTACTTTACTAAAAAAGCTATATCAGCCCTTTTTCTTTACCTCTTTTAAAATTCTTTTTGGAGTTCTTGTTGAGTATTTACTATATTTTTTTGTATGTACTTTATTTTTGCGTATATTTTTGTTCATAATTTTTTTGAGAATTTTTTTGTAAGACTATAAAGTGGGTCATGTTCGTACATTATGACTATTCACAATGCGTATATTTGTGATTTTCTAATAAAGGAATTCTTGAGTGCTTAACCAATCACGAAAATCATTTAGAGACTAAACGTGTTTTAAGTGAAAGTGTATAGTTTTTATTATTATCGTTATCGTTATCGTTATTCTTTCCAGAGATAACCCTGTTCATTTCCTTTTAACATCAGCAATGCCGTGTTATGAATGTGTGGTGGTGTTTGGTTGCAGGGATGATGGTGGCTGGTGGATGCTTCCATCTGGGCTGATGGTGTGTAAAATAGCACAGGCACAATTAATCGATTACCATGTGGCTAATCAAGAAATTCAAGATCGAACATTGTACTGTAACGACCCCAACATTTTTTGGCAGTCCTGAAAGCATCCGCAAATACCTTATTTGTGTGCGTGTGTTTAGTCAATTAAAAGATAGAAAACTAAAAGAAAAGGTATAAAAGATGGGTAGGGTTTTATTAATTTTTTTCACCCATATTTTTTTTTCTTCCAATTTGGGTTTTGTTGATAAATTGATGCTCTTTATATAAGTTGTGTTAGATGATAATTTGATTGTGTTAGGAGAAGAAGAATTGTTTCATTGCATTCTTAGGTACAATCCTGCTCATTAACAACTTAACTCCTTTCTAATGAGGAGTTAAGTTCTTTTAACCGTCTATTTACATTATCAGTACACTCACTCTTACGATTGAACAGTTAAGCATGCGTTTGCATTGATATGCAGCGGAGAAGACGAGTGAAACACCTTGTAGTTGCATGAATTTTTTTTATATAGAAATGAATCAGCAGACAACAATATAGGATCTTGATCAGAAACTACTGTTATTACGCAATGCATTATCTTGATCAGAAACTACTGTTATTACGCAATGCATTTTAAAATTATCTAGGAAAACTTAAAACATGTGTTGTAGTAAAGGGATGTGTTAACGAAATGAATGGCTAAGAAAACTTGAAGAATATCGTCTACTATCGACATCTGATTCATCCATACGTTGCTACACTCTCATTAAGGTAGTGTCTTTGGTATACAGGAATGAGAGGTGGAATGTAATGGATGATTACGAGGGACCGAAGAAAAGTGTGTTTGGTTGGTCAATAGAATGGAATCACCCATTCCAAAAGGCATTTCATTCCCTCAAAATCATTCCTTTCACCCCCAATGTTTTTTTTCCATTCCATCCCCTCTTGCACCATTCATCAACACCACAACCCACCTTCGACAAAACCCACCACCACCACCGACGCCATCGCCGCCACCCGCCACCACCTCACCCAACAGCCACCGTCGCCACCGCCACCCACCCGCCACCGTTATCACCCACAACCGCGTCCAACCGCCAACGCTACTCGCCGCCGCCGCCCACCACCATCATCGACGCCACCACCAACCGCCATTGCTGCCGCCACCTCTACTGCGACCCACCACCAACGGCCACCTTTCCGCCACCACCACTTGTCATCACCGCCGCACCGCCACTCGCCGCCACCACCACCACCCATCGCCGCCACCGACATCCACCACCGCCACCTATAACCACCCACAATTACTACCACCGACCACTACCACCACTCATCACCCCTACCGAACAATACACAATAATAATTCATTCCATTCACACATGGTAACCAAACAGACATGGAATTGTAATGATCCATAGCATTCCCTCATCCATTCCATTACCTCGTCTATTCCATTCCTTCGTCCATTCCATTACCCCAAACCAAACAGACCCTAACTGTTCATGGTTCATCATCATCTTCGTCATTGTCGCCTCCATAGTCAGTGGCGAAGCTTGGATTTTTCGGCCGGGGGGGTGAAAACATATATACCCAAAAATTTCTATAGAATACCCAAAATTTTCTATAGAACCGGGGGGGTGAAAACGTATATACCCACAAATTTCTATACGAAAACTACATATATAACACTACTGAGCGAAAAATCCCGGGGGGCGGACGTCCCCCCCCGGCCCCTCACATGCTGCGCCCCTGTCCATAGTCGTCTTTAGTTCTGCAATGGATCAGTCGAAGCGTTCAGGTGCTGGTAGCCTGCCATTCTTTTACTTTGCTTAGTCACCCGAGATGCGATGAGGATCGGCTTTGAAACCAACGTCAAGGAAAAAATGAAGAATTCAAAGAGAGAGTTGATCAAATTTTAACCAACATTCCATATTGCTAATTTGCCTGTTAGTACTCTTACAAACCAACCAACTGTTAGTACTCTTACAAACCAACCAAATTAAACTAACATTGAGCTAGTAATAGTTGGTTACACATTCACTAACTCACCTTCTAGTTCTATTAATTACATAACAACCCCTTATCTTTAATAATAAAATATTTTACATAAGAGGCTTACACCTCTACTATCTCTCCTTAGGCCTGTAAACGAACCGAACGTTCATGAACTGTTCATGAACTTGTTCGGCGGGAAGTTCGTTTATGTTCGTTTATTTAATAAACGAACAAACAAGAACAAAAAAATGTGTTCGTTTAATTAAATGAACGAACATGAACACACCTTGTGTTCGTTCATTATGTTCATGAACATTCGTTTATGTTCGTTCATTTATGTTCGTGAACGTTCGCTTAATTTATGTTCGTTTAATTTTTAGTAAATACATAAATAGTTATATTTATATAAATATTAGGTTTTCTAACTACTTGTATAAATATAACTAATTAGCATATCTATGAAGCCTAATTTAGATGTGTTTTCGGATGAGCTGTAATATATTAGACTTGTTTGTTCAATCATGTTAATTTATGTTTTATGTTTATTCAAATATGTTCACTTAATTTTTTTTGTTTATGTTCGTTTGTGTTCGTTAATGTTCGTGAACTGTTCGTTTAGGCTTTAAACGAACGAACATAAACGAACACGAACATGCCCGATTTCTTAATAAACGAACACGAACAAGAAAATATGTTCGATTATATGTTCGTGTTCGTGTTCATGTTCGGTTAAACATAAATGAACGAACACGAACATGCCTATGTTCATGTTCGTTCGGTTCATTTACAGGCCTATCTCGCCTAGTTCCACAATGGCCTTTTAAAAAATTAAATGCTCATATTATATACATGTACTTCTTGAACACAAATGTATATGCTATGTAAATACAAAACATCAAACTAGTTAAAAAAAAGGTTCATATTTTTAAAATTTTGTACTCCTTAAACACATTATTTATATGTTATGTATATATAAAAGTGCCATAAAAATTTGTTATAATTTATAAACGTTTTATGTAGGTAATATAAACTACAAACGACATACATGTGCGTGTTCTCACGAAATTTGTTTGTATATAAGTATTTCATTTCAATCATTTTCATATATTTTAAAATTTGTTAACATTAAAAAATTGAACGACTTATATTATTATGTGCTTTCTCGCGAAAAAACAAAAAAAAAATTGGGTCTACCCCTCCGTTAAGGTATATTAGTCACTAGCTTAGAAACTCGTGTATTACACGAGGTTGGATCGGTTAAATATTAACTAGTTATTAATAAGATAAAAAAAATAAAGGAAATAGTTGAGAAAAGAAACATTAAATAAATAAGAGAGAAATGGGAAAATATGATTTAATATTATTATTTAATATGAGAAATAAACGGAAAAATTATGATATAATAGTGTTATTTATTAGGTGAAAGAATCCTCCACTTGTGGTGGAGTGGTGGAAAGGATTTGGTTTTCCTAGGATGGCCAAGTTCGATCCCCACACCCATCACATTTGGGGGAATGGCAATGAACGGGTGGAGGGCCAGTTGGTTCGAAACCCGGGAGCCACCCCGAGTTTTCTATTACAGTGCATTTACTCCAGAGAGTCCCCGACTCTTGTGGAGGGTGCAACTACACGCTCCCGGTTAATCGGGTGGGCAGTGGGCTGGAAATTTTCTCGGGGAACGCCTTAGCCAAACTCTGATGCACCAAGCGTGGGCCCGGTTAAGACAACATAGCCTTGGATGCCGGAGTGGGGCGGAGGGGCCTACCCGAGTTATAGGGTAGGTGCGATCTCTATCGCCTGTTGTAGAAATATCGCCGTTCAAAAAAAAAATTTATTAGGTGAAAGAGACAGAAAAGTAAGAGTGATGGGGCATCAGGAAGTAACATATGTTCTCAAAGTTTTTTATTTATGATATAATATAGATATAGATATAGATTTTACAAAAATCTTAATGTCACTAGTGTCTAAGAAAAAAAAACATGTTGCAATCTAATAAACACTTGATATTATAAGTATAAAAAAAATTAAGAATAAAACGACAAATATAAAGCATTCACAAAGAAATCCTCATCACCCATATAGTTTAACTAAAATATACATTAATCCTAAATTTTTGGTCACTTTTTGAAAACTTCTCACATTCCATTCCCCATATGTATTCACAATCAATTAAATAATGCATTTTTCAGCTTACAATCACTCAAATTATGGGATAGGGGATTAATATAAATAAAATATCACATTTTCCCTATAGTATGAGTATGGGAGAAGATAAAGAGACTAGATTATGAATGTTGTTACATGATTTGTGTGATTAGTTCTTAAACTTTTTATTAAAGTAAGATTCAATGCAGGGATGACGATGAAACTTGACTTTGATGTGAATACTTAAAACCCGAAACATCTGGGACAATTATAGAGTCGGGTAATCGGATATGGGACCGGGTATGTGAATACTTTTGATTTTTTTCACCGGTATGAGATTTGGTGATATACCCGTTTATCCAACCCGATTATCCGATAACATATAACCATTTACCCAATAACATATACCTGTTTATCCAATTATATTCCCGTCACATTTTATTTATTTTAACTTTATATTCTCAAAGGGGTGCCTTATTCCCACATACCCTATATCTTATTTTCACATCCCCTATTGTATACGGGCCGTATACAATTATACGGCTCGTATAGAATGTTTTTGAATAGGAAAATGCGCAGAGAATGTTTTTTTTGGTTTTATTATATACGGCCCGTATACAGTTATACGAGTCGTATACATGTGTATACGATTTGTAAAACGTATACGGCTCAATTGATTTAATTTTGTGGGTTTTTGATGTTAGCACATGTATACGGGCCGTATAACTATATACGGGCCGTATATATTGGCGTTTTTCCAAGTATCACGTTTTATTCCCGTAAAAACACAATCATTCTAGGGTTTCTAAACTCTTCATCACCTAAGGTTTTCATCAGTCCGTTGATGAAAACCTTAGCGATCGCAGAGATCTTCGTGTTGGTTATTTATCGATTCCGAGTAACTAGCAGAAGAACCTGACACAAACAAGTTCTCCACAGTTTGTTATTCAGATCTCTGTTCGGTCATCTTTCCAAACTACAACACACGATACTTTTAATAAGCTGTCATAGTTGTCAAATTCGATTTCAACAAATCTTTTCATTTTCCTTCAATTTCTAAAACATTCTCTGTTACATGAAGACGTGTCGGGTTCTTCTACTAGTGGTATTTTACTGAAGTATTGAAGATTGAGGCGGGCATTGTTTAAATCTGAATATAACTAGATGTTACGTGTATCAGCGTTGTTTATCACCCTGTGTGAGCATTGGAAACCCGACAAACAGTCTTGACAACTGTGACATTTTATCTATCTATGTGTGTCACATCCATCCTGTTATTGCAATCGATATGATTAATTTTTTCAGATTTTTTTCTAATTAGCGTTGTTAACTACCAAAAGAATGCATACACAAATAGTTCTAGTGGACGAAGCAAAGAGACCGTTGTGTATCTGAATCAGGTTCTCAAACAAACACTCCAGTAGTTGAAACTTGAGCGCAAGAATCAATTCAAAACCCTCACCCTCAAAAATCAACCAGAAACCAAAAGAAAAAAGGGCTGATAAAGGCTGATGGTTCTTCGTTGAGGAAACCAAACGTAGACGGAGATGATAGGCCTGGTAACCGGAAGAGAAATCAATTGTATTTTTTTAGTTGCTTCTCTTGTTAAGTTTCTGAACCAACCGAAATCCACAAATTCCAACAGTTTCTTCATAGATTCCGTCCGGTTTCCAAACTCTTTCACACCAAGTTAATATTCACTGTGGTGGATGCAAGCATAAAGTTAGAAAAATACTCAACAAAGATTGAAGGGTACACAACTGAAGGTTCAGTGCACGAACAGTTTCTTACGAACGATATGTATCAGGAAGCTCAACTTGAACGGACGATATGTATCAACAAATTGTGAGTGGGAATATGGCTATGAAGAATAGTATGGATAAACAATCACCAGTACGGGTTTTTCTGCTAGTTATTCGGAATGTTTCGAATCATCACAGAAGACGTGTGGGGTTCTACTGCTAGTAGTATGAGTCTGAGTCCATTGTGGTTCGTGAATGTTTCGAATCATCACAGAAGACGTGTCAGGTTCTTCTGCTAGTAGTATGATCCAAAAATTCCGTTGTTTAAATTAGAATCAGGTTCTCACGACAAGGATCGTTCTAATAGATTAAAGAGAATAACCCCTTTTTTACCATTTTTTACCCATAGTATACGAGCCGTATAATAATATACGGCCCGTATACAACCATCGTATACATTGTATACGATCGGTAAAAATATTTTTTACCAATGGTATACGGCCGTATAAACCGTATACGACTCGTATACATATGGTAAAATTAAGGTTTACCTTGTTAATTTCTCAAAACAAAGTCTCGTTTCTTCATCTTCATCTTCAAGAACAATGATGAATAGATGATGTCAGATAATACTTCATTTGTCGAGAAACCATTATCTTGTGATACATGAACGTTGTATTCTTGTCTTTTAGTTGCTTCTCTTGTTAAGTTCTCTTTAAAATGTGCACATTTTGCACATTTTTTACCATTTTCTAATTAGCGTTGTTAACTACCAAAAGAATGCATACACAAATAGTTCTAGTGGACGAAGCAAAGAGACCGTTGTGTATCTGAATCAGGTTCTCAAACAAACACTCCAGTAGTTGAAACTTGAGCGCAAGAATCAATTCAAAACCCTCACCCTCAAAAATCAACCAGAAACCAAAAGAAAAAAGGGCTGATAAAGGCTGATGGTTCTTCGTTGAGGAAACCAAACGTAGACGGAGATGATATGCCTGGTAACCGGAAGAGAAATCAATTGTATTTTTTTAGTTGCTTCTCTTGTTAAGTTTCTGAACCAACCGAAATCCACAAATTCCAACAGTTTCTTCATAGATTCCGTCCGGTTTCCAAACTCTTTCACACCAAGTTAATATTCACTGTGGTGGATGCAAGCATAAAGTTAGAAAAATACTCAACAAAGATTGAAGGGTACACAACTGAAGGTTCAGTGCACGAACAGTTTCTTACGAACGATATGTATCAGGAAGCTCAACTTGAACGGACGATATGTATCAACAAATTGTGAGTGGGAATATGGCTATGAAGAATAGTATGGATAAACAATCACCAGTACGGGTTTTTCTGCTAGTTATTCGGAATGTTTCGAATCATCACAGAAGACGTGTGGGGTTCTACTGCTAGTAGTATGAGTCTGAGTCCATTGTGGTTCGTGAATGTTTCGAATCATCACAGAAGACGTGTCGGGTTCTTCTGCTAGTAGTATGATCCAAAAATTCCGTTGTTTAAATTAGAATCAGGTTCTCACGACAAGGATCGTTCTAATAGATTAAAGAGAATAACCCCTTTTTTACCATTTTTTACCCATAGTATACGAGCCGTATAATAATATACGGCCCGTATACAACCATCGTATACATTGTATACGATCGGTAAAAATATTTTTTACCAATGGTATACGGCCGTATAAACCGTATACGACTCGTATACATATGGTAAAATTAAGGTTTACCTTGTTAATTTCTCAAAACAAAGTCTCGTTTCTTCATCTTCATCTTCAAGAACAATGATGAATAGATGATGTCAGATAATACTTCATTTGTCGAGAAACCATTATCTTGTGATACATGAACGTTGTATTCTTGTCTTTTAGTTGCTTCTCTTGTTAAGTTCTCTTTAAAATGTGCACATTTTGCACATTTTTTACCATTTTCTAATTAGCGTTGTTAACTACCAAAAGAATGCATACACAAATAGTTCTAGTGGACGAAGCAAAGAGACCGTTGTGTATCTGAATCAGGTTCTCAAACAAACACTCCAGTAGTTGAAACTTGAGCGCAAGAATCAATTCAAAACCCTCACCCTCAAAAATCAACCAGAAACCAAAAGAAAAAAGGGCTGATAAAGGCTGATGGTTCTTCGTTGAGGAAACCAAACGTAGACGGAGATGATAGGCCTGGTAACCGGAAGAGAAATCAATTGTATTTTTTTAGTTGCTTCTCTTGTTAAGTTTCTGAACCAACCGAAATCCACAAATTCCAACAGTTTCTTCATAGATTCCGTCCGGTTTCCAAACTCTTTCACACCAAGTTAATATTCACTGTGGTGGATGCAAGCATAAAGTTAGAAAAATACTCAACAAAGATTGAAGGGTACACAACTGAAGGTTCAGTGCACGAACAGTTTCTTACGAACGATATGTATCAGGAAGCTCAACTTGAACGGACGATATGTATCAACAAATTGTGAGTGGGAATATGGCTATGAAGAATAGTATGGATAAACAATCACCAGTACGGGTTTTTCTGCTAGTTATTCGGAATGTTTCGAATCATCACAGAAGACGTGTGGGGTTCTACTGCTAGTAGTATGAGTCTGAGTCCATTGTGGTTCGTGAATGTTTCGAATCATCACAGAAGACGTGTCGGGTTCTTCTGCTAGTAGTATGATCCAAAAATTCCGTTGTTTAAATTAGAATCAGGTTCTCACGACAAGGATCGTTCTAATAGATTAAAGAGAATAACCCCTTTTTTACCATTTTTTACCCATAGTATACGAGCCGTATAATAATATACGGCCCGTATACAACCATCGTATACATTGTATACGATCGGTAAAAATATTTTTTACCAATGGTATACGGCCGTATAAACCGTATACGACTCGTATACATATGGTAAAATTAAGGTTTACCTTGTTAATTTCTCAAAACAAAGTCTCGTTTCTTCATCTTCATCTTCAAGAACAATGATGAATAGATGATGTCAGATAATACTTCATTTGTCGAGAAACCATTATCTTGTGATACATGAACGTTGTATTCTTGTCTTTTAGTTGCTTCTCTTGTTAAGTTCTCTTTAAAATGTGCACATTTTGCACATTTTTTACCATTTTCTAATTAGCGTTGTTAACTACCAAAAGAATGCATACACAAATAGTTCTAGTGGACGAAGCAAAGAGACCGTTGTGTATCTGAATCAGGTTCTCAAACAAACACTCCAGTAGTTGAAACTTGAGCGCAAGAATCAATTCAAAACCCTCACCCTCAAAAATCAACCAGAAACCAAAAGAAAAAAGGGCTGATAAAGGCTGATGGTTCTTCGTTGAGGAAACCAAACGTAGACGGAGATGATATGCCTGGTAACCGGAAGAGAAATCAATTGTATTTTTTTAGTTGCTTCTCTTGTTAAGTTTCTGAACCAACCGAAATCCACAAATTCCAACAGTTTCTTCATAGATTCCGTCCGGTTTCCAAACTCTTTCACACCAAGTTAATATTCACTGTGGTGGATGCAAGCATAAAGTTAGAAAAATACTCAACAAAGATTGAAGGGTACACAACTGAAGGTTCAGTGCACGAACAGTTTCTTACGAACGATATGTATCAGGAAGCTCAACTTGAACGGACGATATGTATCAACAAATTGTGAGTGGGAATATGGCTATGAAGAATAGTATGGATAAACAATCACCAGTACGGGTTTTTCTGCTAGTTATTCGGAATGTTTCGAATCATCACAGAAGACGTGTGGGGTTCTACTGCTAGTAGTATGAGTCTGAGTCCATTGTGGTTCGTGAATGTTTCGAATCATCACAGAAGACGTGTCGGGTTCTTCTGCTAGTAGTATGATCCAAAAATTCCGTTGTTTAAATTAGAATCAGGTTCTCACGACAAGGATCGTTCTAATAGATTAAAGAGAATAACCCCTTTTTTACCATTTTTTACCCATAGTATACGAGCCGTATAATAATATACGGCCCGTATACAACCATCGTATACATTGTATACGATCGGTAAAAATATTTTTTACCAATGGTATACGGCCGTATAAACCGTATACGACTCGTATACATATGGTAAAATTAAGGTTTACCTTGTTAATTTCTCAAAACAAAGTCTCGTTTCTTCATCTTCATCTTCAAGAACAATGATGAATAGATGATGTCAGATAATACTTCATTTGTCGAGAAACCATTATCTTGTGATACATGAACGTTGTATTCTTGTCTTTTAGTTGCTTCTCTTGTTAAGTTCTCTTTAAAATGTGCACATTTTGCACATTTTTTACCATTTTCTAATTAGCGTTGTTAACTACCAAAAGAATGCATACACAAATAGTTCTAGTGGACGAAGCAAAGAGACCGTTGTGTATCTGAATCAGGTTCTCAAACAAACACTCCAGTAGTTGAAACTTGAGCGCAAGAATCAATTCAAAACCCTCACCCTCAAAAATCAACCAGAAACCAAAAGAAAAAAGGGCTGATAAAGGCTGATGGTTCTTCGTTGAGGAAACCAAACGTAGACGGAGATGATAGGCCTGGTAACCGGAAGAGAAATCAATTGTATTTTTTTAGTTGCTTCTCTTGTTAAGTTTCTGAACCAACCGAAATCCACAAATTCCAACAGTTTCTTCATAGATTCCGTCCGGTTTCCAAACTCTTTCACACCAAGTTAATATTCACTGTGGTGGATGCAAGCATAAAGTTAGAAAAATACTCAACAAAGATTGAAGGGTACACAACTGAAGGTTCAGTGCACGAACAGTTTCTTACGAACGATATGTATCAGGAAGCTCAACTTGAACGGACGATATGTATCAACAAATTGTGAGTGGGAATATGGCTATGAAGAATAGTATGGATAAACAATCACCAGTACGGGTTTTTCTGCTAGTTATTCGGAATGTTTCGAATCATCACAGAAGACGTGTGGGGTTCTACTGCTAGTAGTATGAGTCTGAGTCCATTGTGGTTCGTGAATGTTTCGAATCATCACAGAAGACGTGTCGGGTTCTTCTGCTAGTAGTATGATCCAAAAATTCCGTTGTTTAAATTAGAATCAGGTTCTCACGACAAGGATCGTTCTAATAGATTAAAGAGAATAACCCCTTTTTTACCATTTTTTACCCATAGTATACGAGCCGTATAATAATATACGGCCCGTATACAACCATCGTATACATTGTATACGATCGGTAAAAATATTTTTTACCAATGGTATACGGCCGTATAAACCGTATACGACTCGTATACATATGGTAAAATTAAGGTTTACCTTGTTAATTTCTCAAAACAAAGTCTCGTTTCTTCATCTTCATCTTCAAGAACAATGATGAATAGATGATGTCAGATAATACTTCATTTGTCGAGAAACCATTATCTTGTGATACATGAACGTTGTATTCTTGTCTTTTAGTTGCTTCTCTTGTTAAGTTCTCTTTAAAATGTGCACATTTTGCACATTTTTTACCATTTTCTAATTAGCGTTGTTAACTACCAAAAGAATGCATACACAAATAGTTCTAGTGGACGAAGCAAAGAGACCGTTGTGTATCTGAATCAGGTTCTCAAACAAACACTCCAGTAGTTGAAACTTGAGCGCAAGAATCAATTCAAAACCCTCACCCTCAAAAATCAACCAGAAACCAAAAGAAAAAAGGGCTGATAAAGGCTGATGGTTCTTCGTTGAGGAAACCAAACGTAGACGGAGATGATATGCCTGGTAACCGGAAGAGAAATCAATTGTATTTTTTTAGTTGCTTCTCTTGTTAAGTTTCTGAACCAACCGAAATCCACAAATTCCAACAGTTTCTTCATAGATTCCGTCCGGTTTCCAAACTCTTTCACACCAAGTTAATATTCACTGTGGTGGATGCAAGCATAAAGTTAGAAAAATACTCAACAAAGATTGAAGGGTACACAACTGAAGGTTCAGTGCACGAACAGTTTCTTACGAACGATATGTATCAGGAAGCTCAACTTGAACGGACGATATGTATCAACAAATTGTGAGTGGGAATATGGCTATGAAGAATAGTATGGATAAACAATCACCAGTACGGGTTTTTCTGCTAGTTATTCGGAATGTTTCGAATCATCACAGAAGACGTGTGGGGTTCTACTGCTAGTAGTATGAGTCTGAGTCCATTGTGGTTCGTGAATGTTTCGAATCATCACAGAAGACGTGTCGGGTTCTTCTGCTAGTAGTATGATCCAAAAATTCCGTTGTTTAAATTAGAATCAGGTTCTCACGACAAGGATCGTTCTAATAGATTAAAGAGAATAACCCCTTTTTTACCATTTTTTACCCATAGTATACGAGCCGTATAATAATATACGGCCCGTATACAACCATCGTATACATTGTATACGATCGGTAAAAATATTTTTTACCAATGGTATACGGCCGTATAAACCGTATACGACTCGTATACATATGGTAAAATTAAGGTTTACCTTGTTAATTTCTCAAAACAAAGTCTCGTTTCTTCATCTTCATCTTCAAGAACAATGATGAATAGATGATGTCAGATAATACTTCATTTGTCGAGAAACCATTATCTTGTGATACATGAACGTTGTATTCTTGTCTTTTAGTTGCTTCTCTTGTTAAGTTCTCTTTAAAATGTGCACATTTTGCACATTTTTTACCATTTTCTAATTAGCGTTGTTAACTACCAAAAGAATGCATACACAAATAGTTCTAGTGGACGAAGCAAAGAGACCGTTGTGTATCTGAATCAGGTTCTCAAACAAACACTCCAGTAGTTGAAACTTGAGCGCAAGAATCAATTCAAAACCCTCACCCTCAAAAATCAACCAGAAACCAAAAGAAAAAAGGGCTGATAAAGGCTGATGGTTCTTCGTTGAGGAAACCAAACGTAGACGGAGATGATAGGCCTGGTAACCGGAAGAGAAATCAATTGTATTTTTTTAGTTGCTTCTCTTGTTAAGTTTCTGAACCAACCGAAATCCACAAATTCCAACAGTTTCTTCATAGATTCCGTCCGGTTTCCAAACTCTTTCACACCAAGTTAATATTCACTGTGGTGGATGCAAGCATAAAGTTAGAAAAATACTCAACAAAGATTGAAGGGTACACAACTGAAGGTTCAGTGCACGAACAGTTTCTTACGAACGATATGTATCAGGAAGCTCAACTTGAACGGACGATATGTATCAACAAATTGTGAGTGGGAATATGGCTATGAAGAATAGTATGGATAAACAATCACCAGTACGGGTTTTTCTGCTAGTTATTCGGAATGTTTCGAATCATCACAGAAGACGTGTGGGGTTCTACTGCTAGTAGTATGAGTCTGAGTCCATTGTGGTTCGTGAATGTTTCGAATCATCACAGAAGACGTGTCGGGTTCTTCTGCTAGTAGTATGATCCAAAAATTCCGTTGTTTAAATTAGAATCAGGTTCTCACGACAAGGATCGTTCTAATAGATTAAAGAGAATAACCCCTTTTTTACCATTTTTTACCCATAGTATACGAGCCGTATAATAATATACGGCCCGTATACAACCATCGTATACAGAAGAACCCGACACATTGGTATTTTCTCAAAATGTGCAAACTTGAAGAATCTCACATTAAAGGAGTTTGCAACAACGGGATCAGATGGTTTGAGTATCTTTCATCCTCGTTTGGCTAATCTCACACTTGAAAATGACCACATTGGTATTTTCTCAAAATGTGCAAACTTGAAGAATCTCACATTAAAGACCTTGAAAGATTTTTTGTATTGAACCAAGAATACTACAAACATTCTATACCTTGCAACGTATACAGGTGCAAGAGAATGGCGAGTTATTTTTCAGTTATTTCTGTTGAATCACAAATTCCATTGTTTAAACCAGAATCAGGTTCTCAATACAAGGATCGTTCTAAGAGATTAAAGAGAATACACAATTTTTTTACCATTTTTACCATAGTATACGAGCCGTATCAGAATATACGGCCCGTATACAATCATCGTATACATTGTATACGATCGGTAAATTTGTTTTTTACCGAGCGTATACGGTCGTATAAACGGTATACGGCCCGTATACATATGGTAAAAATGGTAAAATAAGGTCTTTCTTTCCTTTTTTTAGTTGCTTCTCTTGTTAAGTTTCTGAACCAACCGAAATCCACAAATTCCTTGTGATACATGAACGTTGTATTCTTGTCTTTCAGAAGAGTGCTGTAATAGAGAAATCATCCTATGTCTTTTATCAACCGAAGAGGCAGCAATGACAGATAATACTTCATTTGTCGAGAAACCATACTGTCAAGAAACTAACATCTTTTAATACTTCATTGCGTATGTGCTTGTGCTGTAGAAACCGGTGATGAATTTGTGTATCTAATTCATGTTCTCTGCCTTAGATCGGTCATTCCTTGTGATACATGAACGTTGTATTCTTGTCTTTCAAGACAAGGATCGTTGGAAGGATTGTAGTAGCAGGACATTGGTACCACTGTGAAAATTGCATCAGGAGGGGAGAGAGTCTGATACAATAAGTTTTCCCGACGACTCAACAAAATCCTGATAGAGAAAAAACATCAACAACCATTTTTTCTTTTCCTTCAATTTCGAGAATATTCTCCCCTGTGTATGTGCTTGTGCTGTAGAAACCGGTGATGAAAAGTTTCAACCAAAGGGAAATCCATGAAACGAAAGGGATTTCGAGCAGTTGGTATTGAACCAAGAATATGATACATTCGAGATACTTCGTGTTAGTTTGATTTGAATTTTGAAAGTTGGATGTCCGTTATCTCAACCGAACGTTAATTGCTATTGTTTTAAATAACAACAGATAATGAACGGATTGTTGGTGGATAACGCAAACAAGTTCTCCACAGTTTGTTATTCAGATCTCTATTCGGTCATCTTTCCAAACTACAACACACGATAAGTTTAAACTTTATAGTGTGCGATTTGACCAGGAAATGATTGGAGGTGAAGGTTCAGTGCACGAAAAGTTTCTTACGAAATGTACGTGACAAAACAAATATGTTGGGATTTAAACGCATGTCCGTAATCCCGCGTTGATAGCTTCCGTTTTATTCAGACTCCTTACAACTCTCATCAAATGCCTCACCCTTCCTTTTATTCTATAAATATTAAATAAAGAATAACACCATGCCCGTAATCCCGCGTTGATAGCTTCCGTTTTATTACAGTCATACGACACGTTTTCTTGTTCTTCAATCTTTATTACTTGTTGATGTTTTATTTTGAGCACCTCACCACTCTAAAATATTTTAAAAATCAAAATTTCGTTCCATACGGGCCGTATACTGTTATACGGCCCGTATACACGTTCGTATACATTGTATACGACAAGCAAACTTATTTACACATGGTGTATACGGGCCGTATACTGTTATACGGCCCGTATAGAATAAAACAACTTGACAAAGTCTGTGCCAGCAGACTTTGTCAGTTGTTTTATTCTATACGGGCCGTATAACAGTATACACAGACTTTGTCAGTTGTTTTATTCTATACGGGCCGTATAACAGTATACGGCCCGTATACATCATGTGTAAATAAGATTTCCCATGTGTTAATATTAGGACCCTTCTCAAATCCCACTTTTCCCATTCCCACACCATTCCCAATGGGAATTCCCAAAACTTGACACAGTTCATTCTAGAAAAGTTGAAACATTTATATAATAGTTATTTCTAAATAATTATACTATTGAACCATTTCTTTTTCAAGAACCTTTAGATTAATGGTTTTCTTACTTTTTTTTTTTTAATGACAAACTAACCTACTCCTATACTTGCATCTTGCACGATTTAAACTAGGGATGAGCACGGTATCCATTCGGTACCGAAAAGTGGAAAAAGTGGGCACAGGTACCGAATATACCAGTTCAGTACCGGTACCGAAAAACAGGGAAAGTGGGTACCGGTACCGAATATACCCGGTACGGTATCGGTACCCGGTACCAAATGCTCATCCCTAATTTAAACACTCAACCCATTGAAACAAGTGGTGACTCGTTACCACCACACCGTGTCCATTGGGGACCGATTGATCAATAGTTATCCGACAAATATTCGGCATGTTTTGAGCCCGGTATACCCAACGGGTCTTTTTAATAAACTGTATGAGACAAACTTTTATACTCAAATATAAAATTGAAATTATCTAAACCTACCCTAATACTTGTTCCATTACGGCATTACCATCCATATTTCAATCTAAAATTTTGGACTTTTTGAATCCAAAATTTTTGACTTTGTGATTCCTTGAAACGTCATTCCTCTTTTCACCCAAAACTTTCTTGTCATTTTCCCATATAAATATATAACACATAAAGAAACAGAAAAGGACGTGGCACCAACTTCCAATAATATTTAAAAGAGTAAATTACTCTTTTGGTCCATGTGGTTTATCCAGTTTAACTATTTCAGTCTAAAAGAAATCTTTTAACATATCAGACTCCAAGGTTACATTTATAACAGTTTTGGCCCCTGACACTAACTTTGTTACTTTTTTGCAGTTAAGTGTAAGGGTAATTAGGTCATTATATACCTTAGGGATTGTTTTTGATAATTACAAAGTTCTTTTAATATTTAAGAGATTATTAATGCAATTATTCAATTTTTTTTTATTATTTTGTTATTTTCACGATTATTATATAACAAAATACGTTTTAAATATACAAATAAATATGTATTTTCATTAACCATTTATTTTTATAAAAGTCGTTTTAAAAAATAATTTGTTATTTTACATTTTGTTTAAACCCTCTATTATTTTAAAATTGTTCCGTTTTAAACCATTTATTTTTTAAAATTGTTCATTTTAAAGTCGTTTATCTTTCAAGTTTTTTAAACACTTTATTTTATACCATTCTTTTTAATATCATTTACTTTTAAACATTTCTAAACTACTCGCTTTTTTAAGTCACTCATTTTTTTTAATTTTACAAAACGACGTGCATAAAAACAAAAGAAATGTAAGATTTGAAAAAAAAAAACAGAAACATTCTAATAAAAAGTAAGATCGTTCTTTGTTCAAACTTTTTTAGAATGATTTATTTCTTTTTCAAATCTTTTATTTCTTTGGATCGTTTGTTTATTCACAATTCGTTATTTTATTAACCTTTCCATTATGAAATTTGTGTGTTTTTGTTCCCTACACTTGTTAACTTATTTTTTTAAGGTTTTGCTTTTTTTATAAAATCATTTTTAATCTTTGTTTTTAAACCACTCGTTCGTTTAAAATCAATCGTTTTTAAACTCTTTCGATTTTTTAAATCGTTCATTTTCTGAAGTTATTTTTCCCTAACGGCTATAAGTAAACTAAATACAAAATTTAAAAATGAATGATTTCAAAAGCGGTTAAAAAAGGAACAGTTTAAAAGGAAACAATTTTAAAAGTTAATGACTTATAATAACGAATTGTTTAAAAAGAGTTAAAAATTATTTTAAAAAGAACGATATAAAATGAATCGTTTAAAAAAAAACTTTAAAAGACAAACAACTTTAAAAAGAATGATTTTAATAAATACGGTTTAAAAATGAATAATTTTAAAAACGATAGACGGTTTTAAAAAAAGGTTAAAAAATGATTTTAAAAA
Source organism: Helianthus tuberosus (assembly GCA_030545235.1). NCBI lineage: Eukaryota > Viridiplantae > Streptophyta > Magnoliopsida > Asterales > Asteraceae > Helianthus > Helianthus tuberosus. The sequence goes on along the minus strand of CM060446.1, from coordinate 98,015,938 downwards.
CGATGTTTAGAACAAAAACACTTAGGGGTTGTTTGGTAGCCTCTTAATGACCATTCAGATGCTACCTCTTAATGGTTTAAAACCTCTGAATGAATAAGAGGTAACCTCAAGTCTGAATGGTTAAGAGGTAACCTCTGAATGATAAATTATCACATGTCACATTCTTCTACCTTCTCATTGGTAAAATTCTTAATGATTCCATTAAGAGGTAGCCTCTTAATGACCATTCAGAGGCTACCAAACAACCCCTTAATGAAAATACATATTTATTTATATATATAAAACATATTTTGTTAAATAATAATCATTAAAATAACGAAATAATAAAAAAAAACTTGAGTAATTGCATTAATAATCTCTTAAATATTAAAATAACTTTGTAATTATCAAAAACAACCCCTAAGGTATATAATTACCTAATTACCCTTACACTTAACTGCATAAAAAGTAACAAAGTTATTGTGAGGGGCCAAAACCATTATAAAATGCAACATGTGGGTCTGATATGTTAAAAAATTCCTTTTAAAGCTAAAATAGTTAAACTGGATAAACCCGGTCAAAATAGTAATTTACTCTATTTAAAAAATAGTTGGTTTACAAACACAAAGCACCAATCCTCATGTGTACCACACTTTGTCAAAGATGATGACCAAACTCACCATGAAAACTCCATTAATGTCTCAAGAAGAGGATCACAATAAGCAGAAGAAGAAATGGAGAACAACTCTGTTGTACTTGTTCATCATGTTAATCATCGGTATAATAAATACTATAATTTCTTTAATTTGCATCATAAATCCTTCTTGTTTGACTTTAGTTTTGATCTACTTTATTAAATTAAATCTATGAAAATCGTTATAGTTTATGATTTTTGATTGATCACAGACTCTGTCATCAACTGTTGTTTAGATTTAGGATATTATGAATTTTGGTAGGCCTGCAAACCAACCGATAGTGTTCGTTCGATAAGGAAATAATTGTGTTCATGAAAAGTTACCAAACTAAATTTTCTGTCCGTGTTCGTTCATTAAGGAATCGAGCATGTTCGTGTTCGTTTGTGTTCGATCGTTAATTTTAGGTAATGAACACAAACGAGCACAAACGAATTATCATGAACACAAACAAGTGTTTATGAAAACATTTGAGCACAAACGAACATAAACGAACACTAAATAAAATATAGCATACACTAATATCTACTAATTTTTTTTGTTAGTGTGAATTTTGAAGTATTTAATTTTTAATAAAATACAAAAATTGAAAATCCTAATGAACTGTTAAACACAAACGGAATAAACGAACGAACACGTTACCGAATGTTCACGAACATGAATGAACAAACGCGGCTACTGTTCATGTTCATTCATTAACCTAAAAACGAACAAAATTTCTTGTTTGTGTTCATTTTCTCATTAAACAAACGGACTTCCCACCAGACGGTTCACAAACTGTTCGCTGAACATTCGGTTTGTTTGCAGCCCTTAATTTTGCTATGTAGATAATGTTAATGAACAAGATAACAATTTTCAGTTACTATCGTTACATTTGGAGGCACTTCAAGTTCCGTACGGTTGTTTAAAAAGAGAGTACAAGTTGGTGATAATACAGTTGAGTCTTTGGGAGCAGTGGTTGCTGCTGATGATGCTCGATGCTCCGAAATTGGAGCATCGGTTCTTCAACAGGGCGGTCATGCGGTTGATGCTGCTGTGGCTACTGCTCTGTGTCTTGGAGTTGTGAATCCGATGGCTAGCGGTGTTGGAGGTGGCGGTTTTATGGTGGTCCGGTCAGCGGCTACTTCGCAAACGCTAGCGTTTGATTTTAGGGAAACTGCTCCCTTGGCTGCTTCAGAGGTTTTTCTTTCTGTCATACTTTTATATATGGAAAATGAACAATTGGCAAAATTGTTTGTGGTTTGTGTTTAAGAAATTATAAATGGTATAAGGTGTAACAATGAAGGCACAATGTATAACTTGCTGGTCAATGTGTTCTAAATACTTAAAAGGGTTAACGGGTCAACCCGTTTTTATACAGGTCAACCAGCACCCGGCCTTTTTAAAACAGGTCAACCTGAACCCGGCCTTTTTAAAACAGGTCAACCCGAACACGACCCCTTTTTAAACAGGTCGTGTTAGTTGACCCAAAACCTGTTTTTTTCATATTTTGTTCGGGTCGTGTCAAGAATTGCTGCCCCTAGTTCATAGGTTCATCGTGATCTAAATACTTAAACGGGTAACGGGTCAACCTGTTTTTATATGGGTTACCTGAATCCGGTCTGTTTATAGAAAGGGTGAACGGGTCGTATTAGTCGACCCAAAACCTGTTTTTTTGTATTGTGTTCGGGTCGTGTCAAGAATTATCACCTCTAGCTCGTATATGGCTTGTGATGTGCAAACATCAAGGCATCAAAGCGTGCCACATTAGCAATTAGCATGGTCAAAAAAATAAAATGCGTTAGTTGCTAAAATCAGTAGTAACATGTAATCTGGTTTACGTTTCACGCGTAACTTAAAGTGGGTTGGTTAAATCAAGAAAAAAATGTAAATGCTTGGTTTTTTTCTATATATCGAGTATTGTGACTTTGTCTGTTGTTGATGTTGTTCAACTCACTCAGAACATGTATGAGAACAATCTTGACGCCAAATATAAAGGAGCATTATCAATGGGTGTTCCAGGAGAGATATCCGGTCTTCATAACGCTTGGTTAAAATACGGGCGATTACCTTGGAAAACACTGTTTGATCCAGCCATTCGGCTCGCGAAAGACGGGTTCTTGGTTGCACCTTATCTCGCTGGTAAAATATCAAGCAATGAAGCGAAAATAAAAGGTGATCCAGGTTTACAACAAGTGTTTGCTCCAAATGGGGAGCTTTTGAAAGCCGGGGACATTTGCTATAACCAAAAACTCGGGTTGACTTTAGAAGTTGTAGCGAATGAAGGGCCGAAAGCGTTTTATGATGGGGTGATAGGGGAGAAGTTGGTTAAGGATGTTCAAGATGCAGGCGGGATTTTGACAATGGAAGATTTGAGGAACTATGATGTTGAGGTTACGGATGCGGTTGCGGTGGATACCATGGGGTACACTATATTAGGGATGCCACCCCCGTCAAGTGGTACATTGGGGCTAGCTCTGGTATGTTTTTTTTTCTTCTTAGTAAAACACATTGTTGAGTTGAATTATGCAACTCAACAATGCGTTTTGTTTCAGGACTGTTTGACACATTCCTCTTTTACCTACTTTTTTTAAGGGATATGTTTCATTTTTGTGTGTGAGGTTTGGCCAGCTTTGCGACTTTCGTCCAATGGTTTGTTTTTCCGCATCTGGATCCAAAAGGTTTAAAATCTTGACATTTTCATTCGGCTCGTTAACTCCATCCATTTCTCTCCGTTAAGTCAGGGGTATTTCCGTCTTTTTTGTTAATTTAAAGGGCAATCGGTCAGGGGTATTTTAATTGCTTGTACATAAAGTGAAAAACACCGAATTGCCCTTTAAGCTAACAAAAAGACGAAAATATCACTGACTAAACAGAGGAAAATGGATGGAGTTAACGAGCTAGATGAAAATGACAAGATTTCAAACCTTCCGGATCCACATGTGCAAAAACAAACCTTTGGACGAAAGTCGCAAAGCTGGCCTAACCTCAGGGACGAATATGGCATTTTACTCTTTTTTTAATTTGACCCATTTAATGAGTTTGAGATTAAAACATACCAAAGTGAACTGTTAATAAGTAAATCTGTTGACATTGCAAACTCTAATAAAATTTGTAAAATACAGGTGTCAAACATCTTAGAAAGCTACGAGAATTCAAATGCTGCAAAAGGAGCGTTGGGATTACATCGTTTCATTGAAGCATTAAAGCACATGTTTGCTCTTCGGATGGATTTGGGAGACCCGGATTATGTTAATATAAGTAAGACAGTAGCTGATATGCTTTCACCCTCGTTCGCAAAGAATATTCAAGAGAAGATTTTGGACAACACAACTTTTCCTTCTATATACTACATGCCTAGGTAAATTAAGTCTTCATTGTTTGACCATAATGTCAAAGCTAGAGGTGGACCATTGACTTTTTGTTCGAGTCGAAATGACCAAAGCCGGGTTGGCATGAAACACTTTGTTTTGTTAACATATTTACTAACGTACTTTCACTTTTGTCCCTTTTTAGTCATATTTTTTTATGTTTAAAGTAAAATACACGGATGGTCCCTGTGATTTGCACTTTGTATCGCAGTTAGTCCCAGCCGACAAATCTAAAGGTTTTAACATGTCCAAGTTAGGACTATATGCGTTACAAAGTGCAAACCACAGGGATCCTCCAAGCACTTTTGGAAAAAGTTGTGAACTAAATGCGTTACAAAGTGCAAACTGCAGGGACCATTTGTGTACTTTTGGAAAAAAACTGTGAACTAAATGCGTTACAAAGTGCAAACCGCAGGGACCATCTGTGTACTTTTGGAAAAAAAATGTGAACTAAATGCGTAACAAAGTGCAAACCACAGGGACCATCTGTGTACTTTTGGAAAACTAGGGACCAAATCCAAAATTTTGGTAAACTGCAGAGACCATCCGTGCATGTTACTCTTATGTTTAAGTTATTCAAGATGTGTTTTTGTCTCGTTTGGGTCGTTAATCGTTATACAGACTTGTGTTCCCTTTCTGGTCATTATGTGGCCTTACTGTAAAAGTTCATCTCCTGTTTAAGTCATCATTAAAATCACCTATAATAACCCGAAGAAAAAAACGTTAAAAAACTATCTTTAAAGTGATCTATTGTTGTTGAACTAGGTGGAGTCAGCTTCAAGACCATGGCACGAGTCATTTTTGCATAGTAGATAATGATAGAAATGTGGTATCAATGACGACGACTGTGAATTACGCCTTTGGAGGCGGGGTTTTATCTCGTTCCACAGGCATTGTGCTGAACAACGAGATGGGCGATTTCTCGGTTCCTACAGAGATATCGTCAGATAGCCTCCCTCCTTCGCCTTCAAATTTTATTAGACCGAACAAAAGACCCTTGTCATCCATGACACCGATTATCGTTCTTAAGGTAAAAAGCCAAGTTCTTTGAAGTTTGACTTTTGAAAGTCGAATGTACTACTTCTGGGTTAGGCACAGGTCAAAACGAGTTAACTTCCTGAAATATTAAGGATATCATATTTACTTAATATCATATTTATATCATTGAGTTATGAGGCTGTTTTCCAATTAGTTTATTCATTAATATACTGTTATTGGAGATTTTATTTTATTTACTATGAAAGTAGTAAATGTGATGTAGTCTTTTAAATATGGTATATGTGACTTTATGAAATTTAAAAGGATGTATATCAGTATATGAAATGTTGAACTTTAAAATTAATATATGAAATTAGTCTTTTTATAATATTATAATGAGTAAAATACCATTTTTGTCCCTGAGGTTTGGCCAGTAAATATGAAAAAGACTGAATACCCCTAAAAATGGAATAACCCTGAGAAAGACTGAATTGCCCTTTAAGTTAACAAAAAAGATGGAAATAGACTTAACGGAGAAAAATGGATGGAGTTAACGAGCCGGATGAAAATGACAAGATTTCAAACATTTTGGATCTAGATGCGGAAAAACAAACCTTTGGACGAAAGTCGCAAGACTGGCCAAACCTCATGGACGAAAATAGCATTTTACTCCAATAAGAATTTAGGAGTTATATAATTTTAAGCATCTAGCAATGTTTGACCCGTTTTCTTTTTAACGAAACTCGATATGTTAGAGATAACAGTAGCCTAGACTGTGTAGACTAAATGCCAAAGTTTGACTTTTGAAAGTCAACTGAATTATGTGTGACCTTAAGTCCTGGGACAAATACCAAGATTTGAGTTTTAGAAAGTCAAATAAGCTATTTCTGACCTTAAAGATGATTTTTGTATATTAGACTTCTGAAAGGCAAACATGCTAGTCTTGACTTTGAAAATGTTAGTTTTACAGGATGAACAGTTAGCAGGAGTGATTGGAGGCAGTGGTGGAATGAACATTATTCCCGCAGTTGCACAAGTTTTCATTAATTATTTTATCTTGGGCATGGACCCTTCAAATGCAGTTCAGTCACCACGCGTCTACCACAAGGTCTCTCTCATTTTCCTTGTTTATTTTTTCAGTAAAATGGCATTTTCGTCCCTGAGGTTTGGCCAGTTTTGCGACTTTCGTCCAAAGATTTGTTTTTCCGCATATGGATCCAAAAGTTTTGAAATCTAACCAGGTTCATCCTGCTTGTTAACTCCATCCATTTTTCTCCGTTAAGTCAGGGGTATTTCCGTCTTTTTTGTTAACTTAAAGGGCAATTCGGTCTTTTTCACTTTTTGTAAAAGACCGAATACCCTTGAAAAAGTCTTCATTGCCCTTTAAGTTAAAGAAAGATGGAAATAACCCTGACTTAACGGAGAAAAATGGATGGAGTTAACGAGCCGGATGAAAATGGCAAGATTTCAAACCTTTTGGATCCAGATGCGGAAAACCAAACCTTTGGACGAAAGTTGCAAAACTAGCCAAACCTCAGCGACGAAAATGACATTTTATTCTTTTTTTTTTAAAGAAAATTTATGAATGGAGCAAACAGGATTATGGTTTATTCTTAATGGGTCCAACTAGCTAAACGCGAAATGACTTGAAAATAAAAAGTTAGGTTGTTATAGTAGATATTTAGATTTTGTAAACACATTTACAGATTAACTCTTTAATAAATAATGGACAAAGTATGCTTGCGGGTCAATGCAAGTCAACCCATTAGAAACATTACTAGAAACAATTTACGTCCGAACCAGCCCATTTTGCCACCTCTAAAGTCATTGTACTGTGTTTTGCAGTTGATACCAAATGTCGTGTCTTATGAAAATTGGACAGTGATTGATGGTGATCACATCGAACTCTCGGATGATCGAATACAATTTTTGGTAGAAAGGGGTCATCAGTTAGAACCAAAAGCTGGTGGTGCTATTTGTCAACTTATCGTTCAAACGCTAAAGAAACCGAATGAGAACAGAAAACTGAGTTATGATCATCAGCAGGTTTTGAGGGGGATGCTTACTGCTGTTAGTGACCCAAGGAAAGATGGCCGGCCGGCTGCTTGCTAATCGTTGTTGTTTGGTGAAAGTGTTGTTTAGATCTGATGTAAATTTGTAACCATTGATTGTAAATTTGTAATAACCATTGAATGCACATTCGTAAATTAATGAAAACGTTGAAGTAACCTGAAAATTATACAACTGTTAGAAGTATAGTTCGGTTTTGAGTAATGAGACAAGGATTCGGGTATTGGACCGAGTATGAGATGTCTCTTAACATTTTTGCAGGTATGTGATGGGCCTGGTATGGGTTCAAGTTAAAATATGTGTAGAAAGAGGTTGGGATGATCAGAAACACAAATTGTCCAAAATTTTTTTACATAAACAAACTTAACATAACTTGCAATAATTTGAAAAACAAAAAGGGTATGTAGTTTTAGTATTGGTAATGGTAACTGCAACATGTTTTTCGTTTTGTTAAAAAATGTTTCTGTTTTGTATCCAAACTTTAGGTTCGTGCATCTCCGAGACGACTACAGAAGTGCAAGACTCGCATCGAAGCTCAGTTCGGTCTGGGCTTAACTCAAACAATGCACATTATGATTTGTCTTGTATGGTTTTTTTCATATTCATTTCTGGTTTTTAATCCATCAATGTTAGAAGGATGTATTACATAATTATAGGTAATTGCCTGCAGGATCCTGATTTAACCTTTTGAGTTGTTTATTGCCTCTTGTAGCCCTTATCGAGTCAACGGGACGGGCAGACATCAACTTATCGAGTCAACCCGTTGTGACTCAGGATTATCTACAAACTCAAATGGGTTCCAGTTTTCATTTATAGAATTATAGGAACTCATGTTGGTATTTTTCAATTTATTCAAGAATTAGCATACATGATCTACCATAATTATTTTAGATAAAAAAATACACATTTTTATAAAGAGAATAACATATTGACAGCAAATCCCAAATTGATGATACATATATTTCAGTAAACAATTTACAAATTACCAACCAAAACACACCATAATTCAAACCTACTTTGAACCAACCCACATATAGTTTGGTCAAAAAAAAGAGTCAAACGTTAAACTTTACACCTTTAGTCCTTGGATTTGCACACAGGGCAAACATTCATCCTGATCAACCCTGTTAGAAAAGGAAAAACTAATTTAGAGAAAATTATGGATTCCTCAAGATCATATCCATATTGATCAAAGTCTTTCCTTTTTATTCGTTCTTGTAATGCCTATAAATAAAGGCTTGTTTTTATGTTTTGTATGGAATAAATATATCAATAAAATTCAGTCCCTTTTTGATTATCTCTTATTATCAGTTACAACATGGTATCAGAGCAGAGTTATGATCCTTGAAAACTCTGTTCGTCAGTCTCAAACCAAAACCAAAATCGTTCAACAAACCTCAAACAAATCGATCTTTGTCAAACTCCCCAACGAAGAGTCAATCTTCGTTCAAAACCCCTAACGAAGATTCAGTCTTCAACTCCCAACGAACCTCTGTGTAACCAACAAACCCTAAAACCTTTCCCGATTCCGCTGCCACAACTATCTCAACCGCCACAACCCACAACCATAGTCGCCGCCTCCATTCTGTGGCGGAAACCCAGCTACCGCCACACCACAAGTCCAAAACCGTCACATCCAGTCTTCGTCGCCCATCCAACTCCGAACCAGGAAAAAAACCAAAATCAAATCAAAACCTAAACCTAAACCCCGAAATCGAACCTGAAACCCCGCTGAACTTAGCCGCCGCCGCATCCACTGTCGCCGCTGAAAACCCCTAAAATTCGTCACCGTCGCTGCGTTTATTTCTGCCAGCGAACCCTAAAACTCGCCGCCGCGTTCATCTGTGCCGAAGAAGACACCCAGTTCTAAGGTGAAGGAGGAAGCTGGGAATGATAGCATGAAGACACCCAACTCAGAGGTGAAGAAGGAAAAATCTTTAACTTCTGATAAGAAACAAAGGGAGAAATCAAGTGAGCACAAAGGGAAGCATGACAAACCAAAGCCTGATGTCGATCGGGCTGAAGTTTGGAAGATTGGTGGCTTAGTTCGAAATAAGGACAAATTTGTCAAACGAATGCAGCGGCTGATTGGGCCTGATTCTTCCACCCTACGCTCTGTTCCCGAGTTAACTTAACGAGGGATAAGAAGAGAAAGCAAAAGTGAGAAAGGAAAAGACGAGAAAGGAAAAAAAAGATGTCTTTCCCACCGTTTCCTCCCAAATCGAAAGGAAAGAAAAATTAAAGAATTTAGCCTAGTTTTCCTGTCATTTCCTTTCTTTTCCTTCCTTAAATGAAACTCGGGAACACGACATGTTTTATTTTCCTTTCTTTTCCTTCCTTAAATGAAACTCTGGAACACAAAATATTTTTACTTTCCTTCCGTTTCCTTTCCTTTCCTTCCGTTAGTAAACTCTAGAACACAGTGTAAAGGCACTTGAGATTTTTGACAGAATGGTTCAGGAAACTCGGTATCTGCTATGGGTTCCTATAGAGGCGAAGGGTTCCCTTTTTTTAAATAAAAGAAAATATTAAAAAAAAAAAACAAGTGTCAACGTTTCCCCTCAAAAAAAATTCAAAGCTCAAAAAAATCAAAACCAACCAAAAATCAAAACCCAAAAAAAAAAAAAGGACCAAAACCAAAATCCCTTTGAAAAAATCAAAACCCAAAAACCAAAAACCCAAATCAAAACAAATGCCAAATCCCAAATGGCCAAGTTGAATTTTTTCAACTTGAGGGGAAACCAAAACCCAAAAGTTACCATGTCGAAAGGCGGTAGCTCAAATCAAACCAAAAGTTACCATGTCGAAAGACGGTAACTTCAAAACCCATAATCAAAACCAATCCAAGTTGAATCGTGGCAATCCCACAATTCAACTTGAGGGGGAGTGTTAGAAAAGGAAAAAATAATTTAGAGAAAATTATGGATTACTCAAGATCATATCCATATTTATCAAAGTCTTTCCTTTTTATTCGTTCTTGTAATGCCTATAAATAAAGGCTTGTTTTTATGTTTTGTATGGAAGAAATATATCAATAAAATTCAGTCCCTTTTTGATTATCTCTGATTATCAGTTACAACACAACCATTCTTTGATGCACTCGGGATGATACCGATGCTTGCATTCAAGAACCGCTAACATCTCCTTCCTTTTAAACTCATCTTGACAGATCACGAATAGTTCACCTTCTTCTCCACTTCCACTGTACTTTGACATCTTCAAGTTCTTAATTACCACATTCTTAGACACTCCACCACGATCGAAACAGTCAAGTATAAGAACTTCATCATCATTAGGATACACAGTCGATTGTTGAATACGTTGATAGTTGTTATGGACATCAGCAGCATTGATGATAACTGCTTGATCAATGAACACATACCGTGTATATGATGGATAAATAAGATGACGGTAGGATGATGAGATTGCAGGATTGAAACTGTTTGATGCGGGTATGGGTAGTCTGTGATTATATCTATACTAGGTTTTTACCCGGGATTGCTTCCCGGGCTCGGGAAAGTTATTTAGATTAATTAATTACTATTTGTTATTAATACGACCACATTACATCAACCATCTCATTCGATTCAACAAAAATGTCTTGAAATCACCGCATTATATCATGAACTCATATTAGAGGACAAACAAAAGCACAACAGGACCATATGAATAACATCATTTCCACTTTTACATCAATGCACTTACATGATAGGGTGATTTGAGATTTTGAAAAAATCTTTGTTTTTGTACCTCTTTTACAAAATTAGATGTTGACCAAATTTGAAACAGATGTTAACCAAAAGTCAATAAGATATTGACAAATAGTCAAACAGATGTTGAGCTTAAACAAATGTTTGGTTTAAGACCAAACATCTGTTTATGGCGAAACATATGTTTAAGGTCAAACATCTGTTTAAGTCCAAATATCTGATATAGAATAAGAACATCTGTTTAAGGCAAAACATCTGTTTAAGGTTCAAACATGTGTTTAAGGTCAAACAACTGTTTAAGTCCAGACATTTGATATAAAAGGCCAAACATCTGTTAAAGGGCAAACATCTGTTTAAGCCTTAACAGATGTTTAACTTGTTAAGATCTACTGTCTTCTAACACAGTTTTCCTCTTCAAAACATTGTTGAACCTAACATAGGTTTCCATTAACTATTGACCAAAAGGCAAACAGATGTTCAAACCACTATTTGTTATTGAAGTTCTTTAAAAAATTAGATAGAATTCAAGAAAATGGAACAATGACTTAAAGAACTATAATTTAACACATAATCTAATTGGCCAAATATAAAACATAAAGTGCTAATAACAGTGTTTTATCATCTTAGCCATACATAGCAACAAAAACATCAAGTTAATAATTTAAGAAAAAAACCTACAACATCACCATCAAAAAATTCATAATTAGTATCTGATATCAGAACAGACTTAAAATGTGTTTGTTAAACTGATGTAACTTGATTTAATACTATCTTCTGTTGCGAAGACACGTATGTGAAATGCAACATATCACCAAACCTCAAGTTATTGTCAGTCATAAACTTTCGCCAACCTTCCAACGCATAACGTGGCTTCAATTCATTTAACTCCAACTTAACATCATAAACCTGCACAACTCCAACCATGTTTTGAACTTTCAAAGGATGAAGATCAAGAAAAAGACCTGCTCGTCTCGCAACTTCAGCAGGAAGACGCTACATGTATTGTGTGGAAAAAAATAATAGTCAGACAAATAAACGTAAATCATTAGTTTATTATAAAAAATGGTATACCAGCCTATAGTCTCCTTTGCGATCAAAATGAAAGAACTCAGGGTCAAGAGGGTGTCCAGAATGTTTTTTTGCAGTCTTTGCAATCTTATTTCTACGGTCAAAATGCAACAACTTAATAAAAAGAACGCACTCAAGGTCTTCAAGTCTAAGATTAAGTCTCTTGCCCTTGCTCCCATCCTTCTTTGACGTATCCTCTAGATTGAAACATACATCCACATAACCAATCCAATCTATAAACAAAGATATATTGTGAAAAGAAAACAGCATTAAGAAGTGATAAGAATAAAAAAAAAAACAATAAGACAAAACAATAGATATATATCATGTAGTGATTTACATACCAATAACTGTATTAACTTCAAATTTATTTTTAACAACATCCTTGAGGTTAACGAAATTAAAACGGTATTTCGGTCCAGACCAGTCAAAGCATTTCTCAACAGAAGTATAGAAATAAAGTGATATTTTGTCATTTCTCTTGGTATACTTAGCAGAGGACTTATTAGTAGCAAGAGAAGGTTTGGTGATAAGAAGACATTCATCCAACAGAAGAAAGTGTTTGAATTTTCCTAGCATCTTATGCAAACAGCTGGCTTGTATCATAGTTCCCTAAGAATATGAAACATCCGATTAAATAAAAAAGGTGTTATATTCATTTGGATATTCATATGTCCAAAAAAATTATAACACAACTATATACGGTACCATCTCATCCATGAAGATCATATCAAGACGATATATTTCATTTTTGTTATCATTCATCATCTTCTTCGAAATGCTAACAATCTTCACTCTAATCGAATAGTTGTTTGAGAATGTATTAAGATCGTTAAGCATGCTAACCTTTGCAACCTCCTTTTGAAGACTGTACATAAAAAAAAAAGAATAAGCAAAATATAAGTATTGCTAAACGTAATATGATAATACAATAAGCATGGATGTTCTTAAAAAAAATATCAAGGTTGAAATTCAAGCTTACCGATTATCCAATAAAAATTTTAACTGAATGCAGTGGCAAATGTAACTTCAAATGTAGGGAGTGTATATCTTTATATGCTGCTTTTTTAAAGTAATAAAATATTAGAAATGATATGCAAAGTAGGCAAAAAAAGAGAAAGAACGTCAATTTTAAATTACCATTTTGTATATTAAGAATTTCAATATTTCAAAATTACTGACTTGATTTCAAAGCAATTTTCATAATGACTTTTCTATATTTTATTTTAAATTTAATTAAGAAACAATAACCGTCAATTTGAAATTCACATTTTGCTTAACTCAAATGTCCAAAGTTCAAGAAATTAGCATTAATTACTAATTTGATTTGCAACAAATAGTCATTAACAATCAAATGTGTGAACCACTTTCAATAATACAATACCCAAACAATCAAGATGAGGAACTTAATAATCATCCAAGTGTATTTTGTGTTACCTTATTTATTAGTATAAAGATGAAACTATTCAATTAATAGTACATATCAAACCACTGAAGTGATGTGATAAATACTCTTACATATAAACCACTGTGGTGATAAACACTGTTACATATAAACAATGATGCCATAAAACCGGTTACATATAAAACACTGAGGTGATGACATCTAACAACCTAACAGACTATAAACACTGATGCGAAAAACACTGTTAAATATAAACACTTAAACACTCTTAACATCCAAGTGTATAGGAATTTTATTTTATTAAAATAAAGATGAAACAACTGTTCAATTAATAGTAGAGATCAAACCACTGAAGTGATGTGAAATACAAAACTGTTCCTAAACACAGTTACATATAAACACTGATGCCATAAAAATGGTTACATATAAAACACTGAGGTGATGACATCTAACAACCTAACAGTCTATAAAACACTGATGCGGAAAACACTGTTACATATAAACACTGTTAACATAAACAAATAAAAAGAAACATAGAATAACTAAAGTTGATGCTGAACCACTGTTATGGTTTGACACTGTTATTGGACGTCATAAATTTCAGATTTAATTTCAAAGGTAAAAGTAGTGTATATTCTTATATGCTGCTTTAATAAAATAATTAAATATTAGAACTGATATGCACTGTAGGAAAAAAAAAGAGAGAGAGAGAACGAAAAATTTAACTTACCATTTTGCATATTTTGAGTTTCAAAATTACTGATATTGTCAGTAACTACTGACTTGATATGAAAGCAAATGCCATAATGACTTTTTTAAATTTTATTTTAACTTTAATCAACATATAATAACCGTCAATTTGAAATTCAAAATTTGGTTAATCAAATGTCCAAAGCTCAAGAAATCAGCATTAATTACTGATTTGATTTGAAACAAATAGTCATCAAGAAATTTTTTTTATTTTTTAATTTAACTTTAAATTTTATCATGAAAATAATGTTGGTGGAACTCTTATGTAATTGGAATGTAAAGATTAGGTAAAATGGTAATTTGATTGTAATTCTAGTTTTCATTTGATAATTTCAATGTATCACTAATTAACAACATCAAAAATAAAAAACGTGAGCACTGACTATTTTTTAGGGAAACCGCTGATGATCAATATCAGTGAATGTCAACAATGTAAAAGTGAGCAGTGGCTATTTTTTCCGATCAGTGGATACCAACCAGTTTTCGAAACACTGATGTTCGGTCAATCAGTGGTCAACATGGAGATTGAAGAAACACAGGTTGTGTATCCGCAGTGGAATACTTGAACAATCAAATGTTTGAACCAATTTCAAGAATACTATACCCAAACAATCAAGATGAGAAGCTTAATATTCATCAAAGTTTATATGAATTTTATTAGTATAAAGATGAAACAACTGTTTAATTAATAATACAGATCAAACCACTAAATTGAAGTGATAAATAGTGTTACATATAAACACAGTCTTTTAAATTACCATTTTGCATATTTTGAATTTCAAAATTACTGATATTGTCAGTAACTACTGACTTGATTTGAAAGCAAATGCCATAATGACTTTTTTAAAATTTTATTTTAACTTTAATCAACATATAATAACCGTCAATTTGTAATTCAAAATTTGCTTAATCAAATGTCCAAAGCTCAAGAAATCAGCATTAATTACTGATTTGATTTGAAACAAATAGTCATCAAGAATTTATTTTTATTTTTTAATTTAACTTTAAATTTTATGATGAAAATAATGTTGGTGGAACTCTTATGTAATTGGTTGTCAACAATGTAAAAGTGAGCAGTGGCTATTTTTTCCGATCAGTGGATACCAACCAGTTTTCGAAACACTGGTGTTCGGTCAATCAGTGGTCAACATGGAGATTGAAGAAACAGAGGTTGTATTTCAACAGTGGAATATTTTGAACAATCAAATGTTTGAACCAATTTCAAGAATACTATACCCAAACAATCAAAATGAGAAGCTTAATATTCATCAAAGTGTATATGAATTTTATTAGTATAAAGATGAAACAACTGTTTAATTAATAATACAGATCAAACCACTGAACTGGTGTGATAAATAGTGTTACATATAAACAAAAGTACTAAACCCTGTTACATATAAACACTGATGCCATAAAAATGGTTTCATATAAAACACTGAGGTAATGACATCTAACAACCTAACAGTCTTTAAAACATTGATGCGGAAAACACTGTTATATATAAACAAAGTCTTTTAAATTACCATTTTACATATTTTGAATTTCAAAATTACTGATATTGTCAGTAACTACTGACTTGATTTGATAGCAAATGCCATAATGACTTTTTTAAATTTTATTTTAACTTTAATCAACATATAATAACCGTCAATTTGAAATACAAAATTTGCTTAATCAAATGTCAAAAGATCAAGAAATCAGCATTAAAATAGTGATTTGTTTGAAACAAATTGTCATCAAGAAATTTTTTTAATCTAACTTTAAATTTTTTGATGAGAATAAAGTTGGTGGATTTTTTCCGATCAGTGGATACCAACCAGTTTTCAAAACACTGATGTTTGGTCAAATCAGTGGTCAACATGGAGATTGAAGAAACAGTGGTTGTATTTCAGCAGTGGAATATTTTGAACAATCAAATGTTTGAACCAATTTCAAAATTACTGATATTGTCAGTAACTACTGACTTGATTTGATAGCAAATGCCATAATGACTTTTTTAAATTTTATTTTAACTTTAATCAACATATAATAACCGTCAATTTGAAATACAAAATTTGCTTAATCAAATGTCAAAAGATCAAGAAATCAGCATTAAAATAGTGATTTGTTTGAAACAAATTGTCATCAAGAATTTTTTTTAATCTAACTTTAAATTTTTTGATGAGAATAAAGTTGGTGGATTTTTCCGATCAGTGGATACCAACCAGTTTTCAAAACACTGATGTTTGGTCAAATCAGTGGTCAACATGGAGATTGAAGAAACAGTGGTTGTATTTCAGCAGTGGAATTTTTTGAACAATCAAATGTTTGAACCAATTTCAAGAATACTATACTCAAACAATCAAGATGAGGTGCTTAATATTCATCCAAGTGTATAGGAATTTTATTAGTACAAAGATGAAACAACTGTTCAATTAATAGTAGAGATCAAAACACTGAAGTGATAGTATAAATTCTGTTACATATAAACACTATTAACATAAACAAAGATAGAATAAACACTGTTAACATAAACAAACATAGAAGATGTTTTGTTGATGAGGAACCACTGTTGTTGGAGAGTGTTTCACATTTAGTTGATCGGTGCTTGTCTGGACTTTGGTCTTGATCAGTGGTTCTTCATAATTGAACAGTGGATGATGCTCATCAAACTTTATGTACAACCATCCTTATATCCAACACTTGTTAGGCAGATCAGTGATGTGCCATATTAACTTGTTATAACCACTGTCATTGTAGGAAACTTAGCTGGGCAGTGCCTATTGGTGGAAACTTCAGTTTACCTACAAAAACTGATGAATTTAGAATAAATAACGCAAACTATTGTTAAGTCAAATAGCTGATGGAAAACTTTTTAACCACTGCTAGTAATTAAAACACCGATAGTGATTAACAAAACTACGTTTAATTGCTCAAATTGAGATGACGGGAGATCTGCAAAGGATTACAAATGAATCAATGCACCAATAAACAGTAAATCAAAACGTTAGAAATACCAAAAAAAATAAATCACACCAATTTAAGTTACCTTGGTGATGTCCTAAACTTTTGCACTGGTATCACCTATCAACACACCTGGTATAACCTTTCCCATTTCCATCTCCTCAACAACCGTCCGGCAGAGGTTGCTTCTAATCAACAAACTCTATAATCCAACAAAAAAGGTTTGGAAAGACAAAGTACAAAACATATCAAAATAAATCTGCTCGTAATCACATGATACAACAAACCAAACATACCAGAGTCACCGATTAAGAGGAGGTTGTACAAAAGCGTTCATCGAGTACGATAAGGAGATCTGTTTCTTCTTCTGAGGGTAGAAAAGGGTTCATCATGTTCAGTATGACAAAATAGATAAAACGAAATAAAATTTCTAGATAAAAAAGTAGATCTTACATGGTTATTCTCTTCTTCAACCACTGGACGGTACATGATTTAGGGTTTCAAACGAAGATGTATCCAATAGAAGTAACCTCTGCCGTACGTTGTTGAGGAGATGAATATGAGAAGAAGAAGAAGGATAAACATGAGAGAAGATAAACATCGATCGGAAATAGAGCAGAGCAGAGAGAGAAAGAAAGCAAGAAGCCCTAAATGAGTAAATGAAGGAGGATATAAATAGAAGAGGGCAGTGGCACTGTTGGGCGGGAAAAAGGGCATTTAGGGGCTCTCTGGTGTTGACACGTGGCCCAAATAACTTTCATTTATTATATATAATAGATGGGTATATATTCATATCCATTGAAACAGAAGAAAATTGTAGGTCGTTAATGGCGGAAATAGAAAAGAAGAAGGTTGAGAAGATAGCGGTGAATGGTAATCGAAGCATGTTAAATAGGATATTTCTCGAGGGTTTTTGTAACAAATTTGAATATTTTTACCATTGAATATTTTACCGTTGTGAATTTCAAACTATAGGTATCTTGAGTGGGCTTAAAAACTAAAAATATGGGCTGACTTTGAGAATTGATCGGGCCTCCCCCATAGCTGTAAACTTGGACCGTTGGACGCCATAAAAGACTTCATAATTCATCCTATTTGATTTCCAGAAAAAAAAAAATCTTGCATAGGATCTTGAAGTTGATAATCGATATATAGTCATTTTTAAAAGAGTAAAATGCAATTTTAGTCCCTGTGGTTTGGGTCATTTTGCCATTTTAGTCCAAATGTTTCATTTTTTCGCCTGTGGGTCCAAAAAGGTTTCACCATTGCTATTTTAGTCCACTGGATTAACTTCATCCATTATTTATGTTAACGAGAATGGTAATTCGGTATTTTATATTTTTACAGTCGAAGTCCACGAGAACAATCAAACTCCGATGTCGGTGACCCATTCACTAATACGGAAGCCCGAGCCGATTGAAGAATCGCCATAGTCCAATCACACCATTTAACGGGAAACCCTATTTGTTCCATAATCAATCTTAGAAAGCCCCAATGAAGTGAATCATAAGCCTTATGAATGTCGACCTTGAAAAACATACCCTTCTTTTTTGAATATTTCATCCAAGCAAGAAGTTCTTTTAAGATTAGCGGACCATCCGTGTAACGCCCCAAAATATGGTCATACAGTTGATCCGGTACGAACGGGTCAACGAACTAGAATGAAATGCTTAATATGGCCATGATCCGGTACGAGCGGGTCAACGGACTAGAATGAAATGCTTAATATGGTCATACAGTTGCGGGTCAACGAGATAGAATATAATGTTTGAAATAGTCATGTATTTATTCCGTTGTGAGCGGGTTAAATGTTTATAAATTGATTTTTATTCGAACGGATTAAAGTGATGAAATCGAGTAGATGAGTAAGCCAAATCTAATGTAATGGAAGGAATATAAACATGAAGTTATGGGAATAATGAAAATGGTTCAGTCCCCATCTCTAGTACCATTGTCACCCAAATATATGGTTTAGAACAAACTAGCTCACACATCAATTAAATCTACTTAGAAAGAAGAAACACCTTTACTTAGGAGTGTTCAAAAAAATCCGGATCCGAAACCGAATCCGAAATATCCGAAAATCCGTATCCGAAAACAGGATAATCCGAATTCGCCGAATTTTCGGATTCGGATGTGAAATTCTAAAAAATTCGGATAATCGAGTTATTTGATATCCGAAAACTAATAAAAAATTTTAAATACATATAGTGTATGAGCTATTTTTAGTTTGAAATATAGTTAAAAATAGTAAATAATTGGATTCGGATGTGGATTTATAAAAGTTGATTGTTTTAAACGTTGAAAATTTGGAAAATCGAATATACGTTTAGTTTTAATCTATGCACGAAACATATTTTTTTGATTTTTTTTATAAATTCGGATATCCGAATCCGTATCCGAAGTTTCGGATATCCAAAACTTCAGATACAAGTTCGGATATTAATATTCACTATCTAAAATTTTCGGATATCAAAAAACCGGATAATCCGATCTTGAACACCTGCTAAGATGGTGTAAATTTGTAAGCCATTACTCTTTTAGCCCATTACCTTTTCAAAGGCCCATAGTGAAAGAAAGGCCGAGCCCAGATCTCACTCTCGCCGTCGTCTTCGTTCTCGCCTCTCGCAAGTCGTACCCCCAAATTTCGTCGCACAATCACCTCCAAATTTGTTCAGGCAATCGAGAGGGAAACAGTGCATACAGAACAAATCAACACAATTTCCGTTTCCGGTTTCGCATTACGCATCGATTGTAATGTATCGTGCCACATCTCCTAGAATCAGAACCCTAAAGGTCAGTATTGTTCATTAATCGTCCGATCGAATAGATAATAATCTGATTTGAATCAATCATTTCACCTGTTAATTAGATATCGTCTGATCGAATAGAGAATAATCCGATTTGAATCAATCATTTCACCTGTTAATTAGATATGTTGAACTTTTCATGTTTTCGCTGTTGAAATTTGAATCATGTTATTATGTAGATCTGATCGTAATGTAATTTATTGTTTCATACTCTTGCGGTTTGATGATTCGTGTGTATTCGTAGTAATTTATAAGAATAATGATTATAAAATGTTTGATTGGTGATGCACACAGGTTTGTTGATGTGAGAAATTTCATATGGTGCATAGTAAAAAATATAATAAGTAAGAAACCTTTACATAGGTTAATGTATGATATATAATGCTCACATTTATAGTAGGAGTATACAGGAAATAACTTATCAAACTTACATGTTATGGTTCTTCGAGCGTGGGGAGATATAGCCATGTAGGTTAACTTCTATTGAAGTTGAATTTCTGGTTAGGTGCTTGCAATTTGGTTATATACGGGTTGTATTATAGTTAATTGTGCAATCTAGATTGCGAGAAGTGTTTACGTGTGTATACGTCATAGTTATTAAAGGCGCTAGGCGCACTCAAGGTGCATAGGTCTCGCCTGGGGCCTAGGCGCAAAGCGCAAAAAAAGCGAGGGCCTGAGAAAATAAAGCGCATAATGAAAAAAACATTAAAAATATATTATGTATTAGAAAAAGAATACTATTCTTCAAATAAAATAAACAAAGTCTATTATGTAACACTTTATATCATCCAATTACTACCAAAGTTTTAGTGTGTTAGTGTAGAAAAGTAGGTTTCCTTGAATAAAAAGTAGAAATCTGGCTAGAATCTTGTCGGAATTTAGAGAATTTGGCTGGAAGCTCTCTGGAATCTAGGAATCTCGCCGGAATGTGCGCCTGAACCATCACCTAGAGAATTAAAGCGCAATTTCCTCGACTTAAAGCGCAACTGCCTCGCCTCGCCTGAAAAATGGGCCTAGGTGCAAGAGGCGATGGCTTTTAACAACTATGTTATACGTTTTAATTGGTTTTGCAACAACTTACTGTAAATTTGGTGTGGACGTTTGCGTTATTCAACTGTAAGCTACAAGAATTATGAACCTCAAATAGAAAGATAAGATGTTTTGATGTAGTTATGCAAATCTGTGATAAATGTACTATGAAACTGGTTTTTTATTTGTAAATATCATTCGCTCAAACTCAAATACACGAACTAACTAGAGTTTCTACACACACACTTGTCTTCTAGTTTTACATTTGGTACACATGCTCTAATTGCTAGATAAAAGTGAAGTACAAATAATAATTTTCTGCTGAAATTGGGATATGCAATAGGGCCAGGCTGGCAAATGGATGCTGACTAGGTTTGCTAGTTCAAGTGCTGTTGCAGCCAAGTCATCATCAGGGGGTTTGTTTAGCTGGTTTACAGGAGGAAGTGCTTCCACCTTACCTCCGTTGGACTTTCCTCTCAAGGGTATCGAACTTCCATCTTCTTTACCTGATAACGTTGAACCGGGAAAGACAAAGATAACAACCCTTTCAAATGGAATCAAAATCGCCTCAGAATCTTCATCAGTAAGTCAGCTATTTTGCATTCATGATCTGGTCAATGTTAGTGATTGTTTGCTGTTGCTTGATCATAATTGTGTTTACCCTTTTGTGTAGAACCCTGCTGCCTCGATTGGTTTGTATGTTAATAGCGGATCAATCTATGAGACACCAGCCTCATTTGGTGTTACACACCTTCTAGAACGTATGGCTTTCAAAAGCACATATAATCGAAGCCACTTGCGCGTTGTGCGGGAAGTGGAGGCAATTGGTGGCAATGTGACGGCCTCTGCTTCTAGAGAGCAAATGGGTTACAGTTATGATGCCCTTAATACTTATGTTCCTCAAATGGTAGAGCTACTTGTTGACTCTGTAAGAAATCAAGCTTTCTTGGAGTGGGAGGTTAAAGAACAGGTGCACTCATATTTTTTTATCTTCAGTTCTATATAATTGTGTTAATGTGTTATCTTTTGCATTTTTGATGGGATAAAGTATGTGGAGGCCACCCAAGCGTTCAACTTTTTTCATCATATTGAAACTACTTTATAAGGCAGCTAATTATTTATCTTGTTTCATCTATACCAAATTTGGGCAAAAACACGCCAAATTATTGTTAAATGATAAAACCTGTTGGTTTTCTTTTTTACATTGAATAGTTGTTTATTGATAGTGAGAATGGTATTCTTGTCTTCTGAAAATATTAAGGGCTGGATTTGTTTTATTGTACTATACATTATCTTTTTTTTTGATGGGATAATGTTTGTGCAAGCCCTCTTAAGTATTTACCTTTTTATTCATGCCACACGTATTGAAACTACTTTACAAGCGACCTAAATTTGTATTATGCTTTGTGTATACTAAGTTTGTCTAAAAACCTGCAAGAATATTGTTGAATGATAAAATGGTTAATAATGTTAAAAATCAACGAACTTTCAACATTTTGGGCAAAGAACTTAGCATATTGATTTGAGTTTTAATCAGGATTCATGAAACTTATAAACTCAGCAACGTTGACCAACATATTGCAATTTCCAACTTGAACAGGAAACTTATAAAACCTTGAGAACTTTTGAATTTGAGTCCTTTTAAGCTTCAACATTTAAATCTAACAGCATCTTGAAACATTTTGGAGGCATAGTTGTCGATAGCGAATAGTGGACGATAGCGACAAGCAACCTATACGCTACATAGCGATAGCGATGAAATAGCGGGCGCTATTTCATGTTTAGCGATACACGAGAAGAAAATTTTAGAAATATTTTATATGTATAGTTTACCAAAAAATATAAAAAACTAAAAAAGTTACAAAAATCTCGCTATTTACCACTATTTGTCGCTACCAGCTATATAGCTACACGTAAGCGCTACGCTACGCTATTCTATTCGCTATAGCGGGCGCTATGCTCGCTATTAACAACTATGTTTGGAGGTTTCATTGGAACTTTTTTTCACAGTGAATTTGTCCTATACTTTTTTGTACTTGTTAAAATGTTTAAATAGTGGAATTTAGTTAGTGCTTTATATAGGTTTGAATTAGAGAAAAAACAGAGGGATTAACCCACTTAAAAAATGAAATTTTATGGATAAATCCTTTAAAAAGTTAAAGAGACTTGATCAGTAAAACGATGAATGTTGGTTGGCTAAATCCTTTATTGATTGAAACCCTAAAACTTTTTCGGCAGATTGAGAAAGTGAAGGCTGAGCTTGGTGAATACGCCAACAATCCTGAGGCGTTGCTGTTAGAGGCAGTTCATTCAGTTGGATATTCTGGTCCACTTGCAAATCCTCTTCTTGCTTCTGAAGGCGTACTCACCAGAATAAACAGTACAGTTTTGGAGGATTTTGTAGCTGTAAGTAGTGTTACTTTTGTATTTAAAAGCATTTAAGCATTTTCGAGTGTTTGGATAAAGAAAAGTGCTCACAGCTTATTTAAGTGAAATAAGCTGTTACCATTTAGCATAAGCTGTTTAGATAAGCGATCCTGAACACGCCCTTTTTATTCGTTCCATCTAGACTTTGTTTTTGAAGATATATTGCTTGAAAATTTCAGGCGAACTATACAGCTCCTCGAATGGTACTTGCTGCAACAGGAGTTGAACATGAGGAACTGTTGAAATATGCCGAACCTCTTCTCTCTGATTTGACAGGTGGCACTCAGGTTGAGGAACCAAAATCGGTGTATGTTGGAGGTGATCACCGTGTTATGGCTGATACAGGGGTGTGTCTTAAATTTAATTTAATATTAATCTTTTTGCTTTTTTTTTTTTTTCATTTTTGTTCATTATCTGTGTGTCCCGTCTTTCTGATGCATTGATCAAGTTTCTTTTTGTTATCAGAGAACTAGTTTTGCTCTTGCATTCGAACTTCCTGGTGGCTGGCTTAAGGAGAAAGAAGCCATGACGTTGACAGTTCTTCAGGTACTCTTTGCAACCTTCAGTTATCTCTTTTGTTAGTTTAACGGAACCAATTTTGTGATTCCATTCTCTGTCTTTTATGTAGAAATTCCATTATGTGTGGGTTGAGTATGAGGTCAAAACGAGTAATTTTTAGTATGGTTCATAAGAGGGCAGGCTGGCTAGTGCCCTACTAAACTGAACTGATACTGCAATACAAAAATTAAGAAAATTATACATAGAAGTTGAAGAATTATACATTAAAAATTCAGATGCGTGTAAATTGTGTTTGAAGAATAATTGTTTTCTTTTTTGTGATTAGATTCAAAGTAAAAAATAGAACACCAGTAATATGTTAATATTGGGTTCCTTTAAAAGGTATTGAAGATAACTCATTGATGATGTAATTTTTTCAATGAAATATTTTCTTTTTTTGTTACAGATAGTTATAATATATATGTTAACATACATAAAATACAAAAAGAGAAATGTTAACAATAGAGAAGGGGATAATTGGTAAGCTTTTGGTAATTAATTCATAATAGTAGGGGCCTTCATGGAGTTTTTTTATGTAATACTTAATAATAGCGCCTCATGATATTATTTCAATAATAATCTTTTCTTTTAGTAATATTAATCTAGGAGGTTTTATTTATAAAAAAGTTACACTTTGGTGGCTTAAGGCTTTCAACCTGTGACCCTTTTTTCTTTTAAGCCAGTTCTTTTTTTATTTTACTCATGTGACCCCTTAGCATTTTACTCATGTGACCTCTTAGTGATAAAGTAGATACGTATCAACATATTTATAAATTATAAGTACATAGGTCAAAATTACCATCTCTAACTTAATGGAATGTCAACTTATGAGTATAGGTTATAAAAAATATTATATTTATTTGCAGATGCTATTGGGCGGAGGTGGATCTTTTTCAGCTGGTGGGCCTGGAAAAGGGATGTACTCTCGGCTTTGTAAGTTACCTGACACACTTAAATATTTTATATATACACATGCTAGACTTCTAGTGCTTTAACTTAGCTTGCACATTGTAAATATTTTAGTTAATTATTATTGTGATTAGATCTTAGAGTCCTGAACGAGTACCCTGAGATTCAGTCGTTTTCAGCATTCAGTTCTATCTATAATCACACCGCCATATTTGGAATCCAAGCTACCACAGTAAGAAATTTTACATTTTTAATTATCTATATCTGTCATAACTAAAATAACATTCTTTTAGACGCTAATATTTATCAATATACTTCAGAGTTCTGACTTTGTATCAAAAGCCATTGATGTAGCAGCAAAAGAACTCATTGCAGTTGCCACTAATGGTGAAGGTAAGCTTGATACGATATATTAAGTATTAACTACTACGCTTTTTGAGTTTTATTCTAATATAATCGGGTAAATTGTACTTTACGTCCTTCAAGTTTCAGCAAAATTCCATGCGTTGTCCTTTAACTAATGAAATTACAACGGATGTCCTTGATATTCTAATTTCTTTATAGGCGGTGTCTTTTCTTCCTGAAAAGATTACAAAAATAAAAGACACCCGCTGTAAAGAAATTAGAACATAAAGGACGTCTTTTGTAATTTCGTTAGTTAAAATCGTCTGAAATTTTGCTGAAACTTAAAGGACGTAAAATGCAATTTACCCAATATAATCTGAATAACCATTTTGGTGATATACCTTTCCTTCAGTTAATCAGGTACAGTTGGACCGTGCAAAGAAGTCAACCAAGTCAGCCATTCTTATGAACCTTGAATCAAGAGTATGTAAATTAACTCCGAGTTTGACTAGTCAACTGATTAGCTAATAAGCACTCATCTAAACTGGGCTTGTGGTTGATCCTTATATGCAGATGGTTGCTTCAGAAGATATAGGTAGACAAATACTGACATATGGGGAAAGGTATATCTTTATTAATATCCATCTTCTATATAATGTCAATACCCATCTTCTATATAATGTCAATATGTGCGAGTCGTGTAACGAGTCAAAACGGGTACGGGTCAACACATTACACATGTACTTTTCTACTGGTTGAAACGAGCCAGGTCACATTGACCCGAAAAGCTGTCTTGTTTTTCTTCTTTTTTAAAACATAAATATTTTCCGTGAAATATGATTACAATAATAATATAATTGTTTGAATAGAGCACTTTTGTAGTTTTTGACTCTCTTTTTAGCTATTTTTTATTTTAATTAAATTAATATGTAACCCGATTTGACTCGTTATAATCTGTGATAAATTTGTAGCTTAATCTTGTGATAAATTTCATCTGTCACTAGGAAACCTGTGGAATATTTTTTGAAAGCTATTGATTCAGTAACGGCCAATGACATCACTTCCATCGCGAAAAAGCTTCTTTCCTCTCCTCTCACTATGGCTTCTTATGGAGATGGTAAATTATTACTAATTCAATAAAGTCAAAACGTTTCTTGCTTTAACATTTAACCAATCTACTTTTTTTAATTTATCTATTACACATTTTTTTTTCTTTGAGTGGTTTAGTCACTACCGTTTATTTGTCTTACTAAAAATCCACCCATTTTTATCAGTTATCTTATAAGACAAATAGACTTTTAGGGATAAAGCCGCTCAAGACAAAAGTCTAGGGACCTAATCGATTAATTATGGAACGTTTGATGGTTAAATTCATCATGAACCTCTTCTCGTTTGACTAAAGTTTCACTTCTGACCTTTTACTTATTTTACTCTTCCTTTCAGTCCTAAACGTCCCAACTTATGATTCAGTCAGCCGCAAATTCCAGTAGTGGCAGGATTGCTTCAAAGTGCCAAAGATCGGTACTCTTTCTTCTTCACCTTGTGGTTCTTTCAAGGTGTCTTACAGTTGATAATGATGGATAATAATGATATGTTATTTGGCCTTTTAAAAGAATTATCAATTATATAAGGCAATCCTTCGGTACCCTTAGATTTTAAGGCTTGATGTGTGTCCCTTGTATATATTTTTTTTTTTGGAGTTTTCGAGTGGGGTCAGCCAATGGACGATATACCATTTTTGAAATATATTTATTGAAAAATTAATTTTGGGCCGGGATCACCCAGACGTTTTGTTGGATTTACGAGCCAGAATTCACATTATATACGTGTTTCATGCACAATCTCGATAACTTTGTTAAACAAGTCGATTTGGGAGCTAAACTATAACCATTTTCTCATGTAACTTGGGGTAGCAAGACGGAAAAGTATGTGAGTGGGCTAACGCAAAAGCGCTCTATATACTATGTTAGTATATAAGGCTTTTCATAGTCACATTTTTGTTCTTAATGTCTTTGAATAAATACCATACTGCTGAAAATTTAAAATATGCTTTACTTTTAGTTGACTGGGTGGTTTGGACCTGTTGCTACTTTAAAAGTATAATGAATACTGTTAGGGTTGACATGAAATTTTCTAGAGCCATGTAATATTGTAATATATCAATTGTTACATACAGAAATTACTAGAAAAAAATAAACAAGGGGAACATTGATTTTATATCTTACACGAGGAAAAACTATGTAATATTGTTATATCTGTTATATTACTAGAACCAAGTCAAGATTCAGTGTTTATAAATCGATCTGCAAAAGACGTATAAAATTCGATCCTAGCTTGGGTGGTCTCGGTGGTAAGTATCTCTTCCTTCTCCCTACTCCGATCCCTAGCTGTAAACAGCAAGATAAATCATTAGAGGTCACCCTCCGATGCTCAAACCAATATACCCTTATGGATTATGTATACAAGTATATGAATCACAATAATAACATATACATGATAAGTATGTATAAGAGTGGGAATGGAGATATGTTAGGGCACATAACGGGGTTTTTTGAATACTCGGGTTCGGGTATACACCCGGGTACATGTATAACCGGGTATTGATTTTTCAGATATTGGCAATACCCGGGTCGGGGTCGGGTTCGGGTTCGAGTCCGGGTATTGGCATGTAAAACCATACCTGGTGTACCGGGTTCGGGTTCAGGGTTTCTATACCCGAGTATTAAAATACCCTATTTGTGGTTATAAAAAAACCCGATTTTCGGGTCGGGTATTAGAAAACCCTATACGGGTATGCAAAATACCCAATGTCGTGGCTTTTTCAATTCATATATATATATATTTTTTTATTTTTAATGTTTCCAACTCAATTTTTGGGTTTATAAACTTTAACACTTATAAGATAAACTTCTAATATATTAGAAGCTTAGAAATATTGGGTTAAGTTCACGTACAAAGCGCCTTATTATACAAAACGTAAGAAAGGCATGAAAAAGCCAAAAACGTGGTGACATTTTCGTAATTATTTGCTCGTAAGGTAATTATCAAAATTACTTTAAAAATGATCTTGTAGAGTAATTTTGATATTGTATGGTAATTATCAAAAGAGTAAATTACAAGTTTTGTCCTTTATGTTTGTCCCGAATTTCAGGCGTTGTCCTTTACCTTTAAAATTGATGAGTTTTGTCCTTAATGTTTTCAAATCTTGCACGTTATGTCCTTTAGGCCAAACCCAGTTAGATTTTTTGGTTAAATTTGGTCATGTGCCATGAGGGCATTGTTGTCATTTCATCTCTTCAGGGACTATTGTGCACCTATAGAATACAGCCATCTCAACACAAAGGGCTAAGATCTCTTTTATAGGGAAGTGATCTGGCCTAACCTTAATGGGTTAGCCCAAAGTGGTTTGATCACAAGTGGGCTTAAGCCCAATAGATGTAGCCCAAATTGAGGTAGCATCTTGCATCCATATGTCCCAAAGGCTAGTATGTTGTAGTCTCCATTATGTTATGACAACCTTAATGTTATGTTTTGTGTTTCTTTGTTCATCATTGGGGATGACCCTACCTGAAATTTGGAGTCTTGGGTAATATCTAATTGTCTTAGCCATTATTTTCAAACCACTCTCTCTCCTTCTCTACCATGTATCCCTACAACCATGATTTCTTTCCTCTTCGATCTAGCGGCCACTCGAACCAAACGAACGCTCCTAACCAACCCGTTGCTCCGGTTCCCACCTGACCAACCACCTATGGAACCGGGTTTGTCGAGTATAATCACAACCAAACCGGGTTCATGAACCTCTTGAACCAACCCCTCTCATGGCACCCAAATCAATACGGTTGGAATCTGAAGTTCAACATGGGAGGTTACAACTTATCACAAGGTTTCGGCTCGTCACAAAACGAGCCCGACTTCGTCCCAAAGACACAAACGGAGACATAACCGGATGAGGAGGAGCCGGAGGCACAAACGAACACACCACCGAACCAAACCAAACAAAACAAACAGGTGTCAAATAAAAAGAAAGAAACAACCGAGATCCAGACGAAAAAAAAAAACCGTGCAACCATGGGATGATGAAGAGGTGTATGCATTAGCCCGAGCTTGGGACGACGTATCGAAGGATCCCGATATTTGTAAGATTTTTATAGACTTTTTTATTTTTTAATTTAAACATATAATTTGTTTGATAAGCATTCTACTTATTTTTCATGTATCTTTTTCGCAAACAACCAAAATAAAATTGACTTTTGGAAACGAATCCGAGCACTCTTCTTTGGTCTCGCTGGCAGAGGGGACAATTACCGGCAATCGGGGCTCAACGTATGCAAGAGAACCGGGAAGTGATCGAGCTTATGAAGGATAGACAATTTGAGAGATACTTTGAGTTTTACTCGAAGCCGCATGACCACCTAACCAGAAAGACGTTGGAAATGGCTCTAAAACGAAAGGCGATTATCGAAAAAAATTATGGACTTTGAGTTTTAGAGTGTTCTTTTAATTTTATTGTAATGTTTTTTTTAATTATTGTAATGTTTTATAATTTAATGAGGCTATGAGTTGGTTACAAAGTCCAAATTTTCTAAAAAGTATAAAAGTCATAAAACACCATAATGCCAACCATAAAACACACAGAAAACCCACAAATAACATAATGAAGATTACTAAAACATCATATATGTAGGTTTTGTGTTGTGTTTTGGATGATAAGGCTCTGATTATGGAATAACAAACATTACTTACTTTGTTTTATGTTTATTAACATGTTGTGTTATATATTCATAGTTCTACAATGGTGTGTTTGAAGTTTTTATGGATTATTAGGATTTGAATATGATGTTTTAGTAATCTTCATTCTATTATCTGTGAGTTTTAGGTGTGTTTTATGGCTGAAACTATAGTGTTTTATGATTTTTTATTCTTTTTTAGAAAATTTGGACTTTGTAGCCGAACTCCACCCAATTTAATGAAATGTTATTTGTTTTTTAAGTTTATAAATTTAGAGATCCAATAAAAAATTTAAAAATAATAATTGAGTAATGATTGGTAGGGGGTTACAAGGCTCCATCCACTACACACCCATGTTATATAACCTCTCATAACCCCCACATTTCACTTTTTTGCTATTTATCATATAACCTCCTAAAAGAGGTTATGACTACGAATGACCTAATAAAAAAACTAACTTAATAGAAATATACATGGCCAAGAAGAGCATGAATGTTATATCGGTCTCCATCTAATACAATCTTGAATGCAGCAAAAGCCTGCTCCACATCTCCCTTTGCTAGTGAAAGTTGACCTATAACCAAACGTATATGATAACTATAGAATTTATGGGACCCGGTGCATTAGTGCATATAGAAGAACCTAGTTGGTATGTTTAGAGAAAAAAAATAAGTAAAAGTTGACCTCTCTAACCAAACGTACAGAAGAAACTAATTTCCTACACGAATCACTTTTCTTAGGATAAACATGTGTGTGAGTTGACATCAACTCAGTTCTGGACCTACCCAAATTTATAGTTATGAAAAGCTCTCCATTCATGCAATTAGGCACATTTCCAAGGTGAGACCCATTAAGTGTGTTTCTAGTTCCTAGGCGCTCGCTTCAACTATCTAGGTGCACTAAATACCGATTCATTATGTTTTTTATTAAATGAAAAAATATTTATCTTCTCTACAAATAAGCTTCCACAATACCGATCAAAGCAGCTTTCATCCGGATTTCAAATCCACTTTAGAACTTTCAAGTTTTGAAATTACATTTGAATCTTCATTATTTTAGAATTTTGGTACTATTTAGATGATATTAAATATTATATAATAGCTTTTGTTTTTTTATAAAAATAGTATTAATCTAATACATAATGTATTTTATATTTTTTTTCTCATTTAGGGGCACTTTCTTTCTCTTATTTAGGTGCACTTTTTTTTTTCTCAAGCCCTCACTAGTTTGAGCCTTTCGCCTAGGCCTAGGCCTATGTTCTTTGAGTGCGCGTGGTGTCTTTCATAACTATGCCAAAATTATATGGTTTCAAGTAACTTATTAGTTTTTTTTTCAATTTCACACCACAATCAATATATAAAATTATCCTGATGAGCTCCACAATGTTGTTACATGACTGCAAAATATGACATGTGATCCACTAATTCAATAGTTCTTTTCATAATCTGGAGGCACATAACATAATGCTCATATTATTAAAATTAAAATATAAATAAATAAAGAGTTAATTATGTTTTATGTCCTTGAGGTTTGTTAAAAATAATCATTACAGTCTATTAGTTTAAAAATTGACAAAATAGTACTAGTACTTTCACAACTTTCACCTTCAACTCACCAACAATGGTGGTTAACAACTTTATCTATCTACTATCCTTCGCTCTATTCTTCATTCTCTCTGTTTCTTCAGATCCAGCCGAAACATCATCTGCTCTAGCTCTACAACTCTGTTCTGACGACTCAGTTTCACCACTGCTCCCATTAGTCGTATCACCGTTAACCGGTCTCCCCCGTCACCTCCACCAACGTCAGATCTGTCTCCGTCAGTCGGTTACACTAGAATCGAAATCGGCTGCCACCTAATTTCCCCCATCACAATCGAAATCACGGGCCATGTAATTTTTCCCCATCACAATCGACGTTAGTGGGAAAGCTCGAGGCCTACCCGAAAAACCCGAGGGAGGAAATGACGTCTGGGCGGTGCTTTGTGTAGTGGTCGGAGGTGTTCGAATTCATCACCTGAAAGGAGTTGGCCGATAATTTGTTTGAATAGGATGGCCATGGGATATTAGGGTAGGGGTGGGTGGTAGTTTGATGACGGTGGTGGGCAGATTGGGTGGTGGTGGTCATCGTTCAGGTGTGTGTGTGGTGGTGGTTTTAGCAGTAGCGAGGGGATGGGTGGGTCGTCGGAGGTGGGTTTAGGTGGTGGTGGCGGTGGAGGTGTTGAAGATGGATGAAGTGGACAGGGTGTGGAGTTGGAGCAGGTGATGTTCCAGATGGGATGTTGGTATCGCCTCATATACTCATAGGCTGACATTTCCTCGTGATTATGGGATGTTGGTATCACCATCATCTAGTCACGACCTTTTTGGGTTCGAGACTCAAGCATTGGTTTAGTTTATTCATGGTTATTCGTTCATTATATGTGATATTTGGCTAACACGTGAATCGCATGTTCATTTTAAAAATAAATTAATTTTTATTTAACTTAGATTTACTCACCAGCTCTTTGTAGTTGGCCCAAGATACTTTTACACGTGATACAGGAAATGAGAACTCAAGATTTGCTTGGATTAAGGTCACATAGAGATTTGCCTTAGAAGTTTAAAAAAGAGATTTCCTATGTTATTTCTTTTTGAATATTGTTGGAATATTTGAACTTATTTGTATGGTGTGACAATTTAATTAATGACATGAATAATTATGAAATATATAATAGCGCTGTAAGTTTCGGACAATCATCATGCCTCTATCGATAATCCGTTGCGGGTCAGGGTGTGACATAAACCGTTTTGTGTTTTTTTGAATCAAATTAAGTACCTATTAGGTTAAATTGTATAAGTGCAATACAATGATACTTATGTCTCCATACTATCATACCCCGCATAGATTCAACTAAAAAATCAGCATTCTAGAACATTTTTGGGCCATCTAGTCACTTCAAGAGCTGACCGGAAGACACCGGAACAACCCAATATATTAAATATTAACAATTTTAAATTTACATAATATATAAGCATTATCTTCTATTTTAGTCCCTAAGGGCATTTTAGTCAATTAACCTGAAAATAACAAACCAATTTAGCTGTTTGGATGAAAAACGTTAAAAAATGCAAACCTCATGGCTATATTTGTTATAAATTAGATTTTTGGACTATAGTAGTTGAAAAGGACAAACCTCAGGGACGAAAACGGATATTTACTCTATTATGTATTATATCTTTTGTAAAGAGTGTTCTAGAATCTAGATAAAGAACATTCTAGATGGGGAACAAAGTGGTATAAATAGGGATGTTGGGGTCTCATTTGAGACATCCCTAGGCACTTGTAAACTACTACTCTCTTGTAAACTTTCTTTGATAATAGGTGTTTCCATGGCGCGCGTTGTGCCTTTTTTTATCCTATGTTTTCGCCTTTTCTATTAACAATATTTTTAAATTAAAAAGATAAGTGTCGTCGTTCTTACCGATGCAATACGGTAGGAGTTTGGACATCATCGGTTTCGCTGGTCGAAAAACCAAAACAACGAACACCGATACCGTTTTTGATATTGGAAAAAACACAGACAATGGTGTTGTTTGCTCATAGGCAGTTGTGTTCGTCACGGTATTGCAACGGTAACATAGCCTACGATAACAAAAAAATCTTGATTTGAATACAACTCCGTTTTTTAAAAAGTCTACACCGGAACATTCCAAAAAAGACGCATTCAACTTTTTTAAGTTAAAATACAAAAAAATATTACAAAAATGAAAATCTAACTATTATTCTATTGTTTTAAAAAATGATTATTCTTATTTAGTTATTCTGCTTTGACCATTTCTAAATAGATAAAAGGCAAATCCATATATTAGGCAAGTTGGAATGTTTCATTCGTTGGTTATGGCTAGCAGGAGGTAAAAAACAAAAAAAAAGGCTTAAAAAGCTAGAGAACAGGGAATCAAACTTCCGTTTTCTAAGAGGAATGTATGTGGAGAACCACCAAACAAAAAGCTATACCTGTTAGTCTCTTGGAAACAAAAATTACTTATACAATTACTGAAAAGTAGCCACCCAAAAAAAATTACCCAATACCTAGCCAATTGGCATTATGTGGCTGAACGACCTAGTGATAGGGGAGGCGCCATGAACTATTCACCCTCGTTCCTTTTGTATATATAGTATAATATAATTTTATATAATATAAGGCATATTACTTGTATACTTGTGTTGAAGTATTACAAGAAACTTTCGATGATTCGTACTTGGGACAATGGGGATAACAAGCTTGCTGACTTGGTGGAACGTGCCAACCTAAACGACCTTCAAGATGTGTGTGCGAATCAGGTTCAATGCAGAGACACGTTTACCTGTTGCCGGGAAGCTTTGTTAGTAAAGAAATGGAAGGGATATGTTCTTGCAACCAACACTTTGAAACGATATGAAGATTTAGTATATGTATGTATAAACCTAACTGGTGTTAATTATATTATTCTTTGATTTAATTTCACTAAAATGTTTTTTTTTCTTTCCTTTTAGCGCCACCGTATCCCGACAATCTATGTTGAGAATGGTCGACTAAAGGTACTCTTTAAGACGCGCATTAAGAAGTTTCGTAAGGTATGATTTGTTTTTGTGAGCTTTTTGTTAACATCTTATCATATGTTTTAACATTATAATCTGTCCAGGCAGAGAGGAGGGCTGAGAGGAGGAGGCGGGCTGAGTGATAGTGCTTCTGAGAGTTCTGGGCGGATTGATACCACTCTATAACACAACTTTGTCATGTTTTCTTAGTTTGTCAAACTTTACCTGTTGCTTAATAATGAAGACAAGGCTAAACAAACTTATTTCCTCTATATTAGTTTGTGTTTTGACAGTTTGAGTCCTACATGTTAAGACCTTTTATATCTTTTAACAAATCCTTAAGAAGAAAAGAAGAAAGAATGGCAAGACATCATCATGTAAGGTCATTTAAAAGAAAGTAATAAGAAAACTATATATTTGTCATACACTTATAGAATAATAGATATAGGGGAAGGTTCAAATGAAAACCACTAGTTATTGTGAAAACTCGAAAACTAATTAAAAAAAGCCAAAAAAACATACAATTTTTTTTTTTTTTGCAAACCAATTTTCGCAGGTTTTATTATATAAAAAAAAATTTCAAAAAATTTTTTTTTTTTTTTGTGTAGTGCACATGTGTAATACTACACATGTGTGTGTACTACACATGTGTAGTATTACACATGTGCACTACACAAAATTTTTTTTTTTTTTTTTTTTTTTGAAAAAAAGTTTTTTTTATACATAAAAAGCAGCGATTTTTATAAAAAAAATTTGAAAAAAAAAAAAAAAAATTTGTGTGTTTTTTAGGCTTTTTTTAGTTAGTTTTCGAGTTTTCACAATAAAAGTGGTTTTCATTTGAACCATCCCCTAGATGCCTAATAGGAGTAAATTGATTTAGATGATTAATATATAAATTGATCCAGAAGTAATACGGTTTGTATCATTTCTTTCTGAGAAGAGGAGGAGGAGGAGGCGGCATGAAATTACTAATACTAATAAGGCCCAATATTTACTATATATTTTGGTTAGAAAACCTAGATAGTAATTCAGATGTTAAAAGCGATTAAAACTACAATTTATGTACTCAATATGATTAACCGTATTACAATTAAGATATTATTAGTCCAAGTTTTTTGAATAAATGGATTTAAGAGGTTGTAAGCATTTAAATACACTTTTGGTCACTTTCGACCCAGTTCAGCCCATTCGGTCCTTAATTCGTTAATCTTGTGGCGAGTATCTTGTTAATCTTGTGGAGTTCGTTAGTAATTTTTTGGTCTTTATTCTGCTTTCTCGTCTTGCGCCCATCTTGCATCTTCACACCAAACTGAAACGCAGCTTTCGGCATTGCTTCCTTCTGCTCATTGTACGTTGCCCACTCCTCTTCTGTCTCAAAGTCCCACCTGTGAAGCCGCCCCTTTGCCTGTACAGAGTTCACATATCAATATGGTTGGTTCAAAGTCATGGTTTAGAAAGGAACACAACACTTACTCGTCCACCCATATCCATTTTGGACAAATCATCTTCATCATCACTATCCACAACCTCACGGTTATATTCTTGATAGCCTGGATAGCATTCCGAATAACTCTCTGATATGAAGTTTGGATCTTTCTCCCGTAGTTGTTTTCTCCTTAAGTGTGTAAAAGTATTCTCTTAATTGAGGTAGTTTTTTCAAGCAAACTCAATCCATGCCAATTAATAAGTTACAATGTTACATGGTCCTTTTGGATCAATAAGCCCAACTCTGATTTCAAATTTTTAAGTGTTTGGTTTTTGTTTGAAGAGATTAAAATTCGTTACCATCTATTCGGCACATGGTTTTGACCTATAAAGTAGAGGCATCATTTGTCTAAGCTCTAAAGCATGAAAAAATCTTTATTCAGTTAATTATTAGACCGAACCACGTGAAATTCCCATGTTAAATATTTTCTATTTGTTCTAGACTTCTAGTGTTTGTGTTTCTAGTTTGCGACTGTCCAGCCGTCATCTTCAATTTCCGCTGCCACTTGCAGTAAACAAGGCCACCACTGCTACTGATGGTTCTGTTCCCGCCAATGACAGCAGGTGCTGTCCTGTTTGGCCAGAACTGTTGTTTCTGCTGTTAAACTCAGTCAACAGCAGTAAGCTGCTGAATTTGAGAACAGTTTTCAGTCCAGCATTACAGCCATTGATACCTAACATCTTCCAGATTCCTTCCTACTCTTTTTAATTTAATAATTTCCTTTTTACATGATCCAAATCCCCCCCCCCCCCCCCCCCCCCCCCCCCCCCCCCATCTCTCTCTCTCTCTCTCTTTATGCACACACACACACATCACGATGTAGTCCTAACATGCTGTGTCAAATCATCCTAACTATGTGAGAACTGGGAACATATATATGCTTATTTTAGTTCTAAACATGATGCTCTCTTAGAGAAAGTTACAAAATAAAGCATGCAAAACTAGGGAAGCAGTTTTAAAGAAGAAAGGGGGGAAAGCAATACACCTTTACTATCCTTGTCTTTCTTCTTCTTCTTCTTAAGAATCTTCCCAGATGAACCAAGACGGAGGTAAGACATAATTTTCCCAATCCGATCAAGCACAGAGCCATCAACACTAACAGTAAGCATTTCCTGCAAAAATACCATAAAAAGTAGTTGAGGAAAAAAGGATGACTTACATAATAAAACCACAAACTAAACTATAAACAACCTCTGGCTCTGGGCAGTCAGCTTTACTTCTGTGCACAGTGGTCGGAATATCATGAGAAAAACCCGCTCTCCTGTCATGCATCATTCATGTTAGGTTTCAAATGCATACAACAGAAGACAGTTGTAATGATGGTAATGGATACTATAAAAGAATTCCCTACAATTGAATAAAAAACATAAACATATTATTATCATCATAAAAAAGAAGTTACCATGTCAAAAATGAAAGCCATTCTTCCAGGAAGGAACATATCATTTGGCTTGACAGCAGTTTGAGGCTTGACTATCCACTGATACACAGCCTGCAACAGAAAACAGCATGAGCAGCAAGATACATATTTGAGACAGAGGCTACGGCTAGCAAAGGCTTACCTTTGCATTTCCAGTGCGGAAGGATACCGGATGGTCTTCCTTAGAAGACACTCTGTTTATCATTAATTAATATAGGTAAGGATGTAGCTGCAGTGCATAATAAATGAAGTAATGGAGTT
The DNA here is from genome assembly GCA_030545235.1 of Helianthus tuberosus. Taxonomy (NCBI): domain Eukaryota; kingdom Viridiplantae; phylum Streptophyta; class Magnoliopsida; order Asterales; family Asteraceae; genus Helianthus; species Helianthus tuberosus. The sequence continues at coordinate 97,978,457 of CM060446.1, read as the reverse complement.
GGCTAAGGTAAGGTGGTTTACCTAGAGTTGCTGCCATCAGTAGCGTCTTGTTCACTCTCTGGTTTCTTGTCTACTTCACTTCTGACCTTGTGCAGCAAAGCATAGTCCAGGCCTTTAACCAAATGTGTGTGCTCCGCATCACCTGAAAGCAGGCAGGCAGGCTCATTAGATAAAACTGAAAAAAGAAACAAGTGAAGAAGAAGAAGAAAAGGGAATATACCTCCAAGATACTTGCTCTTCTCAATGGAAATCCTATGGGCTTCAGCTGAGCTGCAAGCAAGGGTGAATGAATGTTAGATATAAGAAAGAAAGAAAGAAAGAGTAAAGTGATAACTACAAGTTACTTGCAAGAGATCAACGTTTCCAGGAGGAGCAACGGCATGAAAAGAGCCCAATTCAGAAGGTTCATAATCAGGATTCTGATATTCTCTACGTACGCTCCTTGGCTATTTGGGGGGTTGTTCTGCCTCTTCAACCTTTTCCTCTCTGCACGCACATGTCAACGTCAATTAACAAACAAAGACCTAAAGAAAGAATATTTATTATGCGTGACATACTTGCGACGAACTACTTTCTCTTTGTGGTTGCTCCGCGCCTTCGACGACCCCATTGAATTCTATATATATGATCCTTCAGGTCTCTATGGATTTACACCTGCGGAATAGATAGATGTGGTTGGTACACAAAGACAAAGGGAATTGAATGGAAAGCAAAATCAGAACAAAACAACACATAGGTGAATGAAATATTAAAAAAATAATAATAAACAACAAACCTTCGTAACGTTAACACTATTGCAACAATGAAGATCGTGGAACCATTCAAACAATCAAAAAACACTGATTTGATGTTATGCTACTATAAACAAAATAATAATATAACTGATCCGTATTGTACTGTTTCCATTTGTCTTACAATCAAATAGTATTCATTATTGCCGCTTCAAAGATGATACAACATCACGTGGATGGAGGACGTTGCTATCGCCTTTTGAGCTATGGGAACTTCAAGTCATCCACCAAAGATTGTACCACCTCATAACCATCTGTTGCCAGTGCTATTAGAGGGAGAGAGAGGGAAAAAAGATTAGTTCCAACTTATTAGTTCCTATCTATTTTATGCTTAACCTCCTTAAGTACGTGGCTCAGTGGCAGATCCGGGATTCTTTTTCAATGGGTTCACTTTTTATGGTTCTCACTCTCACAACAAACATTAGAAATTTTGGGTCGGGTCGGGTCAAACGAAAAACTGTGTTAGATTTCCTTCCAAGCAAACTCAGGTATCTATCAAAGATTGAAATCACATATCATGTTAGAAATAACTACTACTACTACTACTACCACATGGTATATCCTTAAACATGAGCCACCACCATATTTCATAGTTTGGTAACCATATTCAACTTAGGAATTCATACTTCATATTGATTATTATAAGTAAATGAAATTGTATAAGAATTTAATAAACGAGCAGAAGAAGAATTTAGGAATTCTTTTAACATTTGTCTAATTACAAAATTGGAGATTTTACAATGACACATGTAGTTATGCCAAAAACCTCCTATGTGGAATATCTATCGAATACAAACAGACTATCTGTCTCGTCTCATTTTTGGCTTTTGGCCGCATGGCCTTTAAATTAAAAAAAAAATCAGGCTGATACGGGGATCGAACTAGCGATCTCAAAGTTGGAAGGCGAGTCTCAATCCAGTTTGTCACTACACCTACTTCCGTTTCCGATTTCGCAAAAGTGATGATGGTCTACTTGTTTTAACAATTTTTAGAACTAATAGACTGTAATGATTACTTCTAACAAATCACATGGACGAAAAACGTAACTCACTCTTAATTTAATTTTAACTTTAATAACAGGGGCATTATTGTCATTTCAAATAAACTAACAGAATAACTAGATAGCATTAGTGTGGGTGTACAGAAATAATTATTAAACTAAAACCACATGGATTGAAAGCGCAATTTTTAAACTAATGGACTAAAATAGTGATTTTTGATAAACCACAGGGACGAAAAACGTAATTATGTCCACGCGGTTTCAATCCAGTTTGTCACTAAAAAAACTAAAATTATTAAAAAAGAAAGAACAAACTAAAAAAACTAAAAAAACAGGCTGATAAGGGATCGAACTAGCTATCTCAAAGTTGGAAGGCGAGTTTCAATCCAGTTTGTCACTACACATACTTCCGTTTCTGGTTTCGCATTACTCATCGAATGTCATGTATCGTGCCACATCTCCCAGAATCAGAACCGTATGTTTACGAGTTTAATAAACGAAAGAAAAGAAGAGAAAAAGAATTAAGGAGAAAAAAAAGGAATAGAAAGAAAAATTTTAATTAATTATACTGTTTCTGAGTTTGAAAGTAATAAAAAAACAAAGGATTTTTGAGTATTAAAAATGTTTTCCTTCCAAATCTCTCTAGTTTGGACTTTGGAAGGATTTAAAATGAAGAAAAAAGACTTAAGTTAACCTTTCCTCTCTCTGCCTTTCTTTCATTAGAAAAACTCTGGAACACAAGTTATTTTTTAAATATTTCCAAATCCTTTCTTTTCCTTCGTTAAATGAAACTCACGAACATAGTAAAGGTCAGTATTATTCGTTAATGTTTTTGAGTTTTGATGGATTAAAGATTGATCTCATCTCAATCAATCATTTCATCGGCAACCTCACGCGTCCTTGGAGCGGTGCATCATGTGCGAGATGCGTCTTTTGGGTGAACCCCAATAAAAGATGGACACGTGGCCACCATGACTTTCAAAAGAGGCATGGGATGCGTCTGAGCCCACCTGCAACATTTGAAACGACATGTGTCCTTTTTTTATTGGGTGCTTGAGAGGTCTGCGTATAGACGCATCCCATGCTTGATGTGCCATTCCAAGGACGTATGAGGTTGCCAAATTTGAAAATAGTTTTGGTCAATGGTTATTTTTGTAATTTTCCCTATTATGAATTTGCTGGTCTACTACGATAAAGTTTTTAGCGATTGCTAGCCCGTACTTTTGAGCTAAGTTTAAAAGAACGATGTGAGGAAATGTTAACAATGGTTCGAACACTTCTTAAGTTTAAGTTGAAACTAGCGTGTGGTATACGTGTACAATGTGATAAAGCTTTTAAGAGTTGCTGGAACTAGTAACCGAATAACGTTATTCTCAAATCGTCACCTTATACTATTGAGGCTTTACAACACTAGTCCTTAACTCCTTATGCAATCCTTGACCGTAAGGAGAACAATGTCTAATGTCAACTTATCTAATCATTTTTTTTACCCTTTTTTTGTGCTTGAACATGAGATTAATCTATATGAGACCTTGGTGTAGACAATGATTGTGATATATAGTAATTGTATGTGTGACTTGGACATAGATGGTGTAGCACCATGCTTGGCGGTGTGACTAGACAATGGTGTCTCTATATTGTATTCTTTGGTCAATAGATTGAAAGAGGCGTATGGACCGATTCTAAGGCGATTTGTTTTGTTTTGGTGAATTGTTGCGTTAATGCTTACATGCCATCTCACATGTGGTACCCTATCTATAAGATGCATTGTTGGTGCTCATGGGTTGTCGTCTTTGCTATGTTTTACAACCTTTGCTTCGATATCCACTGTCATTGTATGCTATTGTTCCCTCGTATTGTTATAAAAAGTTTCATGATTGGTTTCTCTTAAAGCGCACTAGACTCGCCATGTATTGGCTTTTAATAAAGTCCGACTCCAATCATACATGGGTGGTCCTCGTATTTAGTTGTACTTTAGTTCTAGGCTATCCTTTTACTTCGTTGAACCTTGGAGCAAGACATCATCGTATGTAACTATGTAAGCTCTCACTCAAAGCCATTACCATTCAAGACGTGTTTATTTTGAACGTACGACTTACCATATGAAACAAGTCTCAGTACTCACGCAATAACCCCCGCATTACAAACAAGCATTATCGGGTATCGTATATGTCTGACAACATATCATCCGGACTAGCTGAGACAATTAGGTATTACCCAAGACTCCAAATTTCATGTAAGGTAATCCCCAATGATGAACAAAGAAACACAAACAATAACATTAAGGTAACAAGTGTTGACGTAACATAATAGAGACTACATCATACTAGAGTGTGGGACATGTGGATGCTACCTCAATTTGGGCTACATCTATTGGGCTTAGGTCCACTTGTGATCGAACCACTTTTGGTTAGCCCGTTAAGGTTAGGCCTAATTGCTTCTCCTATAAAAGAGATCTTAGCCCTTTGTGTTGAGACTTGAGAGGGCTTTATAGACATTTTAACGTAAAACCTAGTCATATATAAATAAAAGTACGGGTAAAGGTGTTCTATAAAGACTTTAAAAAATAAAAAGTGAACAAAGATATAATGGATCACAAATTATAACACAATGTCGAGCAAAATATAACACAATACCGAAAAATACAATAGAATGTCAAAGGAAAAAAGACACAATGAGTTACAAAAAAGACATAATGACACAAATATAGAAAAAATACAATGATAAATAAAAAAGACACAATGATGTAAACAAAAAGTCTAAAATCTACAACATCTAAAAACAAAAACTTAAAATCTCACGTCATAGAATTCGATGAGACGGTTCTAGCGCTTGAATGAGGTCAATCAGAGTCAATTTGATACCCTTCTTATGACTTCTTATTTTAGAAGACTTTGTATTTGATCCTACCCCATAAAGTAGTACTAATTTTGTGTCACTTATCATAGGAATATTACCAATTTTAACACCACTGGGAACAGGTATTTAGTTTTGTGTCACTTAGACCATGTGTAGTTATATAGCCCTTTAGGGGGCGTTATGCGACAAGTGACGAAAAGTGCAAGAGGGGGGCTATGGGGCTTCATATCACAAGAGGGTGTAGTGGTAAAGGGGGTTATATAACCCCTTCAATTATACATACATATGTATGTATATATATGTGTGTGAGTGGGGGGAAACATTGTGCAGTGTTATTACCTCCGCGCGATTACAAAATCAACCACCCATAGCGCCGGCCGTAGTAGTGTGGCCGGGCACTATGGGGTGCTATAGACCCATTTCACGTGGTATGCCACCCCACTACGGATGGCCTTATCATAGGAATATTACCAATTTTAACGCCACTTGGAAAAAGGGCATTCGTTCACATCACACCACTGATTCAAATTAAAAAAAAAAAACACATTTACGATCAATGGTTAAGATAGAAGTTTTAGGAGTTTTCACACGTAAGAGTTTTCTAGGATCCCAACTCTTTAACAAATATTTACTATAATAAAGTATTCCATTAATATCACACAATTCATCACCAACAAATCTCCATTCCCACTTACTATCATGTATATGTTATAATAATATTTCTGTTGGCCGTTCAAAAAAAACTATCATGTATATGTTTATACTTGTGAATATATACATAATCATAAGGGTATATTGGCTTGAGCATCAGATGGTGATCTCGAGGCTTGGCCTCGGGACCCTTCTAGTGATTTATCTTGTTGTTTACAGCTCGAGATTGGATTAGAGAGAACGGGGAGATAGTTAATGCTGAGACCACCCAAGCTAGGATGGTTATCTCTTTGTAATGCTATTATGGCCCAAGTCTAGATACGAGGATGTATGTAACAACAAAGAACATAATCATTAAACTTCTATTTTCTGTTTATATTATCCTTGCACTTAAAAACATAAATCCCTTTATACCTTCTTTCTTTTCCTATTGTTTATTTTCAACTAGGGATGGGATTGGAACAGTACATGTACTAGTGCCGAAAATACCGGTATCAAGTTTGAATAAAACTGGGTATCAAATACCGTACCGGATATATTGGTATGGTACGGGTACGGGTATTTCGGCACGGTACCCGCTTTAGTACCACTTTGTTTTTATTTTTGTTTTTGAGCTCTCGTACGGATACTATATAGGTACAATCGACATAAATACCAATATAGTGTAAGTACCAAATAGGTAAAATTGGTACGAGTACCAATACAATAGAGGTATCAAATAGGTAAAATCAATACGAGTACCATAAATACCATAATATGAAATAAAACATAATATAATAAAATAACTTTTAAAGTTCTATATCAAATTCGGTACCAGTACCTTTTTTTACCCATCCCGTACGAGTATCAATACCGAAAGTACCACATACCATAATCAATAAAACTGGGTACCAATACATGTACCGAGTACCTAAAATCGGTACGGGTACAGGTACGAGTATGGGTTGTTCTGCCTCTTCAACCTTTTCCTCTTTGCACGCACATGTCAATGTCAATTATCAAACAAACGAAGACCTAAAGAAAGTATATACAGGAACCCCCCCCCCCCCCCCCCCAAAAAAAAAAAAAATTAAATTAATTGACCTAGCTAGCTAGCTAATTCAATTGTGGCTAAATTCAAAAAATTCAAACTTCCTGTCGCGCTTCGCCGCGGGAGTGTGATCATTTTCTTCCGCACAACGCAAAATGGCAAGCCAATCCTATTGCATAGGAAGCCCAATAAGAAGCCTCACAAGGTATGATATGCTTTTGTGAGCATGAACTAATTTCAGTTTTCTTAAATTTTATAATATGTTTTAATATTATAATGTTATATACTGTCCACAGTATCGACCGTTGGAGCAGCGTGCACATGTTGAGAAGAAAGCAAGGAGGAAGGAGAGGAAACATAACCAGGCACGGATTGATGGTAGTTCTGGAGCAGCAGCAGAGGGTAGCACTTCTGCAGCAGGAGTAAAAGGTGAACATTTGGAAAATTGTTTTATTAAAGAAATGAATGAAAAGAAAATGCAAGGATATGTGTGTGTGTCGAAATTGGGAGGGAGAAAGGGGAGGCCAAGCCTCCACCAAACACAAACACAATTTCAGCAAATCAAAGGTTAAATTGAGGCTATAAATCTTGCATGAACATCTTTTCTTGACCATCTAAGTTGATATAACATAAGGTAAGTTGAATTAGTTGATTTGATTTGATGATCTTTCATGAAATGGGTTGTATCAATTCATGAAATTATATGGAAATAAGCATGAATGTTGGTTGGAATTATCATGTAGGAGATGAATTATGCTTGATTTTGACTATCTTGATGATTTGAAACAAAACCCACTTGTAGTGATAGGATGATGAAGTATGATGATCATGCAGTGCAATTTGGTGTAATGTTAATGTATGAAATTGTGTGTAGTAGAGTATTTGTTAGATGAAATTGATATAGAATAAAGGTTATGTGGATTTAGTTGATTTGATGATCCATGATATGAACTAGTAAAAATATTTAATTGAAATTAAACATATATTATGACAAAACCATCTTTTGTTTTACAAAACCATTAACTGGTACTCATTCACACACATACATATGAGATTAGAGATTAGAGAGAGAGAAGAAAGAAAGACGCAAAAGGGTGTCATGAAATGGAGGTTATCATCTGTTGGAAAAATAGGTGAAAATAGCAATTTTCACAAATTTAGGAAAATGATTTTTTCCTATTTTGGACTAGAAATAAATATAATAAAATGAGCGGGTTTTATATATTTATAAGTGGGTTTGTGTTCTATGTTGGGAGAGCTTCGCAACGAACTAAACCACGTCCAAAACGGAGTTAAGATGAATGAGATATCGATGCTCAAAGTTGGGTGTTTGGAACATTCAATGCTGAAATAAAAGGGAAAGTAGCACCTTGTCCCACATCGGATGAGAGATGGAACTTAAAGGGGTATTTAAGTGGGAACTCTCCATCCTTATTGTTTCATGGGAGCACTCACTAGTGTACTCGCGAAGGGTGCGGAGCACCCGCACACGCGCGCGTGGCGTGGGCGATGAGGCGCAATGTGGCGCTTTGATGGCGCACTTTGCACTTCGCATCGCCGCGAGCCGCCTTTGTATTTTTGACCACGTGCGCGTGGTGGATCTCATGGGCTGCAGGAACCAAGTGGAGTGCAGGTTCGAAGCGCGTGACGTGGCAGTCCGCACGCGGGTATACGTGGCACGAAGTCGCGCGGTGCGCATGGTGCATGGGTCCGGAGGTGTCGTGCGCGGCGCACCAAAGTGAGCCAAAACGGCGCGACTGTGTGGCGTGCTCGTAGAGGCTCACAGGTGACGTGGCGCACGCGCGCATGGACCTGAGTCAGTGAGGCGCACGCGCGCATGGGTGTGAGCCAAGAGGACGCACCGCGCATGGCGTGCACACCTGGGCGCGCGCGCACCAGTGTGGCTTGCGCGCGCGCGAAGCTTCCAGCATTGAATGACAGAGCAGTTTCAGTCCAGCTTCGTAACTGACGAGTTAACGGGCTTTGACTGAGAATTAAATGACGTATTAAATTGCATTGAAGACGTTTAATGCAATTTAAACCTCTCTTTAATTCGTTTTTTGATTGTTTCGACTTAGGAGCTGTATAAATACAGCTCCATACCCACTGCAGATTCTCACCAGCGACAACAGCAATCTATAACTTTCTCTCCACAACTTCTGTTCAATTTTCTTTGCAGATTTCAAGGTAACCTTCGGGTTGTAGGTTTACTCCGGCAGTACCACTGCTCCGGCTGTTGTACCCAGGGAAACAAAACGAGTACTCCTGGGAGACTCGGAATTTGTTTTAAGGGAAGCGTGTTGAACACGTGCCTCAGCCATTCTTCATCTTCTACTCCATTCTTGTTTTTGTTTTATTTCAGTTGTAATAGTATTGTTTTCAGCTTTCTTTGTATTGTAATCATTAATAAAATTTGTTTATTTTATTTAATTATACGAACGGTTCCTACAATCTTAAAACAAATTTTTAAAACCGTTCGTAAAATCAAAACCATTCTGTTTGTGATTCAAACCAGTTTTGTTTTCACTCAGTTTGTGTTTTAAAAATAGATTTTTTGTGTTTTCATCTTCAAAGGAGCGACTTTGGTTGAAAACATTTTTTGATTACTTCAGAATTTGTCCTAAAATTTGCTTAAACTTTCTGATTTGGTCTTCAAAGTTGGACTTAGAAGTCAATCAGTAAGTTCTAAAACTATTAAAAATTTTCTGTTTTTTGGTCTTCAAAGTTGGACTTAGAAGCCGAAACAGTTAATTTATGGTAAAAATTAAAATTTAATAGTTTCCTTCTGGTTTGAGCGTAAATCAGAATTTTTTGACTAAAAATTTTAATTTTTAATTTTTTCAGCATGTCGAACGAAAATGTCAACGTTAACAACACCACAAATGTTGTGACGGGAACCCCTCTAAACGCCACCACTGTGGGAGCGTCCCCAGTGGCCAATCACGCTGAACGACCCGAGAGGTTCTCGGGTCTCCACTTCAAAAGGTGGCAACAGAAGATGTTCTTCTACTTGACCACCATGAACCTTGCGAGGTTCTTAAGTGAAACCGCTCCCCAACCTGCGGAAGGGGAGACCAGCGCTCAGGCTCTGAGCGCGGTAGAGGCTTGGAAGCACTCGGATTTCATTTGTCGAGGCTATGTGTTAAACGGGCTTTCAGATGCATTGTATAATGTGTACTACAATGTCAAGACTTCTAAAGATCTTTGGGATGCCTTGGACAAGAAGTACAAAACGGAGGATGCTGGCACAAAGAAATTTGTGGTAGCCCGTTTTTTGGATTTCAAAATGGTTGATTCTAAAAGTGTTATGAATCAAGTCCAAGAATTCCAAATTATACTACATGACATCTTTGCGGAAGGCATGACACTTAGCGAGACATTTCAAGTGGCAGCGATGATTGAAAAGTTACCTCCTGGTTGGTTGGACTTTAAGAATTATCTTAAACACAAACGAAAGGAGATGACTTTAGAGGACCTTATTGTTCGTCTTCGGATTGAAGAGGGCAATAGAATTGCCCTAAAAGGAAGCCAGGCGCAAACTTCTGCTAGCGCAAATCTGGTTGAGCATGGGCAATCCTCTAAGGGCGCAAAGGGTAAGGGGAAGAAGGACAAGGAGAAAGCAAAGGCTAGCAAACTTGGACCGAAGAAAGGGGTTGTGAAAAAGAAACCTCCAACGTTCCAAGGGACTTGTTACAACTGTGACGAGCCGGGGCATCGGGCTAACCAATGCAAGAAACCAAAGCGTGAGCGTGCGCACATGGTGGATGAAGACGGAATGCCTTTGGTGGCAATGATTTCCGACAAAAGCGCAATGATGGATGAGGTCAATACTGTGACCAACACTCCAAAAGGATGGTGGGTTGATACGGGCGCGACCCGTCACGTTTGTGCAGACAAAAGCCTCTTTACCACCTTCAAGGCGCTTTCTGGAGAAGAGAAGCTGTATATGGGAAATGCAGCCACCGCTGACATCATGGGTGAAGGAACGGTGATCTTGAAGTGGACTTCGGGGAAGGAGCTCACTCTAAGCAACGTGTTGTATGTCCCGGACTTGCGCAAGAATCTAGTCTCGGGTTGGTTTCTTAACAAGTTTGGATTTCGTTTAGTTTTTTAGAGCGATCAATTTGTACTAACTAAACGAGGAATGTATGTGGGTAAGGGCTATGCCCAAAATGGTATGTTCAAATTGAATGTAATGGCTGTGACAAAGAACATGAATAAAATTGCTACTACTTCTACTTATATGCTTAAGTTTTCTGATTCGAATAAATGGCATGGTAGATTAGGTCACGTTAATTTTAATTCTTTACGCCGTTTAATCAATTTAAATTGCATACCAACATTCCATATTGATTCACACTATAAATGTGAAACATGCGTTGAATCCAAACTTACAAGAACATCATCCAAATCGGTTGAACGAATAACCGAACCCCTTGATTTAATTCACACTGATATTTGTGATTTAAAAGCGGTACCCACAAGAGGTGGAAATAAGTACTTCATCACGTTTATTGATGATAGTACTAAATATTGCTATGTATATTTACTAAAAAGTAAAGATGAAGCAATAAGTAAATTTATCTTGTATAAGAATGAAGTTGAGAATCAACTTCAAAAGAAGATAAAAGCTTTGCGAAGCGACCGAGGAGGCGAATATGTTGCACCTTTTGCCGATTTATGCGCAAAAAGTGGCATTGTACATGAGTGTACACCTCCTTATTCTCCATAATCAAATGGCGTGGCGGAACGAAAGAACCGCACATTGAAAGAAATGATGAACGCCATGTTGATAAGTTCTGGGGTGAGCCAGGAAATGTGGGGGGAGGCCATTCTCTCGGCCAATTATCTTTTGAACAAGATACCATTGAAAAAGAGAGACGAGACTCCATATGAGTTATGGAAAAAGAAAAAGCCTTCATATAAATACTTGAAAGTGTGGGGGTGCCTAGCAAAGGTGATTGTACCACCTCCTAAGGCTCTTAGGATAGGACCCAAAACTATTGATTGCATATTTATTGGGTATGCGCATCAAAGTAGTGCACATCGCTTTCTTGTACATGAGTCCAAGAATCCTGATGTACACGTAAACACTATCATGGAGGTGAATCCTAACGTTGTGTCTTACTTTGAAAATGTGTTTCCTTTGAGAAGACAAACACATGCAACGTCATATACACCTACTTTTGAAGTAGGTGAAAGCTCATCTACACGAGTTGATGAGGTAGTTCATGATAAGACACATGAACAACCTGAGGTTGAAGAAAGTGACCGTAGGTGAAGCAAAAGGCCAAGGGTTGACAAATCATTCGGTCCAGACTTCGTTAGCTATATGGTTGAGGGCGAGCCCAATACATATCGCGAAGCGGTTTCTTCTTCAGAAGGACCTCAATGGAAATAAGCAATAAGAAATGAAATAGATTCTATATTGCAAAATCATACTTGGGAGTTAGTAGATCTTCCACCAGGTTGCAAACCACTTGGATATCGTTGGATATTCAAAAGGAAGATGAAAACTGATGGAAGTATTGATAAATACAAGGCTAGGTTGGTGATTAAAGGATTTAGACAAAAGGAAGGTCTAGATTACTTTGATACCTACTCGCATGTGACGCGCATAACCTCGATTAGATTGGTTCTTGCTATAGCGGCTTTAAGAAATTTGGAAGTTCACCAAATGGATGTTAAAACCGCATTTCTAAATGGCGATTTAGAAGAAGAGATTTACATGGAGCAACCTGAAGGTTTCTCTGCCCCAGGTCAAGAGGGTAAAGTATGTAAACTCGTCAAGTCTTTGTATGGCTTGAAGCAAGCACCAAAACAATGGCACCAAAAGTTTGATCATGTCATGATTGACAATGGTTTCAAGATAAATGAGTGTGACAAATGTGTTTATTTCAAAGACACAAATGAAGGTTATGTGATTTTATGCCTTTATGTAGACGATATGCTTATCATTGGGAGTAATGATAAAATTATCAAAGCTACTAAAAGCATGTTGAAAGCGAGATTTGACATGAAAGACATGGGTTTAGCTGATGTGATTCTTGGAGTAAAGATCATAAGAACCCAAGATGGTCTTGTGTTAAGTCAATCTCATTATGTGGATAAAATTCTTGAAAAATTCAACTCGGGAGATACGAGTGTAGCTCGAACTCCAGTTGATACCTCCCAACATCTTAAGAAGAATAAGGGAGATGGAGTTGCTCAGTTAGAGTATTCAAGAATTATTGGCAGTCTAATGTATCTAATGACATGTACTAGACCCGACTTGGCTTACGCGGTGAGTAGGCTAAGTAGATACACCAGCAATCCGTGCGCGGATCATTGGAAAGCTATCACGAGGGTGCTTAAATACATAAGATACACAAGAGATTATGGACTGCATTATACCCGACAACCAGCAGTGATCGAAGGATACACTGATGCAAACTGGATATCGGATAATAAAGATTCCAAATCAACAAGTGGTTACGTGTTTACACTTGGAGGAGCTGCTATTGCTTGGAAGTCTTCTAAGCAAACGGTGATAGCAAGATCCACAATGGAATCTGAATTTATCGCCTTGGATAAGTCAGGCGAGGAGGCGGAATGGCTACGTCAATTCGTGGAAGATATTCCAAGATGGCCAAAGCCTTTGCCAGCCATATGTGTACATTGTGATAGCCAATCAGCGATTGGTAGAGCTCAAAGCTTGATGTACAATGGCAGATCAAGGCATATGCGACGTAGACATAACACGATACGACAACTACTCTCAACGGGTGTTATCACAATTGATTATGTGAGATCAGCGGATAACATTGCGGACCCGTTTACAAAAGGCTTAAGCAGAGAGTTAGTAGAAACGTCGTCAAGAGGAATGGGACTAAAGCCCGTGGTAAATGGGAATATGAGAGAAACCTAACTTAGTTGACTGGAGATCCCAAGATCTAAGTTCAATAGGACAACTTAATCATATTACCAAACGGAGTCACTGTGGGGGAGTACCCCAAACAAAATAAAAAAGGGAGTTATTTATACTTCCTAGTCCATTCCAATCAGTGACATTGAAGTGAGGCTAAGCATATTAAGGGTAACGATTTCGGGAAATCAAATAACCATGATGCTTTTAATGATTCAGGGAATCACCTATGTTAGAGAGAAGTAGGGTCGCTTCGAATGGATTTGTGGGGTGCGCAAATCCTAGAGCTCTCGCAGAACCAGGCTAGTGTTCCAGGACCATAATAGGACACGACAATGAGGAGTTGGCCAAACCAGGGAGAGTATTGTGTGAAGTGTATTGTCGTTTACACAAATAGGGGTATGTTCAAGGACATCGCGTCTACACACCGCTAGTAAGCTAAGTGCGCTTCACAAAAGAAGGTTCAAAGGGTAAAACCTACCTATCTTGCAATACTCAACTGTCGAAGTTTATCGTTGAAAAGTGTAAGGAAAAGATCCATTTCCATACATGTGGGGGATTGTTGGAAATTTGATGAAAATAGCATTTTTCATGTGGGGGATTGTTGGAAAAATAGGTGAAAATAGCAATTTTCACAAATTTAGGAAAATGATTTTTTCCTATTTTGGACTAGAAATAAATATAATAAAATGAGCGGGTTTTATATATTTATAAGTGGGTTTGTGTTCTATGTTGGGAGAGCTTCGCAACGAACTAAACCACGTCCAAAACGGAGCAAAGATGAATGAGATATCGATGCTCAAAGTTGGGTGTTTGGAACATTCAATGCTGAAACAAAAGGGAAAGTAGCACCTTGTCCCACATCGGATGAGAGATGGAACTTAAAGGGGTATTTAAGTGGGAACTCTCCATCCTTATTGTTTCATGGGAGCACTCACTAGTGTACTCGCGAAAGGTGCGGAGCACCCTAACTCGCACTCGCACTCGCACATGCTCGCGCGCGCGCGTGGCGTGGGCGATGAGGCGCAATGTGGCGCTTTGATGGCGCACTTTGCACTTTGCACTTCGCATCGCCGCGAGCCGCTTGAGAGCCGCCTTTGTATTTTTGACCACGTGCGCGTGGTGGATCTCATGGGCTGCAGGAACCAAGTGGAGTGCAGGTTCGAAGCGCGTGACGTGGCAGTCCGCGCGCGGGTATACGTGGCACGAAGTCGCACGGTGCGCATGGTGCATGGGTCCGGAGGTGTCGTGCACGGCGCGACTGTGTGGCGTGCTCGTAGAGGCTCACAGGTGACGTGGCGCACGCGCGCATGGACCTGAGTCAGTGAGGCGCACGCGCGCATGGGTGTGAGCCAAGAGGACGCACCGCGCATGGCGTGCACACCTGGGCGCGCGCGCACCAGTGTGGCTTGCGCGCGCGCGCGAAGCTTCCAGCATTGAATGACAGAGCAGTTTCAGTCCAGCTTCGTAACTGACGAGTTAACGGGCTTTGACTGAGAATTAAATGACGTATTAAATTGCATTGAAGACGTTTAATGCAATTTAAACCTCTCTTTAATTCGTTTTTTTACTGTTTCGACTTAGGAGCTGTATAAATACAGCTCCATACCCACTGCAGATTCTCACCAGCGACAACAGCAATCTATAACTTTCTCTCCACAACTTCTGTTCAATTTTCTTTGCAGATTTCAAGGTAACCTTCGGGTTGTAGGTTTACACCGGCAGTACCACTGCTCCGGCTGTTGTACCCTGGGAAACAAAACGAGTACTCCTGGGAGACTCGGAATTTGTTTTAAGGGAAGCGTGTTGAACACGTGCCTCAGCCATTCTTCATCTTCTACTCCATTCTTGTTTTTGTTTTATTTCAGTTGTAATAGTATTGTTTTCAGCTTTCTTTGTATTGTAATCATTAATAAAATTTGTTTATTTTATTTAATTATACGAACGGTTCCTACATCATCTTCCATTATCATTAATAAAGCAAAATCATTAATAAAGCAAATAGTCTTTTTAGCCTAGCCATATCAAATGTACATCCTTGATCAGCTAGTGCAAATTCAAGTTCTTATAAAACGTGAAATATTTGATTTTAAGGGTTATTTTTTTACAGGCAAAAGGAGAGAGATATATTACCACAAAAAGCCCGATGTAGCAAGACACTACAAGGACAGAATACAAAATACATTCACCAAAGGAAACATTGATAAAAACCGACTATAGATTAAAATTGTAACTTTTCCACTCGCTCCATGTGATGCCTATGAACTTCGATCTATTTAATACCCAATCATACGTTGCCTCTTTTATCTCCTGGATGACCTTGAAAGGGCTGCTGTTTTTTTGTTAAAGACTTTTTCGTTGCGCGCATTCCAAATACTCCAAATGGTCTGTGAGTACACCGCGTGCTTCAACAACTTATGCTTTGTCGAGCCTCCGAATTTTCAATACTTTGGAATGCTTCCTGAATCGAATCCCACGGCTGCACACTTGTTTCTTTTACCCACCACAGAACCTAGCTCCAAATCATTTTAGCTAGTGCGCATCGGAATAAGCTTTAAACAATCATCATGCCCCGATTGATAATCCGTTGCCGGTTGGGGTGTGACATAAACCGTTTTGCGTTTTTTAATCAAAATAAGTTCCTATTAGGTTAAATTGAATATGTGTGATACAATGATACTTATGTCTCCATACTTTGAAACGACATGAAGATTTAGTATATGTATGTATAAACCTAACTGGTGTTGATTATATTATTCTTTGATTTAATTTCACTAAAATGTTTTTTTTTCTTTCCTTTTAGCGCCACCGTATCCCGACAATCTATGTTGAGAATGGTCGACTAAAGGTACTCTTTAAGACGCGCATTAAGAAGTTTCGTAAGGTATGATTTGTTTTTGTGAGCTTTTTGTTAACATCTTATCATATGTTTTAACATTATAATCTGTCCAAGCTGAGAGGAGGAGGCGGGCTGAGTGATAGTGCATCTGAGAGTTCTGGGCGGATTGATACCACTCTGTAACACAACTTTGTCATGCTTTTCTTAGTTTGTCAAACTTTACCTGTTGCTTAATAATGAAGACAAGGTTAAAAAAAACTTATTTCCTCTATATTAGTTTGTGTTTTGACTGTTTGAGTCCTCATTGTTAAGACCTTTTATATCTCTTAACAAATCCTTAAGAAGAAAAGAAGAAAGAATGCCAAGACATCATCATGTAAGGTCATTTAAAAGAAAGTAATAAGAAAACTATATATTTGTCATACACTTATAGAATAATAGATATAGATGCCTAATAGGAGTAAATTGATTTAGATGATTAATATATAAATTGATCCAGAAGTAATACGGTTTGTATCATTTCTTTCTGAGAAGAGGAGGAGGAGGAGGCGGCATGAAATTACTAATACTAATAAGGCCCAATATTTACTATATATTTTGGTTAGAAAACCTAGATAGTAATTCAGATGTTAAAAGCGATTAAAACTACAATTTATGTACTCAATATGATTAACCGTATTACAATTAAGATATTATTAGTCCAAGTTTTTTGAATAAATGGATTTAAGAGGTTGTAAGCATTTAAATACACTTTTGGTCACTTTCGACCCAGTTCAGCCCATTCGGTCCTTAATTCGTTAATCTTGTGGCGAGTATCTTGTTAATCTTGTGGAGTTCGTTAGTAATTTTTTGGTGTTTATTCTGCTTTCTCGTCTTGCGCCCATCTTGCATCTTCACACCAAACTGAAACGCAGCTTTCGGCATTGCTTCCTTCTGCTCATTGTACGTTGCCCACTCCTCTTCTGTCTCAAAGTCTGTCACGTCCCCCGACCCCACCCTGGACGAAATCGGGAGCCGCGAACCAGTTCAGTGGTACCGGTGGTTATTTAGAAATGTAGTGCAGCGAAAATTTCATCAGGACCGTGAGTTAGGAAAAATATCAGAGTTTAGAAAACACCGGATTTTATTTATTAAATAGATGGGATAAAACCATGTTTTGAAAGGTAGCTCTAATATGGGATAAACCCGAATACATAAAACAATTTTTCTTAATTTAATTTAATTGATAAATTAAGCCACTTCTGTAAGCGTTTTGGTGTCGTATCCAACTCTTATTCCGATCTACTGTAATTACTTGAAACGCGTTTTAAAAACATTTGGTCAGCAGGAAATACTAGTGAGTTCATTCATTTTAGTACAAAACGACACATTGTTATAAATTACAGCATAAGAGCGATTACAATGGCTACTATCTTATTTTTATCTGGCGCCGTGTCACACCCTGGTGACGATGGTCATACCACTATTGGGTCCTTTCACCCAAGTAGTGATGATTATCACTGTTAGGTTGATGAACCTAACCGTGAGAGATTAGTAATGTGCACAATACCCCACTAGCCAGTGATTCAAGATAACCAACACTTAATCCCTGTAATTATAACTTTTGAAAATAATTGGAGTATTGTAAAACATTGTTGATAAAAGAGAATGACTCACCTTGTAAGCATATAGTCTTGTTTAAACAAGCATCTTGATTCTAAGCATCTACTTTATGGTTCTGAATCTTCTGATGATTAAGCATCCATTTTGATTGTAAGAGTATGGTGTAGAGTTTCGGGTAGTTAAACATTTAGTTTAACAGAGTGGAATACGTATTAGTGTAAAACCGCATCAAACCTAACGATGGTCACGAGATCAGAACTTTAACGAAATTCACAAAGTATAGTCTTGTTTAGACAGCACTTTGGCATTCATTTAACGAAATTCACGAAGTACAGCACTTTGGCATTCGTTAGTTGGTTCCCGAATCGATCGGACAAAACATTGCATTGGTGATTATTGGTTAGAACACCAACGTATAGAGAGAAGAATAGAAGGAATGAGCAAAGAAAAATGAATCCAAAGCTTCCTATTTATAGGTAGGAAGTATGAAATTTCTAGGAAGTTTCCTATATACTTTCTAGGAAATTACATATAGCTTTTCTAGGAAGTTACCTATACAATTTCTAGGAAGCTTCCTACCCATATATATATATATATATATATATATATATATAGGATTAGGTTCAAACGTGAACAAATTTCCAAGAGTGAACCGCGTGAACTGATCTGAACCATTGATTCCATATGCATTTAACAAGGGTAAGATTGTAACTTTATATAAATATTGAATTTAAATTATTGTCTTATTAATTTCAAAATCCTAACATATTTAAATCATTATCAGTTACCAACATTTTCGACATCTACAAAACAATTACTTATTTTAAATATGTTAGGATAATCTTAACTTATTTTAATATTGTCATTGTTTTTGGTCATAGTAGCAAGATTCGAATTATAGTTTTAGTCTTTTTTTGGTTGAACTAGAGTTTTCAGTCATCTTTTTTATTGTGTATAACTCTTAGCTCCGTAGTACACATGTGTACTGCTGTGTTCTATACATTCCAACACGATAGTACACATGTGTATAATACATGGTATAATACACATGTGACCCGCAACATTGTTGTCTTAGCTCCGTAGTACACATGTGTATAATACATGGTATATTTACGGGATTTACTCTCTTATTATTGGAAATAATTTTCTTTCCTAGTTTTAAATAAGCAAAATAATATAATTACACTTCTACCCTTTTAATTTTAATAAAACAATAAAATCTAACCTATTAATTACAATCATGTCACCCCTTTAAATAATCAAGATCATATTAATCAGCAGTCAAGATTTTTTCACGCAGTTCACTCTTGGGAGGTTGTTCACGCTGGAACCTTACCCTATATATATATATATATATATATATATATATATATATATAGGGAGAAGATCATGCGAGAACCACCTCTTATTGTGAGAACCGCGAGAACCAATGTGAACACACAAAAAATGCCTAAAAATAGCTAAAAATTACACAAAAAAATTTTTTTTTTTGGCTTCGAAAAGTAGCGATTTTAACCTAAAAAATATTAAAAAAATAAAAAAAAAAAAATTTTAGATTTTTTTTTAGATTTTTTTTAGGTTTTTTGGGGGTTTAGTTTTTAGCATTTTAGCTTGGGGGGGGGGGGGGTTTAGGTTTTTGGGGGGTGGGGGAGGGGGGTTTAGGTTTTGGGGGGGGGGGTTAGGTTTTTTTTTTTGGGGGGGGGGGTTAAGTTTTTTTTTTGGGGGGGGGGGGTGGGAGTTAGGTTTTTTTAGCTATTTTAGGTTGTGTTCACATTGGTTCTCAAGGTTCTCACAATAAGGGTGGTTCTCGCATGAGCCCCTCCCTATATATATATATATATATATATATATATATATATATATATATTGTTGATGCACGAGAATGTCTGTTGACTGCATCTTCATCAAGTCTTAGTTCAAGCAAGTCAAGATTGGATCTTAAATGTCAAATTAGGGTTTTAATTATGATTTTAGGAAGTGATATAAGGGTTCCGTTTGAAATCAAAGTTTGAACAAGGGTTCCGTTTGAAATGATGGTTCCGTTTGAAACCATTGTTTGAAATAGGGTTCCGTTTGAATGTGTCGTTTGAACCATTATGTTAATGTTCAAACGGAAGGGTCATTGTCTATAAATAGGAGTGTGAGTGTCACATTTCAAACGGAACGGTTGGAACAGTAGGGAGGTGCTGCCGGATTTTCATCAAAAAACATTGTATTAAGCACGATTATTAATCAGAAAAGAAGATTAAAAGGATTAGAGCTGTTTTGACATTATGTGCATTGATTCCGCCTTTACACATAATGATTGAACTACCTTAACTGACTTTTAGGGTCACGTACACGATCCAACAAGTGGTATCAGAGCTCAGGACAAGGAGTTCATACCGAATACAGCTGAAAATCATCGGATTATCTCACTTCTACCTTTCTTTTCTGATTCTAACTAGTTCTCACGGTCAAAATGGCTTGAAACGATCACATAACAAACGAAATTCACTATTAATCAATCCTTGAAAGTTTGAAATCAAAAATCAACCTAAAACTAACTGAAATCGTTCATACCGTTTGAAAAATTTCGCGAGTTGCTGACGTCACCGTTTGAAAGTGACTCTATCGTTTGAAAATTGTCCAATCGTTTGAACTGTCGTTTGAAAATGGATTCTATCGTTTGAACGGTTTGTCGTTTGAATTGACCGTTTGAAGTTGATCGTTTGAAAATTGATCATATCGTTTGAATATCTTGGACATTACAACGTGAACATAACTGTTGTTGTCAGTAACAATTCACGTGAAATTTTAAATTGAATTGAGTATTCAGAATTCATAAAAGTTTGTCAGTCAACATATTCGGTGAACATGTGAATGTGCATTGAAAATTGATTAAAGATTGTCGGATAATTGTTTTTAATAATATCAAGTTTTGCACGTGATATCTTAAGAGAATTCATAATTGTTGGCATATTATTGTCAAAGATTCGAAAAGAGTGGTCCAATTGAAATCATAGGTGATTTTTTGTGAATTTCAAAGCTCATCGTTGAAGTCTATCCGATTAGTCAAACAGTTTCAGAGTTTAATTGATAAGGCCCAGTTCTCGAACATCATTTTGTGAGGCCCAATCATCATTGAGTATTAATAAGCCCAAACTTGTCCATTGATCAATCGGCTTATTCGTTTAGTGATTTCACTTGAACAACTTTGGATTGAATCCGCGAATCTTCAACAACGAGTCTTAGATTGATTTTATCAAACATACACTGTTACGTATTCAGTCAGTTTAAACTGATAGTTTGTTTGTTTGCAGGCGATTGGAGGTGATTTACAAGGCACAAATATTAAGTAGAAGATTTAAAATGTCAGAAGAAAGTGCTCATGATAGACGGTGGAAAATAGATTATGTAAGATGGGAACTTGAAAATTACAGAGAACCATTCAAAGAAGCCCAAAGAGCAAAACGATGGAATGATGACCTGGAATGTTACATGGATTCATGGGGTAATCCAGTTATTGACCCTTCAAAAGTGGATTTCGATGCTGTAATGAATTTGCTTCCAAGGCCGGCTACGTTCAACACACGAAGGTTATCTGATAAAGCATATTTGCCTGATTTGGAGAAGAAGATTAGAGAGGTTTGTGAAGCAAGTCTACCGAAGGTGGTAGAAATGAAAAAACTAAAAGAAGAAGAATTGAAAAAGATGATTGAAGAGTTGAAAAAGAAAGCTTTAGAGGAAATAAAAGTGGAAGCAGTAAAAAACGAAAAAGAGAAAGAAGCTGTTACTGAAAAACAGCAGGTGTTTGAAGAAGTAATTTCAAAGAAAGAAGAATCTGTAAAGCCTGTATCTGTGAAATCTGAACCAGTGATTAAGAAAGAGGTTGAAGAAGATACACCAGTCTTTGAGATTGTTCAGAAGGAGAAGAAACAGGCTGAAGATATTCAAATTTTGAAAACTGAAAAGAAAGCTGCTGATGAACAGATTTTGGATTTGCGCTTGAATTGTGAAAAACTAAAATCTGAAAATGACAAACTTTTGGAGAATGTTAAGAGTTTGTCATTAGAAAAAAAATTTTTAAAGAAAAAGAAAAAGATTTTGGAAAAATCAAAATTGAAAATGAAAACGTTTTTTGGATAAAATTGGAAAATGAAGCGTTAAAAGAAAAAGAAAAAGATTTTCAAAGTCAAATGAAGGTTTTAGAAGATGAAAAGTCTGTTATTTTTAACAATAATCTTGAAAAACAGATTGAAATAAATTCTCATCTTCAGAAAATCATTCGGCTTGAAAATGAAGCTGAAATTGCTCGAAATAAAATTACCGAGCTTGAGAATAAATTGAAAAGTTTTGTGACTTCTGCATCACATGTGTGTCCAAAACCGATCAATTCTGTTCCAATAAGTGACAATGTCACAAACTTTGACAATGTCAAAGTTGAAGATTGTGATGAGAAAACTGATGATGATGAGAAAAAGAAAACATTTTTGAAATTAAAAGAAATGTTTAAAGAAACTGTTCTACATTCTACTGAGAAAGGTGAATGCTCAAAGCAAAAACCTGTAAAGAAGAATGTGGAACAAAAACAAAAGGATAAAAAACAGGAAAATGATCAAAAAGAAAATAAAAGCTCATCAGTTCAATCATCCAATCGTGATAAAAAACCACAAAAATTGGAAAATTATAACTCAAAAACTGTTGGTAATAAGTGGTGCAGGTTTGACCACAGTGCTTCAAAGCCAAAACAAGTTTTCAAGAAGAGTGATGATTACCACAAAGCCAGACAATGTTATGATCTAAGCATATGGTGTGAAAGTGGTGAATGGTACGATAACAGAGTGTGCTACACCTGTGGTGTGAGAGGACACATTGCTGTTAACTGCCAGAATTGGAATTATGAGACAAGAAGATGCTATAATTGCCACATCAGAGGACACATTGCCAGAGACTGCCCAATGAGATCAAAAGGAAGATCGAGGGCTGAATCTCAAAGAATGGTAAAGAAACCAGTCAATGTCAAGCCCCATGAACAGAAGGTTCTAAAATCTAAAGTTCAGGATCAGAAAATTCAAGAAAAGAAAGTTAAACTTTCACAGGGGCAGAAAGACAGACTGCGAAAGAAAAGGAAGAAGGCGAGAGAGTATCTCGAGAAAATTTTGTCTTCGGGTTCACCGGTTGGTTCGAATAAAAGTTCTGATGAATCGATTCACTCGACTGCAAATCCAAGCAAATCGAATTCTTCAGATACAAATCTGAGGACAAACAAGAAGAAACAGAAAGTTATTGGCGATGAATCTGGCTCATCCAAGTCAGATAAGCCAAGTTCGGGCAATGAATCTGATTCCACAAAATCAGAGGAGCCACAAGTTGAGGTAAAGAAGGAAGAGACAGTTCCGTTAATGAATGATGAGAATTTTCCACCATTACAAGCCACAAACCTAAAATCAAAAGGTGTTGAAACTAGAAAAATGTTTAATAGCAATGTTGTACATATTTTTAGTAAGATGGCTGATGGTAAGGTAAAAGGAGTGAAAGAGTTTTATGAGGAAAAGAGAAAAGCTCAAAATGCACCTAAGGCTGGTCAGGCTTGGGTGTCAAAATTTGTTGGTTAAATTCCTGACTTGCCGGAGCTTCCAGGTTGGTAAGCGTGAAGCAGGTATCGGCATCATTTCTTGAGAAATTCACAGGATGGTAACTGTGATATTTCGATTTACAAGTGGTAAATCAGGGACATTAAGTTGTACTTGATTTTCTACTAGTGTTTGTTGTTAACAAGGGTTTTAATTGTTAATTCTTTAAAATGGTTGAAAAAGAACAAGGTGATGAAACCCCGAGTTTGTGAAAAGACAAACAAAACTAATTTTCCGGAAAAACCATTTGATTAAAACAAACTTAAGTGTTTTGAAATCTAAATGGGAAAATAGTTTGTTGTCAGGGGGAGTTCTGATTGTTAAGCCAAGAGAATGGCGAATTGAAGCGATTTGATATCAGTTTGTCACTTTCCTTGTATAGTTTGTTTTCAAATTTTCCTTGAAAATCAAAATTGGAACATATTTTGATTTTAGGGGGAGAAAAATTTTATAAAAAAATTAGAAAATTTGAAAATTTCAAAAACATTGAAAAAGTAAAAATGAGTTTTGTTGTGAAAAAGAGGAAATGATAGAAAATCAGTGAACGATCACAGCATGCTAAAGATATGAAATGTCAAATGTGATAAACGGTCTCACTGATGATGTGCCAGTAGGTTTTTGCACATTTAGTAGATTGTGACGAGATATAAACCTAAATTTCAAACTTGCTTATATCGTGGGTAACATCTCTCGGATATATGGGTAACCCCCGAAATCTCGTTTGAAAAGTCTCGTATTCTGATATACAGGTCTTTATACTCAATGATGTCTGGGGTATTATTCCGGGACTTCTGCTGAACGGTAGTTCTGACCTAGTCCTCGAATAATACTTTCTGCAAATGCTTGAAACATAGCATCACCCTCAGCATAAATGATAAGACAATAAAATTGCTTAGCAATGCTGTTGTAAAAAAGATCCTCTAAAGGGGACACACCCACAAGTTGAGTCATGATCTCTCTGCTGAACGGTAGTTCTGACCTGAGCTCTCATGATTCTTCATAAATTATTAACCCCTTACAGATATCATTGATGTTATAATTACCTGTAAGACTGAATATTGGGATTTGGATACGGGAGTATATTCTGAGGTGGGACACGCGATTAAGTTTAAGTATCTAAGACATTAAACTTGTATCTCGAAGCAATTGAACTTTGTGTGAAAATTTAAGTGGACCAATATACTGTCAATCAAGGTGAATCGTTTAGAACTTAAAATGATTAAAGCTTAACGGTGCTTGTGATTTGTCTCATAAACTGATATGATCCTCTTACTCAAACTCACAAAAATATTGCTTGTATATATTTCTTTACTGCATTTCAGTCAAGATAAAAAATCCAAAAAGATTTTCGGAGTGTTTTAGTATAAAATTTTGAAAATTCAAAAAGATTTTTGACAACTGATGTTGGAAAGCGGATTTTCAAAATTCCAAGTGCTAAACATGATGAACTATATTGGGCTGGGAGAGTTTGTTGAAAACTTTGAATGTTATATACAAATATTTTTGAAAGATTGAGAGGTTAGTTAATCAAGGTCATTTATTTGAACTTGATGTAACTTTACAGATATATGGATGAATGTATTCTACCAGTAAGTTTTTAAATCTAAGTGTTATAAATTTGTGAAACTTATGTTGTGGTAGAGGATATGCAGGTTTCAGGAATTCCCACGGAAGCTAAATGACAAAGCTTGAACCAGACATCTCAAATTCTAGTATATCGAGAGGGGGAGTATGTGAAAGAGGGAGTCTGGATCAACAGTCAAAGGGAAGATGGAAGTTAGATTCAGGTTATGATTCTAAACCTGTGAAGAATGTTTATGATGTGAAGACAGAGAGTTGGAGAAAATACTAAGACTGAAGACTCAGGAGCTGAAGACTACGTCAACATCCAAGGGGGAGTCTGTTGATGCACGAGAATGTCTGTTGACTGCATCTTCATCAAGTCTTAGTTCAAGCAAGTCAAGATTGGATCTTAAATGTCAAATTAGGGTTTTAATTATGATTTCAGGAAGTGATATAAGGGTTCCGTTTGAAATCAAAGTTTGAACAAGGGTTCCGTTTGAAATGATGGTTCCGTTTGAAACCATTGTTTGAAATAGGGTTCCGTTTGAATGTGTCGTTTGAACCATTATGTTAATGTTCAAACGGAAGGGTCATTGTCTATAAATAGGAGTGTGAGTGTCACATTTCAAACGGAACGGTTGGAACAGTAGGGAGGTGCTGCCGGATTTTCATCAAAAAACATTGTATTAAGCACGATTATTAATCAGAAAAGAAGATTAAAAGGATTAGAGCTGTTTTGACATTATGTGCATTGATTCCGCCTTTACACATAATGATTGAACTACCTTAACTGACTTTTAGGGTCACGTACACGATCCAACATATATATATATATATATATATATATATATATATATCTTCTTATACCTTCCTTGCACCTTTCTTTGATATTATCTATCTCATATATATTTATTTTCATGTATATCTATTTAGGTGTTTAATTTACTTAATTAATCTCACTTAACTGACTAATTAATCATACTTAACTTAATTAATCATACTTAAGTGATTAATTAATCTTACTTAGCTGATTAAGTTTAACTTATCTATTAAGGTTTCTTAATCGCTAAGTTATCTTAACTGCTAAGTTTACTTAACCACTAAGTTTTCCTTAACTATTAAGTTTACTTAATTGCTAAGTATTCTAGCTTAGTAGTTCCCTGGTTACAAGTTCTAATTTCTAGCTACAATGAAACTCGTATTAGTGTATTACTCAATTCAACTTTAACGATAATCACGAGATTGAAACCCTCACAACGAATGACAAAGTATAGCCAAATATTGGCAGCACTTACACATCCATTAGATCGGTTTTAATCGATCGGATAAAGTATCGTACCAGTGATTAGAGTTATTACCCTAATACGGGCAGAGTTTCGGGACTTAGTAGTTCTGACATTAGAATGACAGAACAAGAGAACAAGAGAGAAAATAATTGAACGATTTGAAATGAAACTATCGTCCTCTATTTATAGGCTAAAACTGGGGCACGTCGCGGCCCGTGTAAACTCAAAGGAACACCTACGCGGCCTGCGTAGGCGTCTGGTCGACGCGTGTCATGCTACGTGGCCTTCATGCTTATCCGGTGATTTTCGATCTGTCGCGGCCCGCGTAGACTACCCTTATGTCTTACGCGGCCCGCGTGAAATCCAAATTTCTTAATTTCTTGGTTTTTCATGAACATTAGGGTTTCAGGGGTCTGGGTTTACACTTACGGAGCGTTTTAGGACATTTTTGGGCGAGTCGTTACATCCTCCCCACCTTGTTTTAAATCTCGTCCTCGAGATTTGGGCTACGATATCTCCTTTAGGGTTATGTCACGTCTTAGTCAATAAGAACAGTATTAAGGTAAATGCACAGAATCAAGACATGAGTAAATTTGGTGGATATGAGTTTTGCAATAATTAGGACTCAATGGTTCAACTGAATTAGTTCAAGAAGTTGATGTCAAATGAATGAGATGAAATGATATAGTTTCCAAGGTGATTAGGTTTAAGTCAAAAAGATAAGTGAATGTTTACAGGTTGTGAATGATTTTTTTTTTTAGAAACAATAGAATTCACTGTCAACAGAAAACTTACTTTGATTGTCAACTGAGGAAGTCTCAGAATCAACAAGCTCGAATGAAATAGAAGTATGAAAATGATTTGTCAACTATTGAATTATGATATGAGAAAAATCAATGGGTTGATATTTATCGAATTACAAGGATACACTGATATACAACAGAGTTTAGTGTATCATTGTCTTAACACATAGTTGTATTAAGACCACTTTCAAGGATGAGTCAAGCGAAAGGTATATATAGATTAGCTCAAGCTACAAGTCTATACCGACGCCACAAGGTGTCGTAGTGATCGAAATAATAATAGCGGTGACCGGACGAGTTCACTGTGTTTTAAATCAAATGAAAGTTCAACGAAGTAACTCCGAATGTTTGTTTAACACAAATCTAGTAGGATTTTCGATTGAAATTGAAACAATTGAATAATGTTTTTCGATTGAAGATGATAAAGCAATAAATATCACGAAATGCTCGATTGATGCTGTAAGAACCATTAAGAGATACACTGAAATATGACATGAATTTATGTATCATTATCTTAGCACACGATTGTGTTAAGATTGCTTTTATAGGATAAACCAACAAAGCGGATTCAATATAAATAAATAAATAATTAAATCCGTATATGATGTGTGCAAACGAGATTAGCGCAAGCTTCAAATTTGTGAAAACGTCACCACAAGGTGATCGTGATCAAAGAAACGATTTAATGAAGTCGAAGACCAAACAAGCCTGTTATGGTTCAAAGCAATTGAAGGGCTTGTTGGGATTAATTTGAATATGATGGCCTTAATCCATCATATGTGACCTTGAATTGAATACGTATTGCGAGCAAGTTCAAACAATGGAACTTGGTTTAAACACAACGAGTTCATGTATCTATAAGAAAGTTCTGACATGGTCACAACAAAAACCATGTATACCATTCAAAAGAAAATCGAGTTTTTCAAGAAATTCATTGATTCGATATCAAAGAGTCATCGTTTTTCAAAAAATGTGGGTTACAATGAAACGATATTTGAGTTTTAATAAAACAACAAATTGGAATGAAGCCCTCCCATGGTCTTCATAATTCAAACTAACCACATGCGCAACAAACAGTGCATGTGTAACGTGTGGATTTACCAAGAAATGAAACAACCAAATAAATATTCGCGATTATGAAAGAAATCCTCATGATGACCATTAGGAGAGTAGAAATGCAAAAGTCTATTTACTATGTGCAGAGGTCTGAATTTTAACAAAAGGAATTTAAGAATTTTATCTGGAATTTTGTGTGATAACCGTTGTTAAGTGACATTACCAGGGAATGTCAAATAAAATGAAATAGGGGTATTGTAAAGGTATGTGACTTCTTTTGCAGCGTCAAGAATTGGATTAGACTATGCACCGATTGTTGTGAAATCTTGTTCTATCGTACCTCAGCAAGATTCATGTCGTTTGTAGGATCACGTGGCCAAGTGCTGCTTTTTTATTAGTAGTTCTTCCACTGACGGGATTCACATTGGTGTCGTCATGCCCAATTATATATTCCAAAGGTCTTGCCTTGAAAGTCGTGTGTGATATACTTCGACGTCTGTGGACGTATAATTTAAGTTTCATGTGTTTTCTTGTGCACTAGCACAACTTTACATGCTTCTTACTTGCGTTAATAGTTTATGGTAACGCATTGGAAATTCTTATACTTTTGATGGCGTCCCAACTTAAAGGGTTTCCATTGTTTATATTGTCGCACGAGTTACGAGGTAGATGATCAAACGAAATAATGTTTGATATCGGAATTATAGATATATGCAAGAGATTCCTGATAAAGAAATCTAGAATTATTATTGACACTTATGTTCGTGATTTATTTTAAATTGTCAATCGTTATGGCTTTTGGAATTCCTTATAGATATACATATCTATATAATCATACATACCATTCATAAGGTCAGTGTATTTAACATATTGATTTTTCCAAAAACAAGTCAGACATCAGGTCATGGTACTATTTAGGGAATTTTGTCACTTGTTTGACATATTATACTCCTTCTTACCCGGTTCTAGCCGGAGAGGTAACCTCATCTTGCCCGGTTCTCGCCGGAGAGGTAGTTATTATGTTTCCCATAAATAGTATCTTTTCAAGATTTTAAAAGAGCCTCTTTTATTAAGGCTTTCATCCAGAATCAAGGAAATTTGTATTCCCATAACATATCTTATTCTAGACCAAGTAGTATCAATAAACAAGAATTAACAGCAATTAAGTGTTATTGCTTATTTATCGTACTTTGCAATTTTCTAATCATTATTCTTACGGCATACCAATATCTATCATTATATTTATACAAGTAATTAGCTCATCTTGAAGCTCATATTAATGTATCTTTCTTAAGTTCAAGTCTAAATATCATCCTGAGTGCTACCAGAAAATATCAAGTTCCTAACTCTTCGTTTAAACTTAGGTATTTTATTACAACACCTAATTGCTTAAACAAGTGGCTCTGATACCACTTCTGTCACGTCCCCCGACCCCACCCTGGATGGAATCGGGAGCCGCGAACCAGTTCAGTGGTACCGGTGGTTATTTAGAAAAGTAGTGCAGCGGAAATTTCATCAGGACCGTGAGTTAGGAAAAATATCAGAGTTTAGAAAACACCGGATTTTATTTATTAAATAGATGGGATAAAACCATGTTTTGAAGGTAGCTCTAATATGGGATAAACCCGAATACATAAAACAACTTTTCTTAATTTAATTTAATTGATAAATTAAGCCACTTCTGTAAGCCTTTTGGTGCCGTATCCAACTCTTATTCCGATCTACTGTAATTACCTGAAACGCGTTTTAAAAACATTTGGTCAGCAGGAAATACTGGTGAGTTCATTCATTTTAGTACAAAACGACACATTGTTATAAATTAGAGCATAAGAGCGATTACAATGGCTACTATCTTATTTTTATCTGGCGCCGTGTCACACCCTGGTGACGATGGTCATACCACTATTGGGTCCTTTCACCCAAGTAGTGATGATTATCACTGTTAGGTTGATGAACCTAACCGTGAGAGATTAGTAATGTGCACAATACCCCACTAGCCAGTGATTCAAGATAACCAAGACTTAATCCCTGTAATTATAACTTTTGAAAATAATTGGAGTATTGTAAAACATTGTTGATAAAAGAGAATGACTCACCTTGTTAGCATATAGTCTTGTTTAAACAAGCATCTTGATTCTAAGCATCTACTTTATGGTTCTGAATCTTCTGATGATTCAGCATCCATTTTGATTGTAAGAGTATGGTGTAGAGTTTCGGGTAGTTAAACATTTAGATTAACAAAGTGGAATACGTATTAGTGTAAAATCACATCAAACCTAACGATGGTCACGAGATCAGAACCTTAACGAAATTCACAAAGTATAGTCTTGTTTAGACAGCACTTTGGCATTCGTTTAACAAAATTCACAAAGTATAGTCTTGTTTAGACAGCACTTTGGCATTCGTTTAACGAAATTCACAAAGTACAGCACTTTGGCATTCGTTAGTTGGTTCCCGAATCGATCGGACAGAACATCGCATTGGTGATTATTGGTTAGAACACCAACGTATAGAGAGAAGAATAGAAGGAATGAGCAAAGAAAAATGAATCCTAAGCTTCCTATTTATAGGTAGGAAGTATGAAATTTCTAGGAAGTTTCCTATATACTTTCTAGGAAATTACATATAGCTTTTATAAGAAGTTACCTATACAATTTCTAGGAAGCTTCCTACCCATATATATATATATATATATATATATATATATATATATATATATATATATATATATATCTTCTTATACCTTCATTGCACCTTCCTTTGATATTATCTATCTCATATATATTTATTTTCATGTATATCTATTTAGGTGTTTAATTTACTTAATTAATCTTACTTAGCTTAATTAATCTCGCTTAGCTTAATTAATCTTGCTTAACTGATTAATTAATCATACTTAACTGATTAATTAATCTTACTTAGCTGATTAAGTTTAACTTATCTATTGAGGTTTCTTAATCGCTAAGTTATCTTAACTGCTAAGTTTACTTAACCACTAAGTTTTCCTTAACTATTAAGTTTATTTAATTGCTAAGTATTCTAGCTTAGTAGTTCCCTGGTTACAAGTTCTAATTTCTAGCTACAATGGAACTCGTATTAGTGTATTACTCAATTCAACTTTAACGATAATCACGGGATTGAAACCCTCACAACGAATGACAAAGTATAGCCAAATATTGGCAGCACTTAAACATCCATTGGATCGGTTTTAATCGATCGGATAAAGTATCGTACCAGTGATTAGAGTTATTACCCTAATACGGGCAGAGTTTCAGGACTTAGAAGTTCTGACATTAGAATGACAGAACAAGAGAACAAGATAAAGAAAAGAATTGAACGATTTGAAATGAAACTATCATTCTCTATTTATAGGCTGAAACTGGGGCGCGTCGCGGCCCACGTAAACTCAAAGGAACACCTACGCGGCCCGCGTAGGCGTCTGGTCGACGCGTGTCATGCTACGTGGCCTTCATGCTTATCCGGTGATTTTTGATCTGTCGCGGCCCGCGTAGACTACCCTTATGTCTTACGCGGCCCGCGTGAAATCCGAATTTCTTAATTTCTTGGTTTTTCATGAACATTAGGGTTTCAGGGGTCCGGGTTTACACTTACGGAGCGTTTTGGGACATTTTTGGGCGAGTCGTTACAAAGTCCCACCTGTGAAGCCGCCCCTTTGCCTGTACAGAGTTCACATATCAATATGGTTGGTTCAAAGTCATGGTTTAGAAAGGAACACAACACTTACTCGTCCACCCATATCCACTTTGGACAAATCATCTTCATCATCACTATCCACAACCTCACGGTTATATTCTTGATAGCCTGGATAGCATTCCGAATAACTCTCTGATATGAAGTTTGGATCTTTCTCCCGTAGTTGTTTTCTCCTTAAGTGTGTAAAAGTATTCTCTTAATTGAGGTAGTTTTTTCAAGCAAACTCAATCCATGCCAATTAATAAGTTACAATGTTACATGGTCCTTTTGGATCAATAAGCCCAACTCTGATTTCAAAATTTTAAGTGTTTGGTTTTTGTTTGAAGAGATTAAAATTTGTGGGTGAAGATACAATAGGAAGTTTATTTGGCTAAGAAGGCTAGGAAGTGATCTTGACCATCCATTTAGTTAATCAAGGGCTAAGATTAAATGATGGAAATTAAAGGGAAGAAAAGATGCGCGTGAGTTTGTTTAGGGGCATTCTAGTCAATCCAAGGCAATAATTTCTCTCTCCTCCAATTCCCCCCCATTTTTTAAACGTTAATAACTCTTTCATACGACATTATTTTTTTTATAAAAATTGCACCAAAAAAACGAGCGTTTTTTTATATTTAAAACGAGTATACTATTGCTATATTTTCGATTTTTTTTTTGAAAACCCAGTTGCGTAAAAAGCAATGGAAAAAACCCAGTTGCGTAAAACGCAATGGAAAAAATAAAACTAAAAAAATGACATTTTTCTAAAACGCAATGCACCAAAAACACAAAGAAATGTCTTATTTGTAAAACGCAATGGCCAGAAAACACAAAGAAATGTGTTATTTTTAAAACGCAATAGCCTAAAAACTCAAAAGAAAGTGTAGTTTCTAAAACGCAATGGACTGAAAACACATAAAAATGTGTTTTTACCTAAAACGCAATGCACCAAAAACACAAAGAAATGTCTTATTTCTAAAACGCAATGGTCAGAAAACACTTAAAAATGTCTTTTTTTTCTAAAACGCAATGGACTGAAAACACATAAAAATGTGTTTTATCTAAACGCAATGGATTAAAAACAGTTCAAAAATGTGTTTTTCTAAAACGCAATGGCCTGAAAACATATAAAAATGTCTTATTTATAAAACGCAATGACCTAAAAACACAAAAAAAGTGTTCTCTCTAAAACGCAATGGACCAAAAATATAAAAAATATGAATATTCCTAAAACACAGTGGACAAAAAATCAAAAATAATACGTTTCTTTATTATATTATAAAACGCAATAAAATAAAAACTAAAAAAATTGGTTTTTCATCCATGGATTAAAAGGCAATGGAGCTTGCTGGCAAAGAAAACAAAATATTCATCCCTAAATATAAAACGCAATGAAGTTTGGTGGCCTAAAAAACAAAATAATCATCACTATAAAGTATTAACATAGTCAAGGTAGTAATGCAGACCAAAGCAATAAAAAGAAAGGAACAAAAGGAATCTGTGTTTACTATTCAAAACATATAACGCAACAGTTAAAAAAACAATTTCACAAATTCTACATAACATGCAAAAGATGCCAAACACTCAGAGAAAGTTAAGAACCTTAATGCATAAAAACTAGGGTCGGTGTTTTGAAGCATTAAAACATGGAAGAGTATAAAATATTGATTAAAACGCAATGAAGCTTGTTGGCAAAAAACAACAATAATACTTTTTGGTTTTTGGGTTTTTCAACTTCCTTCATCCCTAGATACAAAACCCAATGAAGCTTGCCAGCAAAAAACAAAATATTCATCCAAAGATATAAAACGTAATGAACCATGTAAACCCTTAAAATTTTCAGTTTTGTGTTCTTTTTTGTTGCTGTTGATAATTTAATTGAGATAGACATATAGAGAGAAGAGGGAAGAGTACCAGAGAACTGCTAGATCGCCGTAGATGTACGCTAGAATGAGGTGATAGGTGTGGTGACGTCTTCGAACCAACGGTGTTGCAAGACAGAGTGGAGAGAACGATGGGGAGGGTTGTGGAGGCGTTGGGCGATGGAGTGGTAGGGGTGGGAGGTGGAGGTGGTGGTGGTGGTGGTGGTGGCGGTGGTGGTGGTGGTGGTGAGATGAAATGTAAACAAGAACGCAATAGGTTTTTTTTTTCGGATCTAGGTTTCATAAGACTAATTTGTGATTGACTAAAATACCCCTCCTTATGATTTTTATCTTTGCCATGTGTCACTCTATTATTGCTTCCTATCCTTCCTAGCCAAATTAAACTTCCTATTTGATCTTTTCCCTAAAATTCGTTACCATCTATTCGGCACATGGTTTTGACCTATAAAGTAGAGGCATCATTTGTCTAAGCTCTAAAGCATGAAAACATCTTTATTCAGTTAATTATTAGACCGAACCACGTGAAATTCCCATGTTAAATATTTTCTATTTGTTCTAGACTTCTAGTGTTTGTGTTTCTAGTTTGCGACTGTCCAGCCGCCATCTTCAATTTCCGCTGCCACTTGCAGTAAACAAAGCCACCACCGCTACTGATGGTTCTGTTCCCGCCAATGACAGCAGGTGCTGTCCTGTTTGGCCAGAACTGTTGTTTCTGCTGTTAAACTCAGTCAACAGCAGTAAGCTGCTGAATTTGAGAACAGTTTTCAGTCCAGCATTACAGCCAATGATACCTAACTGGAAAAACATCTTCCAGATTCCTTCCTACTCTTTTTAATTTAATTTCCTTTTTACATGATCCACCCCCCCCCCCCAATCTCTCTCTCTTTATGCGCACACACACACACATCACGATGTAGTCCTAACATGCTGTGTCAAATCATCCTAACTATGTGAGAATTGGGAACATATATATGCTTATTTTAGTATAATCTCTTAGAGAAAGTTACAAAATAAAGTATGCAAAACTAGAGAAGAAAGGACGGGGAGACACGAGGCTCCTGACAAATATAGAAGTAGGAACAAAGCCCTCATCACTAGGCACATGGGTACCACCATCATCAGTGTCACACCCCAACCGATGGCGGAATCATCGGGGCGCGGCACTAGGCGAATCAGATTGCTCAAGAGAATCCATAACAACTATATTACGATAATATTTAATACATTCGTTATCTCATACTAACAAATAATACAATCACATAAGTTATAACAGATTTCTTGTCCTCTCGAACAATACAAATCCGACAACCTAGATTTTAGTTGAGTTTCTAGACTTCCTAGCTTGATTTGATATAGTTTGAGATCTAACCTGCAACATACGTTAAAATATTTGTCAATACAAAAGTATTGGCGAGTATACAGGTTTGATAAGTATAGCGTAATAGATAAAAAGTGTAGCGAAATTCCATATGCATAAACGTAACACACGACATATACACTCACAAAGCTGATACTACCAACTAAGTCCTCGATGCTCGAATATGCGATGGCAAACTAGACCCCGTCGGGCGCAATAGTACTATACTAGTCATGGTGGTACGTCGCGAGTATAAGCCCTAGCACACATGCAACTAGCATCACGTATATCTATGCATAACAGTCATTCGCAAGTGATAATTCGATTGATTGAATAATTCGTTTGATGAGTTCGATTTGTTAGAAACGTATGTTACACCCAAAATGCGATTAAAAAGGGTCCAAGTATACTCACAGTGCGTATTTAGCGAGGATGCAACTTGATTGGTTCGGTTGCGAGTACGTATGCGTTAGTCATTGAAGAATAGAGTAATAAACGATGTACGGTTAAGCGAGAATAGCCTTGGAAAGTCAGTTATTTGGTCGGATGGTGCTCATCCATCCGGATGACATGTTATCCGCCCGGATGACATGTTATCCGCCCGGATGACATGTGATCCGTCCGGATGGCATGTGATCCGTGCGGATGGCATGTGATCCGTGCGGATGACATGACATGTGATCCGTGCGGATGGCATGTGATCCGTGCGGATGGCATGTGATCCGTGCGGATGGCATGTGATCCGTGCGGATGACACGTCTGTTTCGCATTTTGAACACAGTTTTTGAGTGTTTATCAGAAGGAATAAGTGCGGAGTTACCGGGACAGTGTAATTTCGCACTAACACTTGAAATTTCATCAGTTCCGACCCGCTCTAACGGCCGGAAATCACCCCGCTCCATCAGAACTGGCCGTTCTTGACGGTTTCTCGTGGTTAACTCGAAATCGCACAGTTCCTTGGCTAGATGCACAGATTTAGGTGAGATTTGTTATCAAAACATGTGGAAATCACCCAGATCTGAGTCGTTTATGGTGGGATGAGGTCACAACTTGAAGTTCATAAGAACTCTTGGTGACATCACCTCAAAACGCCTCAAATCAGCAGATTTCACGGTTAGAAATTGAGTTTTAAAAGATAGAATGATGTAGAATGGGGTGTAGATAATAGAAGTACAAGTTTCTAGGTTGAAATCTTACCGGAATCGCGAGGAATCAAGAGAAAAGGGTCTTGAAGCGTGTCTGGTCGAGTGGGAGCTGTCACATCACTTAAACAGTGGTGTGACAGGCTATTTATAGGCAACAGAGAGGCTGAAGGGGTTTTGGGTCGGATGGCCCATCTGTCCGGATGGCTATCCATCCGGATGGCCCATCCGTCCGGATGGCTATCCGTCCGGATGGCCACTCCGACGCGATGGATTTCTCCGTTTTTGAGCGTTGCGATCGACTTTGAAGTGCGTTCTTTTTATATCATTATTATATATATCTATAGGTATCACTAGGGGTCGTATTTACGTATCCATAATCCACAGTTTCAATAATTACAGCCGGTTTTCGTTTCGAGTATGCGATTATTAGCGACGTTTCACGGCCATCAAGGAGGGTAGTATAGGTCCTTTCTTGATGTCATCGTGAACGTTATTGTGTTTTGTGCCACAAAGACTGACAGGGTACCACTTACTCGTATTGTCATCATCGTCACGACGACGGGAGCTATAGCACTCACCCGGGAGTCTTTGTTAGCGTTAATTGTCTGCGTTTCGACACATCACGGCCACCGAGGAGGGTAGAATAGGTCCTCACTCAGTGCCATCGTGAGTGTTAGTGTTCGTGATGTAACGTAGTGATAATATATTATGAAAATATGCGATTTATCCTTCGAATTAGCGATATATGCGATATAGTTACATTATGATCCGAATCTCTAGTGCTAGGCGTAACGAATATATCGAGTAGTAACAACGCACGAAAGTGCGGGTTGTTACAGTCTCCCCTACTTTAGGAAATTTCATCCCGAAATTAATCCAATAGGTAGACCTTTGAGAGTTGATCCTGGATAAGTAGCGATACAACGAGTTAATCGGGTGAGAGTTGACAAGCGAGAGTGCTTCGAATTTGAGGGATCGATTGCGATAGCGAGAAGCGACGTAATGACCAAAGGAGCATCCCACGATTTGGCGTTCCGAGAGTATCTCGAGTCGCGAAGAATTTGTAAGTTCGATGCGATTGAAATTTTAAAGAACTTTGAAAGGTTTCTCATAACGTAGGGTTAACTGAGTCGATTGTTGTAACACCTCGAAAATTCGTGTTAAATAAAATAACGACACGTGTCGTGTACGACAAAAAGCGTTATAAACTCAGATTTATTAAAAATGTTTGACAGGATTTAAAAGTGTCGTTATGTTAACTTTTGCACCTCTGAACGACCTCGTTATAAATCCCAAGACTCAAATCATATTAAAAACATCTAGTATATGTTCAAGTTCAGTGAATTATAGCAATGAATGCTTCATAATTTAATTGGTGGACTCCTACGAAGGAATTCCTACGGTAACCCTTAGTTTTCGGTACTTTTATAAAGGATCCAAGCAAACAAACTCGAATGGTAGGGTATCCAACAGTTAAAGACCCATATTGGAGGCCCCAAATTGATAAAACAATGTCCCAAACTCGAAAAAGAGGTTGCCCTTTCGAATGGCTGAAAGAACAAAGAGTTTTGGCTGTTGGGGAAGCCTTGCGCACCGCAAGACTTGACCCTTACGGTGCGCAAGGGGTTGCCAGTTCGAACAGAAACTTCTGTTTGCTGTTATGCGCGTGTAACTCACCTTTAAACGAGTCTCCTCAGCTCCCTTGGCCCCTAAACAACCCCTAAACATGTAGGACACCTGTGGGAATGTTGTGGTTAGTCCTAGACTTATTTGTCAACATGTTGTGGTGCCTTAGTTCACTATATAAGGCTTCTATGTGCAACACTTGATCATTCATCCATCAAACAATCTTCTGATCAATTGTGGAGAACAAGAGAACTCTCCAGGCCTTCCTAATCAACCATTAAACACTTGTAAGTCTGCTTGACCTTTCTTAATTAAGTTTAGCTTAGTTATTTAGCTAAAAGTCAAACCATCGTAATTACGGTTTGACTTCGAGATTAGTCATCAATGGCTCAGTCATATCTCGAATTGAAAGTAGTTATAAGTTGGTATTTATGTGGGTAATAAAACCTTAAAAGGGTTTCCCCTGATTACCACTCTAACCAGGTCAAAAGTCGGGTCAAACTTGTACTTAAAAAGTCAACAGGAAGCTTAAAATGCTATTTATGCATAATTAACATTATAGATCATATACAACCTGTTGGATCATTGTTGTAACTTGGTAATAAGTGTAAGAACATGTCTAAACATGTTCAACCCGACAATTTCCTGTTTAGACCCGGTTCGGAACCGAAAGTCACATAGTTTGACTTTCACTTTGACTTTCAGTTCTGACCCATTTAGGCATGTTTTAGAAATGCCTCAGAGCTTTAATTGGACTAGGTTACATGTTAGAATAACCCTCTGTGATGTTACACCTTGGTTCACTAGTTATCCAATTAATATGCATGTTTCCGTTAATTGCTCATATGTTGACCGTTATGCCCTTATTACTTTAAAACGTGAATTTGGAAATATAAAAGAGTAGAAACTTTAATTACTGATATATAAACTTGTATGCAAAGTTTGACATCAGTTTGAATTGTAGATTAAGAGTTATGCTCACTATCGCAAAATGAATGCTTTATGTTAATAAAACGGCGTAATTAGCGTATAGCCTAGTTAAGCCTACTTTTTGGTATCAAACTTAATACCCACTGATGTAATATATTATTTTGGGATTTTTAAAGATTTTTAATTAATTTTAGGCTGAGCATAACTAGTAGTCGTAGGCCTAATCCGGTAATTGTCGGTTTTGCCCTTACGGGCCATAAAATGAGTTTTACATATC
The DNA here is from genome assembly GCA_030545235.1 of Helianthus tuberosus. NCBI lineage: Eukaryota > Viridiplantae > Streptophyta > Magnoliopsida > Asterales > Asteraceae > Helianthus > Helianthus tuberosus. Next base: position 97,939,550 of record CM060446.1, on the reverse strand, counting down.
TAAACGACTCCAAACCTTTTGCTACTGATCACATATGATAAATAAATTATTTTTAGCCTTCTGGAAATATAAAAATATCAGATTTAAGTATCGAACCCGGAAATGGCCTTTAATCGCCTTATTAAGCGTTTTTAGCGCAAAGTATGTATTAAAATTATATTGGACATACCCGGGTTGATACCTACTGATATATGAGGCAAATTATAATATTTTAACAGTAAGCAAAGGTTGATAAACCCAGACTTCAGTTTTGAGCTTTTCGGCTTATGTGAAATTACCAAAATACCCCTACGGGGCATAGTTTGGTTAAAAATGATAAAATTCACATATATGCTTTATCTTACTGTTATAACTCATTAAATTGAGTATGTTTACTGATTACATCAGACCCGTAACTCATTTAAACACTTAAACCCTTTTACAACCTTTAAAATGACCAAACTACCCCTACGGGGCCTAGTTTGTGTTTAAACATGTTTCGGGCATAATGAAAGACATCTTACTGATGTCGCAACATATTTGAGGCATAATTAACTTAGGAAACCTGTATATAGCTCTCATGAATACCCGTCACGCTTATTACGCGTACGGTTCGGTTTATGTAACAAGTTTACATAAATTAGCCGAAATGGGTTAAACCTTAACGGTTTTATCTCAAAATCCAGAGTGTGAATAATAAACCCATATTAAACAAGTCTTCAAACTTTTCGGGTCTAAATCACATTCTATCCGGTCTTCGCTTAATGGTGCGTACGAACCGTATCTTTGAAACTAGCCGGTCTAAGCTTAAGCTTAAATAAAGACCCGTTAGGATTCTAATAGGTTATTATAAAACCTTCGTTCCAGATTAGGAGGACCAGTAAAAGCTACGTGCATTTTGCTTATTGTGATTTATACATTGCTCAGGTAAATACTTTAACTTATTTTCCCTATACGGGCTTGGGTTACGGTATATAGCATACCGCTTGATCGGGCATCAAATCTCCACCGTTAGGTGGGTAGTTGAATAATTTGATCGGCTCGTTTAAACAGTCTTGTTACTTAAAGCCTTTGGGGGGTTAATGACCGTGTCCCGGATATCCTCGGCATCATTTTACGAAATGGCCACGACCTGAGCACGGGGTGTAGGCGTACACCTGTCAGTGTATAACTCAATATTGTGGTGTGTCTATTGATCTTTAACCCGGACTTGATCCGGGCTACTGAACGCACAAGGAACATGTAATTCGTTCACAAGATTATAATATTAACTAATTCTCCCATGTTAAACAAAATGTTTATGCCATGTGCATCCAAACCAATTTCCAATCATTTTCCAAAATGAGTCAGTTGATTGTATTTACCAGTGTAAACTGACGTATTTTCCCAAAAAGATTAAATGCAGGTACTAAGCGAAATTGGCTGGGATTTCTCCTTAGCATCATTAGAAGTCTCGCAAGCTTAAGATGCCTGAAGTCTGTTGAACTATTGATTATATTTTGTTTCCGATCCATCTGTGGTTAAACATCCGAATATTGTGACATCTGATATTACAATATTAAATTCGGTTGTATTATATTTTTAAATTGCTTCCGCTGTGCATATTGATTATTGTGTTGTTTGACTATATTGTTGCCAACCACGTCACGATACTCCCCCACCGGGCCCACCGGTGACACGTGGAAATAGGGGTGTGACAATTGTTAACCAACGTTGCAAGAAAGTTTAGGTTTCAAACATTTTAAGGAATTCAAAAACGAAAACTGGGGTTACGGAAACTCTCCTAAGGCATGGGTTCAAGCTGAACTTGATGTCGAACCGACGTCTCAAGAAAGTCTCATTTTCGATATTGCAAAAAGGTTTAAGGAAAAAGATTGGGCTCATGAAGGTTCCTCTTGGACATGGAGTTAAGCTGGTTCGATGTTACCTCCACGTTGTGAGGAGTTTCACTTGTCCCATGGTTTTAATAAAAGTTTTTATAAAAATCAGTTTTAACCGTTTGAAGAAGGCAATTTAGCATCGAGCCCCACTTGGCACCTTCCCACGGAAGTTCGTTAATATGATTAAAACATTTATATATAGGAAGTACCAGCAGCGTATCCACCATGTTTTCCCATATTACTTCCGTTCCGTGAGGCGGTGTCATGTGCGCCGATACGACACGGATATAATTGTGCTCACTCGGTCTAATTGATAGAAGGTCAGACCGAGTATAAGATAGAATCGAATAGGTTAAACTGGAGAGTTAAATTGCGAACATAGCTACAACAGTGTGCGCCAGTAGCCTGATGACACAAAACATTTATGTGTCGTGTCTGGGTAGGCGTCGAGCGATAAGCGATAAGCGAGTAGCGTGTTTTCGATTTGATTCCACATTACACCCACATGGCACGTTTCCACGAGTGTTTGCTAACATGACGAAACACGATGTTTAACCAGGTTAGTTTTGCCTCGTGAAGCGGTGTCATGTGTACTAATACTACACAGACTGCAATGAACACCAAGCGAGCGATAAGCGGTACGCGATACACGAATAAGTGGTAGACTACTCACGATAAGCGATAAGCGATTAATCGAATAACACAACGCAACACCAGTAATGACGGCGGTGATAACGAATTACGATAATCGGCAGTTGTTGCGTTGTAATCGATGGAGGTATACACGATTTATGCGGTTCGATTTGATTGATTAACACCACAGAGTTTAACCATCATCAGACCCCACATGGCCTTTTTCCACGAAAGGCCGCTGATATGACTAAAACGCCTTGCTTTAACCATATGAGCTTTGTCTCGTGAAGCGAGGTCATGTGTGCTAACTTCACACGAATATCACAGATAACGGTAGGCGATAGCGATAGATTGATACACAGCAAGCGATATAGTTTCACATAATAAGCGACAGAGATTGCGAGATACACATGATAACTGATTGCAATTTGTCGAGTTTTGTTTCGAATAAGCTTAACGTTACGTTGCGACGCATCACGGTTATCAAGGAGGGTAGAATAGGTCCTCACCCGACAACATCGTGAGCGTTAATGTGCTTGATGAGATTGATTGCTATCAGACTTACGACCAGTCTTGCGTTGATGCAATTGTCCTGCGAGGTAGACTCTCCAGAGTCCATCGATGAGGCGATTGCATTGCGTTTGCAGACTTATGACAAGTCTTGCGATGATGCAATTTCAGTTGTTACGCCTTGTGATTGAGTGTAGTGTGTTGAAAATAATGACAATAGTATAATAGGTCTAATAACGTTCAACTCCACGTGGCACTTTCTTCACGGAACTTCGGTAGTATGATAAAGCACACCTTGCTTGACCCCTACTACTTAGATCCCGTGGATTGGTGTCATACTTCGTCGTAACGCTTATGGCACCTTAGAATTTACTACGATCTCCGTGCACTGACCCAAATAATCCCGTGTGCACCCGTGATTAGTCGTTCCTTGCACGTTTATCGTACCTCGTTCTAAGAGTGTAGTGAGGGTAAAACACATTATTTCGTGATATAGTATATAGTATGTGCGTGAATCTAGTCTAGGTGTGACGACTAGAGTGTGAAGGAGAATACGAAAGCGAGAGTTAGTGTTACGCACAGTGGCAATATTGAGTAAGAAAGCAGGTTCAAAACTTAGAAACGACGTCGAAAATCATTTCATTACAACTTTATCCTACGCTTGCTAAATGTTTGATGCTGAAGACTTTTGCTGGAGTTGCTGTTGTTGTACTCAAGTTCACGGTTCGATGCGGCAGTTGCGAGTGAAGTGACCGTAACGGTTGCAGTTACTGCAGTAGCGACAGTCAGCCCCAACTGGGTGATGATAGGTACACAAGTAACACTGAGGATGAGCTCCAGTGTAGGCTCGCTTTGGAAACATCGGAACTGTTCGAAGAGGTTTCGGTTGCAGCAGTTCGGTTGTTGATCAGCTCGGGCTTAAAGTCTTTCGTTTGCGGCTGGGTTTGTCGGTGTCCTGCGAAGAGGTGTCGTCGTTGGAGGATTCGTCTGAGGACTCACTTGCAGAATCTTTGGCCGAGTCGTTGGAAGAATCGTCGGCAGAGTCATTAGAAGAATCGCCGGTAGATCCGTCAGAGGAATCGTTAGCAGATCCGTCCGAAGGATCGTCAGTAGATTCATCGGAAGACTCGTTGTTAGGATCCTCTGAAGGATTAATTCCGATTGCCTGATAAGCTTGCTTGACAGGATTTTTGGAGAAAAATCCTTCCATGAGTCGTTTGTTGTTAATTTCTGCAGCTAAGCGGTAGGCTTCTTCGATGGTAGCTGGCCTTGCAGCTTCGACAAAATCACCCACACACTCAGGCAAGCCACGAATGTACTTCGCAATGGCCTTTTCTGAAGTGTTGACCTGACCTGGGCAGATTATGCTAAGCTGTTTGAACCTTGCGGTGTAGCCAGCATTGTCACCTTTGGTTTGCTTGATTTCCCAAAATTCGTTTTCTAGCTTCTGGATTTCGTGAGGGGGACAGTAATCTTTCTTCATGAGCTCTTTCAGCTCATCCCAAGAGAGAGCGTAATCTACAGAGATTCCACGTTTGTTACGTTCGGCGGTCCACCAGTCGAGTGCTCGTGATTGAAATACTCCGGTAGCGCAAGTAGTGCGGAAACTATCGGGACACCCACTTTGGCGAAGGGTAACTTCGATAGAATCGAACCACTGGAGTAGTTGAGTCACACCTCCTTCACCCGTGAATTCCATCGGGTCACAGGCTTTGAAGTGTTTGTAAAGAAAAGCAGATTGTGGCGCTTCCGTCTTGGAGTCTTCCGAGGCTCGAAAGTTGCTGAGAGAGTGCACTCGAGCGGCAATTTGAGGAATAAGCTTAACCACTTCCTTAGTCACAAGTGATGCAATCCTCTTATCGGCGCTTCGTTTGGCTCTTCTCCTAGCTAATCGTCTCGAGGTAGAGTTGTTGGAAGGCATCTAGACAGGAAGAGACTTGGAATGAGATTCGATCATAATGATTTTTTTTTTTAGTTTTGCGATGCGATTGAGCGCGTTCAAAACTTGATGCGATAGTATATTAGTATGCGAATCACATAGGAGCCACATAGAAAAAACGAAATTCCTAAGTTCTCACGCAATAACTTGTTTGTTTATACGTATATATATATATATATTTATATTTATATAGATGTAACTTGTAATCATACACATACAGGTTGATTTAGAATATGCGAGGACGCGTTGAGGTGAGAAAACGATAGCGGAGGCGATAGATTATGCATTAGTTTTGTTGCGAACATTCGGGTTTCGTTTTAGATTGCGATGGCTGTGCGAGTTGTGCGTTTGTAGAGCAGGGAGTGAAAATCGTTAAATCGAGGAATCGATAAAGCGTAAAGTTTCAAAACGTAAATATGTTCCAACCAGTTGTAAAATCGACGGTTCGTATGATAGAGTGCCTTGGGTGTTTAGGCGTCGACTACCCAAGGTAACCCAACTATATTTAACAAGTTTGTGCGCGCGCGTTGACCTAGAAGACTCCATGCTTCCACTGGGATGCAGCTCATGGCATTCGTCTTCCTAGTCATCGCGTGGCTCGAGTTATCGTGATAGTCGAGTCCTTGGTGAGAGCTTTTTGAAAAACCAGCTTATAGAGAGTAGAACGGCTTATTAAGGTACGGGTTTCACCCCTGACTTAATAGTTTCGTTCCTAATTGTGGTTATGCTCTTCGAATAAATTCGTGAGTTCCACTAGATTTCGAAATGGAGACTTTCGTCAAGATGTGGATGTCACTCCTAACTCGATGAAAAGTTCTCGTGCTAGAAAAATGCGCTGAGTGAGCAATCCTATCGAGAGTTCTTGGTTTTCACACCTGATCTCGACTGGATCGCTCGGTTTCGTTATGCGAGTATTTTCAAAAACATGTGTATTGTGTCAGCCTTAGGAAAGGCTAAGTAGTATTCCGGCCTTAGGAAAGGCTCCTTCGTGTGAAGTTGTAGCATGCGGTGTTCACACAAAGTTGTAGCTTTTTGTAACACCTCGAAAATTCACGTCCTATAATGTATAGACACGTGTCAAATGTTTAAACGTGTGAAAGAATATTATAGAAGGACTAAAGTTGACAATCATGGAAAGTATGTGGATATACGTATTCTAAATGTCAACAGTGAATAAATATATTGTATATTAACCCTACAAGATGCTCATACCTTCAAACGAATAAATCATGGATCATACGGAGCTAAAAGTGAGAGATTACAAACTACAGGGGCTAAATGTGTCAACATGTTTAAGTTATACCTCTGAGTGACCTTTTGACAAACCCGAAGCTTTGTAATGGTTAATTATGCTCACTAGAATGCACGATTTAAATTTCATAAAGTTTCGTAATCGTATGAGAAAGTTATGATCAAATTCGTGTGCGAAGGGTTAAAGCGTAAACGTTGAAAGTTAGGACTTTTCGGGTAACAATAAAGTTAACCGGGGACTTAACAAAGTGGGTATATGTTTTAAAGCCCTTATAGATCAACTATGAGGGTTCATAATGCAAGAAACAAGTGCCTAATCGAATTTTGAAGAGCCAAGGATCAAATCGCAAAAAATCAAAATTTTGATTTTGTGCAGAAGGGGGTCGCGCGACGCGAGGCCCTGGGGGGGAAGCTTAGCGTCACGCGTGGGGTCCCCAGCTCCGAATTCTTTGGGTTTTTGCCTACTGAGTGCAATCTGATCGATTCTAACCGATTTTTCACATCTTTCTTGGCCCCTAGACACCCCCTAAGCACTAGGAACATGTGTTGATCAGTTGTGGTGGGTTGTAGACTCATGTGTCAAAGATTTGTGGTGGATTAAACACTATATAAAGGCCATGATATGCACCATTGTTCTTCACACTTTCCTCTTGCAATCTGATCATTTCTGGAGCTCCAAGACACTCTCAAGTGATCACTAATCCAGCTTAGGACTTTTGTAAGTTTGCTAATTCTTCTTTAATTGAGTTTAGCTTAGTTGTTTAGCTAAAAGTCAAACCGTCGTAATTACGGTTTGACTTCGAGATTAATTAATAATGGCTCAGTCAAATCTCGAATTAAAAGTAGTTATAAGTTGGTAATTATGTGGGTAATAAACCCTTAAAAGGGTTCCCCCTGATTCCCACTCTAACTAGGTCAAATGTCGGGTCAAACGTGTAATTAAAAAGTCAACAGAAAGTTTAAATTGCAATTTATGCATGATTAGCGATGTAGAACACACACAACCTGTTTGATCATTAATATAACTTAGTAATTAGTGTAAGAACATGTCTAAACATGTTCAACCCGACAATTTCCTGTTTAGACCCGGTTCGGAACCGAAAGTCGCATAGTTTGACTTATACTTTGACTTTCAGTTCTGACCCGTTATGGTATGATTTAGAAATACCTAAGAGCTTCATTTGGACCAGGTTACATGCTAATATAAACCTCTGTGATTATACACCTTGGTTCATTAGTTATCCAATTAATATGCATATTTCCGTTAATTGCTCATATGTTGACCATTATGCCCTTATTACCTTAAAACGTGATTTTTGGAAATGTAAAAGAGTAGAAACTTTAATTACTGATATATAAACTTGTATGCAAAGTTTGACATCAGTTTGAATTGTAGATTAAGAGTTATGCTCGTTAGCGTAAAATTAAAGCTTTATGTTAATTAAACGGCGTAATTAGCGTATAGCCCAGTTAAGCCTACTTTTTTATATCAAACTCATTACCCACTGATGTAATATATTATTTTGGGATTTTTAAAGATTTTTAATTAATTTTAGGCTGAGCATAACTCATATTCGTAGGCTTAATCCGGTAATTGTCGGTTTTGCCCTTACGGGCCATAAAATGAGCTTTACATATCTAAACGACTCCAAACCTTTTGCTACTGATCACATATGATAAATAAATTATTTTGAACCTTCTGGAAATATAAAAATATCAGATTTAAGTATCAAACCCGGAAATGGCCTTTAATCGCCTTTTTAAGCGTTTTTAACGCATAGTATGTACTAGAAGTATTTTAAACATACAAGGGTTGATACCTACTGATATTTGAGGCAAATTATAATATTTTAACAGTAAGAAAAGGTTGTTAAACTCAGACTTCAGTTTTGAGCTTTTCGGCTTAGGTGAAATTACCAAAATACCCCTACGGGGCATAGTTTGGTTATAAATGATAAATTTCACTTACATACCTTAACCTACTGATATAACTTAGCGAATTGAGTATATTTGCTGATTACATCAGGCCTGTAACTCAGGCTGACACTTAAACTCTTTTACAACCTTTAAAATGACCAAACTACCCCTACGGGGCATAGTTTGTGTTTAAATTCGTTTCGGGCATAATAAAAGACATCTTACTGATGTCACAACATATTTGAAGCATATTAACTTAGGAAACCTGTATATGGCTCTTACGGATACCCGTTACGCTTATTACGCGTTCGGTTCGGTTTATGTAACAAGTTTACATAAATTAGCCGAAACGGGTCAAACCTTATCGGTTTTATCTAAAAATCCAGAATGTGAATGAAATACCCATATTAAGCAAGTCTCTGAACTTTTTGGGTCTAAAACACATTCTATCCGGTCTTCGCTTAATCGTGCGTACGAACCGTGTCTTTGAAACTAACCGGTCTAAGCTTAAGCTTAACTAAAGACCCGTTAGGATTCTAATAGGTTATTATAAACCTTCGTTCTAGATTAGGAGGACCAGTAAAAGCTACGTGCATTTTGCTTATTGTGATTTATACATTGCTCAGGTAAATACTTTTAACTTATTTTCCCTATACGGGCTTGGGTTACGGTATATAGCATACCGCTTGATCGGGCATCAAATCCTCCACCGTTGAGTGGGTAATTGAATAATTTGATCGGCTCGTTTAAACAGTCTTGTTACTTAAAGCCTTTGGGGGGTTAATGACCATGTCCCGGATATCCTTGGCATCATTTTACGAAATGGCCACGACTTAAGCGCGGGGTGTAGGCGTACACCCGTCAGTGCACAAAAGAATATTGTGGTGTGTCTATTGATCTTTAACCCGGACAAGATCCGGGCTACTGAACGCACAAGGAACATGTAATTCGTTCACAAGATTATATATTTAAATAATTCTCCCAAGTTAAATAAAATGTTTATGCCATGTGCATCCAAACAAATTTTCAATCATTTTCCAAAATGAGTCAGTTGAATGTATTTACCAGTTTAAACTGACGTATTTTCCCAAAAAAGATTAAATGCAGGTACTAAGCGAAATTGGCTGGGATTTCTCCTTAGCATCATTAGAAGTCTCGCAAGCGTAAGATGCCTGAAGTCTGTTGAACTATTGTTTCCATTTTGTTTCCGATCCATCTGTGGATAAACTTCCGAATATTGTGACATTTGATATTACAATATTAAATTCGGTTGTATTATATCTTTTAAATTGCTTCCGCTGTGCATATTAAATATTGTGTTGTTTGACTATTATGTTGCCAACCACGTCACGATACTCCCCACCGGGCCCACCGGTGACACATGGAAATCGGGGTGTGACAGGTTGGTATCAGAGCCAACACTGAGTGAATTAAACACTAGCCTTTTGTGTTTAATCTCAGTTACACAATTGCACATATCTAAACTTATGAGTCTAGACAAATAACATAGGACAAATTCTACCTTGTTGGTTTTTGTTTTGTCCTTTAAATTTATATATTATTATTGTTATCTCATAATATATTGAGAGGAATTAAAAATGCCGCCAAGATTCTTCAGGAGAAGGGGAAGAGGCAAGGGGCCAATCACCGCCCCCAATGATAATGAAGCTGGACCTTCGAATGTACGAGCTCCATCTACCACGGAGAGTGACGATCCCCGGCAGAACCGGAGAAACCTTTTCGAGCCGGCTAGACGGTCGGTCTCACACAGTTCGACACCTCCCGTGCATAACTCCTATGGGCCATACTCGGAAAATGAGCCCAACAACCCTCAACCCTCTTACATACCGCTACAGCGATCTTTATCGCATCATTCTTTTGGTGACCCTACACCAGTCTTCAGGGGCCGGTTTAACCCGGCCGATTTCATACCAGAACCAGCGGGCTTTAACCCACTGGGGCCAGATGACCATTTCTCAGGTGATCACGCGGACGATATGGACGAGGACACAGACCCCGTCGAACCAGCCAGTGGTACACCAAACCACCCGATAGAGATCTCTGACGGATCTTCGTTCCATGGATCACCCTATGTTGGTCCAGATAGCTTTCAAGCTATGTTTACCCGGCACGAATGGTACTATACACCTCCTCACCATTCGTCGCCTCATCAGCAGCAGCAGCAACAAGATCCCTCTGTGGATTCACGGTTTGTGGCAGTCACGCCACCACCTCCACCGCCACCAGTTCAACCGGCACCTCCACAACCGCCAAGGCGTAGGAGAACTGGAGCGCGTATGTCTTCACGAGCAGGAGACTTTCATTTCAGCTCTCCGCGTCAGTCAAGTGGCCGCCACTATCCGCCACATCAGGAGGACCCACAAATGGGTGGACCTTCTAACCCAGCTGTACCACAGCCACCACCGATGGGTTTTGATAACCCAATTCCAGCATACACGGGTTCGATGGCGTACAACCCGTTTGAACCACCGGCTCACCACAACTACGGTTACGGTGAAGCCGACCCCTACATGGTAGCGGCAAATTACAACGCCTTTAACCCAGAAGGACCCTATGGCGCTCCTTGGGAAGTAGGGTACCCAACTCGGGGGGTACCAGATACCGGCCAGACCTGTTATACGGACGAAATCGCAGCCGCCACGATTTTCTCCCCCAGAATGGGAGGAAATTCTTCATAGACTGGATCAGGTTGAGCGGGACTTTCGCCGCGACCGCCAGGAGAGACAAAGCTTCTTCCAAGGATTAACAAGCTTGATCAAAGGAAAGAGCAAGAAGGACCGCTGAATCCTTCCAATTATTGTAAAAACCCCTGCGTGGGTATGCTTGTTTGTTTTGACCCCTGCGTGGGTCTATCTTTCTGTAAACCCTTACGAGGGTATGTTATTTGTGTAAGTCCCTGCGTGGACTAGTATGTTATTAAGCCCCTGTGTGGGTATGTGTGTTGTTAAGCCCCTGCGTGGGTAAATCTTTGTTTAAACCCCTGCGTGGGTAAGTTTGTTATTTGAAAAGACCCGTTTAGGGCAGCGTGTAATATTTTAATGAATTAATGGAATGTTATGTTTATAAATTTCATGTTTGTCTTATGTGCATAAACAATTTATATATGAAATCAAATCATTCCTTTTAAACGTTAATCTGCATATATTAAATATTAATAAGAATCTTATGAGTGAAACCTAGCCTGAGTGTCATTATAAAGACCTGGCCAAGATGGTAAGACCTGTTCTAAAAGATTTGTATCCCTGTTAACATCTGAAAATATGTTAACACTCCTGGCAGACGTGATTCATTAAAAATCACATATGTCATTTTTATAAAGGAGTTCTTTAGAAGATTCCTAACCCAGTTTAATGATCTCTGAATCCTGGGTTTACATCATCAATTAAGATGATCATATTTTTACCATACGTGGTAATATAGTGCCTACGGGCCCTGCTCATTTCCATATGAGCCAAAAGACAGTGGTAGCGATGACTCCCTGTCCGAAAAGGTAATGAACTAGGTTCAAACCTCAAATGCTTTGATTCTCTGAAATCCTAGCATATAATTTATAATTGTCCTTGTGACTAGGCCTATTGTGCCAGTATATTTTCATGCTCTGATTCTCTGAAATCATAGCTCCTAAATTAAAATGTCCATGTGACTAGGCCTTTTGTGCCACAAATAAAACTGTTATTGTTTTATAATTAGGATAAATTATTATAGAAATCCTAAATAAATACAACAAATAAATTAACCAAATATGGTCTCTGTTTACCATGGTTAATGAATTACCCTAAGGGGCAATTCCATAATAAACTCCCGAATAAACTATTGTCCTTGTTTTCTGTAACAGTTTAATTAAAATGGCTAACTCAGACGAACTTAATAGCCATCCTGTGGAGAACATTGATAACGCCCGAGTTACTTTAACGGGTGCTGAATTAAAAGCGTTGGTAGACGACGCAGTTACTAAGGCATTGGAACGGCAATACGAAGAGTATAGTGGGACTCGTAGTAGGACCCTATCTACACCGCCTTCAAAGCCACCGTCCAAGAAGGACGAACCGAAGAAAGATGATGACCGACACTCCTCAAACCACCACAGTGCTCCATATCAAAACATTGTATTGAACCAAGGACCTCGTGAGAAGGGATGCTCATATAAATACTTTGTTTCATGTAAGCCCCGGGACTTCACTGGGGAAAAAGGGGCCATTGACTGTATGACATGGCTAGACGAGATGGATACGGTTGTGGATATCAGCGGATGCGCTGAGAGAGATGTGGTCAAGTTTGTGTCGCAGTCTTTTAAAGGTGAAGCTTTAGCATGGTGGAGATCTCTTATTCAAGCCACCGGGAAAATCCCATTCTACAACATGTCATGGGATCAATTTGTTGCCCTCATCAGGGAAAATTACTGCCCTCAGCATGAGGTGGAGAAGATAGAGTCTGATTTTCTATCATTGGTGATGACAAACCTTGACTGTCAAGCTTACCTAACGAGCTTCAACACGATGTCCCGGTTGGTTCCTTATCTGGTAACCCCGAAACCAAAAAGAATAGCTCGTTTTATCGGTGGTTTAGCCCCGGAAATCAAGGCAAGCGTAAAGGCTTCTCGGCCAGCTACTTTTAGATCCGTAGCTGACATATCCTTATCCCTCACCTTGGATGCGGTCAGGCAAAGATCGCTGAGGAATAAGGAGGCTGAGAAGAGGAAACGTGAAGATGATAGTTCACGTAGATCGAACAAGAAGCACCGTGGGAACGGCGACAACAAGAAATGATCGGAGTCAAGGAAAGATGGGCATAATTCTGGTGAGAAGCCCAAATGCAAAATTTGCAAAAAGCAGCACTTTGGAAAGTGCAGACTCGAGTCGAACTCTCAGACTCAGTCGAAGACTTATGCTTGTGGTATATGCAAGTCCACGGATCACAAAACCTTGGATTGCAAGAAGATGAAAGACGCAATGTGCTATCGTTGCAATGAAAAGGGGCACATTAAAACCAACTGCCCTAAGTACACCAAGAAGCCTGAAGAGGCCAAGAAGACTAATGCCAGAGTCTTCAGAATGGACGCAAAAGAAGCGGTTCTAGATGACAACGTTATTACAGGTACTTTCCTTGTAAATGACGTCTATGCTAGAGTACTTTTTTATTCAGGCGCTGATAAGTCTTTCGTTGATAATAAGTTTTGTGAATTGCTGAAATTGCCTGTCAAAACCTTAAATATGAATTATGAGGTGGAGTTAGCAGACGGCACCCTAGAAACCGTCTAAACTGTGTTAGATGGATGTGTTATATCCATTAAGAACCATTCTTTTCCTCTGTCTCTACTTCCCTTTAAGTTGGCCGGTTTTGACATAGTTCTGGGTATGGACTGGTTATCTCGCAACCAGGCCCAAATCGTCTGCAACAGAAAGCAAGTGGTGATAAAGACTCCGTCTGGTGAATCACTTACCATTCGGGGAGATACCCAGTATGGGCTGCCTGAGCAAGCTACTATGCTCAAGGCTTCAAAATGTTTAAAGAAGGGTTGTGTCATCTACATGGCACAAGTGATTATTGATGAGCCTAAACCAAAGATAGAAGACATCCCTGTTATTTCTGAATTCCCAGAAGTTTTTCCAGAAGAACTACCTGGTTTGCCACCAGATAGGCAAGTGGAATTTAGGATTGATATCATCCCCGGAGCAGCACCAGTGGCCAGAGCACCCTATAGGTTGGCTCCAACGGAGATGAAAGAATTGAGGACACAGCTGGATGAATTACTAGCTAAAGGTTTCATTAAACCTAGTTCGTCTCCTTGGGGAGCACCAGTCCTGTTTGTCAAGAAGAAGGATGGATCGATGCGTCTGTGCATCGATTATCGTTAGCTTAATAAAGTCACGATCAAAAATAGATATCCTTTACCCAGGATCGACGATTTGTTCGATCAATTGCAAGGAGCAAGTTATTTTTCGAAGATTGACTTGCGGTCAGGCTACCATCAACTGAAGGTTAGAGATGAAGACGTGCACAAAACATCATTTAGGACTCGTTATGGTCATTACGAGTTCCTAGTGATGCCTTTTGGGCTCACCAATGCCCCTGTCGCGATCATGGATCTCATGAATCGCGTTTGCAAGCCGTACCTGGATAAATTTGTCATCGTTTTCATCGACGACATTCTTATCAATTCGAAGAATCAAGCTGACCATGAGAAACACCTTCGATGTATTCTCAAACTTCTACACCAAGAGAAGCTCTATGCCAATTTCTCTAAGTGTGAATTTTGGCTGCGAGAAGTCCAATTTCTTGGACATGTGGTGAGTGAGCGTGGTATCCAAGTGGATCCCGCTAAGGTTGAAGCAGTTATGAACTGGCAAGAACCAAAGACGCCTACAGAGATTCGTAGCTTCCTGGGATTGGCAGGATATTACAGGCGTTTCATTGAAATTTTTTCAAGGATTGCTGCACCCTTAACTTCCTTGACTAAGAAGAAAGTAAAGTTCGTTTGGGGGCCTAAGCAGCAAGAAGCTTTCGATATTCTCAAGCAGAAGTTGAGCAATGCTCCTGTGTTGACATTTCCTGATGGAACTGAAGAATTCGTAGTTTACTACGATGCTTCGCATACTGGCATGGGGTGTGTGCTTATGCAGAAAGGCAAGGTTATTGCCTATGCATCACGACAGTTAAAGGTGCATGAAAAGAATTACACCACCCACGACTTGGAGTTGGGTGCCGTTGTATTCGCACTAAAACTGTGGAGGCATTATCTTTATGGAATCAAGTGTGTGATCTATTCTGATCACAAGAGCCTCCAGCATCTGTTTAATCAGAAAGATTTAAACATGAGGCAATGCCGTTGGATGGAAACTTTAAATGATTATGATTGTGAGATAAGATACCATCCCGGCAAGGCGAATGTAGTCGCCGATGCCCTGAGTCGAAAGGAGAGGTTGAAACCCATCCGAATCAATGCCAAGCGCATGGAGATAAAGAATAATTTGATTGAAAGGTTGTTAGCTGCACAGAAGGAAGCTGTGCAGGAAGCTAACTATCCTAATGAAAAGTTAGGAGTAACTGAGGAGCAGTTAACTCTTAGCAAGGACGGAATTCTAAGATTAAACGGACGAATATGGGTTCCAATTTATGGAGGACTTCGAGATGTCATCCTCCAGGAAGCCCATAGTTCCAAATACTCCGTTCATCCTGGAGCTGATAAGATGTACCAGGATCTAAAGGCAAATTATTGGTGGATAGGCTTGAAAAAGTCTGTAGCCACCTATGTAGCTAAATGCTTGACATGTGCGCAAGTCAAAGCCGAGCATCAAAAGCCGTCAGGCTTGCTACAACAGCCTGAACTTCCTACGTGGAAGTGGGAAATGGTAACTATGGATTTTATCACCAAGTTACCCAAAACAAGGAAAGGAAATGATACAATATGGGTTATAGTTGATAGACTGACTAAGTCAGCACATTTCTTACCCATCAAGGAGACTTATAGCTCCGACATGTTAGCCCAGTTATACGTTGATAAGATTGTAGCCTTACATGGCATACCTGTGTCTATTATCTCTGACCGAGATACTAGATATACGTCACATTTTTGGAAGAGATTCCAACAATCCTTGGGCACACGCTTGAATTTTAGTACGGCTTATCATCCTCAGACTGACGGTCAGAGTGAGCGTACTATTCAAACGTTGGAGGACATGCTACGTGCATGTGCGATCGATTTGGGCGGTAATTGGGATAAGAACCTACCATTAATCGAATTCTCCTACAACAATAGCTACCATACCAGCATTAAGGCTGCGCCTTTCGAGGCATTATATGGTAGAAAGTGTAGATCGCCCGTTTGTTGGGCGGAAGTTGGAGATGTCCAATTATCAGGACCAGAGATAGCCTTTGAAACGACGGACAAGATTGTCCAGATTCGTGACCGTCTCAAAGCTATCTGGGATAGGCAGAAGAGCTACGCAGATCCAAAGCGTAAAGCTTTTCACTTCGAAGTAGGTGATAAAGTGTTACTTAAAGTTTCACCCTGGAAGGGGGTAATGCGATTTGGTAAGAAAGGCAAGCTAAGTCCGAGATACATAGGACCTTTCGAGGTTATCGAACGTGTCGGGTCAGTTGCCTATAAGTTAAACTTACCGGAAGAGCTCAGTGGAATTCACAATGTGTTCCACATCTGCAATCTGAAGAAGTGCTTCGCTGATGAATCACTGGTTATACCACATACAGATGTGCATATAGACGAGAGCTTAAAATTTGTGGAAAAACCTTTGTCGATTGAAGATCGACAGGTAAAGAAGCTTCGAAGGAAGCATGTACCTATTGTAAAGGTCAAATGGGATGCCCGTAGAGGTCCCGAATATACGTGGGAGGTTGAATCCACGATGAAAGAAAAGTACCTTTATTTATTTCAGTAAATCTCGGGTCGAGATTTATTTTAAGGGGGTGAAGATGTAACACCTCGAAAATTCACGTCCTATAATGTATAGACACGTGTCAAATGTTTAAACGTGTGAAAGAATATTATAGAAGGACTAAAGTTGACAATCATGGAAAGTATGTGGATATATGTATTCTAAATGTCAACAGTGAATAAATATATTGTATATTAACCCTACAAGATGCTCATACCTTCAAACGAATAAATCATGGATCATACGGAGCTAAAAGTGAGAGATTACAAACTACAGGGGCTAAATGTGTCAACATGTTTAAGTTATACCTCTGAGTGACCTTTTGACAAACCCGAAGCTTTGTAACGGTTAATTATGCTCACTAGAATGCACGATTTAAATTTCATAAAGTTTCGTAATCGTATGAGAAAGTTATGATCAAATTCGTGTGCGAAGGGTTAAAGCGTAAACGTTGAAAGTTAGGACTTTTCGGGTAACAATAAAGTTAACCGGGGACTTAACAAAGTGGGTATATGTTTTAAAGCCCTTATAGATCAACTATGAGGGTTCATAATGCAAGAAACAAGTGCCTAATCGAATTTTGAAGAGCCAAGGATCAAATCGCAAAAAATCAAAATTTTGATTTTGTGCAGAAGGGGGTCGCGCGACACGAGGCCCTGGGGGGGGAGGCTTAGCGTCACGCGAGGGGTCCCCAGCTCCGAATTCTTTGGGTTTTTGCCTACTGAGTGCAATCTGATCGATTCTAACCAATTTTTCACATCTTTCTTGGCCCCTAGACACCCCCTAAGCACTAGGAACATGTGTTGATCAGTTGTGGTGGGTTGTAGACTCATGTGTCAAAGATTTGTGGTGGATTAAACACTATATAAAGGCCATGATATGCACCATTGTTCTTCACACTTTCCTCTTGCAATCTGATCATTTCTGGAGCTCAAAGACACTCTCAAGTGATCACTAATCAAGCTTAGGACTTTTGTAAGTTTGCTAATTCTTCTTTAATTGAGTTTAGCTTAGTTGTTTAGCTAAAAGTCAAACCGTCGTAATTACGGTTTAACTTCGAGATTAATTAATAATGGCTCAGTCAAATCTCGAATTAAAAGTAGTTATAAGTTGGTAATTATGTGGGTAATAAACCCTTAAAAGGGTTCCCCCTGATTCCCACTCTAACTAGGTCAAATGTCGGGTCAAACGTGTAATTAAAAAGTCAACAGAAAGTTTAAATTGCAATTTATGCATGATTAGCGATGTAGAACACATACAACCTGTTTGATCATTAATATAACTTAGTAATTAGTGTAAGAACATGTCTAAACATGTTCAACCCGACAATTTCCTGTTTAGACCCGGTTCGGAACCGAAAGTCGCATAGTTTGACTTATACTTTGACTTTCAGTTCTGACCCGTTATGGTATGATTTAGAAATACCTAAGAGCTTCATTTGGACCAGGTTACATGCTAATATAAACCTCTGTGATTATACACCTTGGTTCATTAGTTATCCAATTAATATGCATATTTCCGTTAATTGCTCATATGTTGACCATTATGCCCTTATTACCTTAAAACGTGATTTTTGGAAATGTAAAAGAGTAGAAACTTTAATTACTGATATATAAACTTGTATGCAAAGTTTGACATCAGTTTGAATTGTAGATTAAGAGTTATGCTCATTAGCGTAAAATTAAAGCTTTATGTTAATTAAACGGCGTAATTAGCGTATAGCCCAGTTAAGCCTACTTTTTGATATCAAACTCATTACCCACTGATGTAATATATTATTTTGGGATTTTTAAAGATTTTTAATTAATTTTAGGCTGAGCATAACTCATAGTCGTAGGCTTAATCCGGTAATTGTCGGTTTTGCCCTTATGGGCCATAAAATGAGCTTTACATATCTAAACGACTCCAAACCTTTTGCTACTGATCACATATGATAAATAAATTATTTTGAACCTTCTGGAAATATAAAAATATCAGATTTAAATATCAAACCCGGAAATGGCTTTTAATCGCCTTTTTAAGCGTTTTTAACGCATAGTATGTACTAGAAGTATTTTAAACATACAAGGGTTGATACCTACTGATATTTGAGGCAAATTATAATATTTTAACAGTAAGCAAAGGTTGTTAAACTCAGACTTCAGTTTTGAGCTTTTCGGCTTAGGTGAAATTACCAAAATACCCCTACGGGGCATAGTTTGGTTATAAATGATAAATTTCACTTACATACCTTAACCTACTGATATAACTTAGCGAATTGAGTATATTTGCTGATTACATCAGGCCTGTAACTCAGGCTGACACTTAAACTCTTTTACAACCTTTAAAATGACCAAACTACCCCTACGGGGCATAGTTTGTGTTTAAATTCGTTTCGGGCATAATAAAAGACATCTTACTGATGTCACAACATATTTGAAGCATATTAACTTAGGAAACCTGTATATGGCTCTTACGGATACCCGTTACGCTTATTACGCGTTCGGTTCGGTTTATGTAACAAGTTTACATAAATTAGCCGAAACGGGTCAAACCTTATCGGTTTTATCTAAAAATCCAGAATGTGAATGAAATACCCATATTAAGCAAGTCTTTGAACTTGTCGGGTCTAAAACACATTCTATCCGGTCTTCGCTTAATCGTGCGTACGAACCGTGTCTTTGAAACTAACCGGTCTAAGCTTAAGCTTAACTAAAGACCCGTTAGGATTCTAATAGGTTATTATAAACCTTCGTTCCAGATTAGGAGGACCAGTAAAAGCTACGTGCATTTTGCTTATTGTGATTTATACATTGCTCAGGTAAATACTTTTAACTTATTTTCCCTATACGGGCTTGGGTTACGGTATATAGCATACCGCTTGATCGGGCATCAAATCCTCCACCGTTGAGTGGGTAATTGAATAATTTGATCGGCTCGTTTAAACAGTCTTGTTACTTAAAGCCTTTGGGGGGTTAATGACCATGTCCCGGATATCCTTGGCATCATTTTACGAAATGGCCACGACTTAAGCGCGGGGTGTAGGCGTACACCCGTCAGTGCACAAAAGAATATTGTGGTGTGTCTATTGATCTTTAACCCGGACAAGATCCGGGCTACTGAACGCACAAGGAACATGTAATTCGTTCACAAGATTATATATTTAAATAATTCTCCCAAGTTAAATAAAATGTTTATGCCATGTGCATCCAAACAAATTTTCAATCATTTTCCAAAATGAGTCAGTTGAATGTATTTACCAGTGTAAACTGACGTATTTTCCCAAAAAAGATTAAATGCAGGTACTAAGCGAAATTGGCTGGGATTTCTCCTTAGCATCATTAGAAGTCTCGCAAGCTTAAGATGCCTGAAGTCTGTTGAACTATTGTTTCCATTTTGTTTCCGATCCATCTGTGGATAAACTTCCGAATATTGTGACATTTGATATTACAATATTAAATTCGGTTGTATTATATCTTTTAAATTGCTTCCGCTGTGCATATTAAATATTGTGTTGTTTGACTATTATGTTGCCAACCACGTCACGATACTCCCCACCGGGCCCACCGGTGACACATGGAAATCGGGGTGTGACAGGTTGGTATCAGAGCCAACACTGAGTGAATTAAACACTAGCCTTTTGTGTTTAATCTCAGTTACACAATTTCACATATCTAAACTTTTGAGTCTAGACAAATAACATAGGACAAATTCTACCTTGTTGGTTTTTGTTTTGTCCTTTAAATTTATATATTATTATTGTTATCTCATAATATATTGACAGGAATTAAAAATGCCGCCAAGATTCTTCAGGAGAAGGGGAAGAGGCAAGGGGCCAATCACCGCCCCCAATGATAATGAAGCTGGACCTTCGAATGTACGAGCTCCATCTACCACGGAGAGTGACGATCCCCGGCAGAACCGGAGAAACCTTTTCGAGCCGGCTAGACGGTCGGTCTTACACAGTTCGACACCTCCCGTGCATAACTCCTATGGGCCATACTCGGAAAATGAGCCCAACAACCCTCAACCCTCTTACATACCGCTACAGCGATCTTTATCGCATCATTCTTTTGGTGACCCTACACCAGTCTTCAGGGGCCGGTTTAACCCGGCCGATTTCATACCAGAACCAGCGGGCTTTAACCCACTGGGGCCAGATGACCATTTCTCAGGTGATCACGCGGACGATATGGACGAGGACACAGACCCCGTCGAACCAGCCAGTGGTACACCAAACCACCCGATAGAGATCTCTGACGGATCTTCGTTCCATGGATCACCCTATGTTGGTCCAGATAGCTTTCAAGCTATGTTTACCCGGCACGAATGGTACTATACACCTCCTCACCATTCGTCGCCTCATCAGCAGCAGCAGCAACAGGATCCCTCTGTGGATTCACGGTTTGTGGCAGTCACGCCACCACCTCCACCGCCACCAGTTCAACCGGCACCTCCACAACCGCCAAGGCGTAGGAGAACCGGAGCGCGTATGTCTTCACGAGCAGGAGACTTTCATTTCAGCTCTCCGCGTCAGTCAAGTGGCCGCCACTATCCGCCACATCAGGAGGACCCACAAATGGGTGGACCTTCTAACCCAGCTGTACCACAGCCACCACCGATGGGTTTTGATAACCCAATTCCAGCATACACGGGTTCGATGGCGTACAACCCGTTTGAACCACCGGCTCACCACAACTACGGTTACGGTGAAGCCGACCCCTACATGGTAGCGGCAAATTACAACGCCTTTAACCCAGAAGGACCCTATGGCGCTCCTTGGGAAGTAGGGTACCCAACTCGGGGGTACCAGATACCGGCCAGACCTGTTATACGGACGAAATCGCAGCCGCCACGATTTTCTCTCCCAGAACGGGAGGAAATTCTTCATAGACTGGATCAGGTTGAGCGGGACTTTCGCCGCGACCGCCAGGAGAGACAAAGCTTCTTCCAAGGATTAACAAGCTTGATCAAAGGAAAGAGCAAGAAGGACCGCTGAATCCTTCCAATTATTGTAAAAACCCCTGCGTGGGTATGCTTGTTTGTTTTGACCCCTGCGTGGGTCTATCTTTCTGTAAACCCTTACGAGGGTATGTTATTTGTGTAAGTCCCTGCGTGGACTAGTATGTTATTAAGCCCCTGCGTGGGTATGTGTGTTGTTAAGCCCCTGCGTGGGTAAATCTTTGTTTAAACCCCTGCGTGGGTAAGTTTGTTATTTGAAAAGACCCGTTTAGGGCAGCGTGTAATATTTTAATGAATTAATGGAATGTTATGTTTATAAATTTCATGTTTGTCTTATGTGCATAAACAATTTATATATGAAATCAAATCATTCCTTTTAAACGTTAATCTGCATATATTAAATATTAATAAGAATCTTATGAGTGAAACCTAGCCTGAGTGTCATTATAAAGACCTGGCCAAGATGGTAAGACCTGTTCTAAAAGATTCGTATCCCTGTTAACATCTGAAAATATGTTAACACTCCTGGCAGACGTGATTCATTAAAAATCACATATGTCATTTTTATAAAGGAGTTCTTTAGAAGATTCCTAACCCAGTTTAATGATCTCTGAATCCTGGGTTTACATCATCAATTAAGATGATCATATTTTTACCATACGTGGTAATATAGTGCCTACGGGCCCTGCTCATTTCCATATGAGCCAAAAGACAGTGGTAGCGATGACTCCCTGTCCGAAAAGGTAATGAACTAGGTTCAAACCTCAAATGCTTTGATTCTCTGAAATCCTAGCATATAATTTATAATTGTCCTTGTGACTAGGCCTATTGTGCCAGTATATTTTCATGCTCTGATTCTCTGAAATCATAGCTCCTAAATTAAAATGTCCATGTGACTAGGCCTTTTGTGCCACAAATAAAACTGTTATTGTTTTATAATTAGGATAAATTATTATAGAAATCCTAAATAAATACGACAAATAAATTAACCAAATATGGTCTCTGTTTACCATGGTTAATGAATTACCCTAAGGGGCAATTCCATAATAAACTCCCGAATAAACTATTGTCCTTGTTTTCTGTAACAGTTTAATTAAAATGGCTAACTCAGACGAACTTAATAGCCATCCTGTGGAGAACATTGATAACGCCCGAGTTACTTTAACGGGTGCTGAATTAAAAGCGTTGGTAGACGACGCAGTTACTAAGGCATTGGAACGGCAATACGAAGAGTATAGTGGGACTCGTAGTAGGACCCTATCTACACAGCCTTCAAAGCCACCGTCCAAGAAGGACGAACCGAAGAAAGATGATGACCGACACTCCTCAAACCACCACAGTGCTCCATCTCAAAACATTGTATTGAACCAAGGACCTCGTGAGAAGGGATGCTCATATAAATACTTTGTTTCATGTAAGCCCCGGGACTTCACTGGGGAAAAAGGGGCCATTGACTGTATGACATGGCTAGACGAGATGGATACGGTTGTGGATATCAGCGGATGTGCTGAGAGAGATGTGGTCAAGTTTGTGTCGCAGTCTTTTAAAGGTGAAGCTTTAGCATGGTGGAGATCTCTTATTCAAGCCACCGGGAAAATCCCATTCTACAACATGTCATGGGATCAATTTGTTGCCCTCATCAGGGAAAATTACTGCCCTCAGCATGAGGTGGAGAAGATAGAGTCTGATTTTCTATCATTGGTGATGACAAACCTTGACTGTCAAGCTTACCTAACGAGCTTCAACACGATGTCCCGGTTGGTTCCTTATCTGGTAACCCCGGAACCAAAAAGAATAGCTCGTTTTATCGGTGGTTTAGCCCTGGAAATCAAGGCAAGCGTAAAGGCTTCTCGGCCAGCTACTTTTAGATCCGTAGCTGACATATCCTTATCCCTCACCTTGGATGCGGTCAGGAAAAGATCGCTGAGGAATAAGGAGGGTGAGAAGAGGAAACGTGAAGATGATAGTTCACGTAGATCGAACAAGAAGCACCGTGGGAACGGCGACAACAAGAAAGGATCGGAGTCAAGGAAAGATGGGCATAATTCTGGTGAGAAGCCCAAATGCAAAATTTGCAAAAAGCAGCACTTTGGAAAGTGCAGACTCGAGTCGAACTCTCAGACTCAGTCGAAGACTTATGCTTGTGGTATATGCAAGTCCACGGATCACAAAACCTTGGATTGCAAGAAGATGAAAGACGCAATGTGCTATCGTTGCAATGAAAAGGGGCACATTAAAACCAACTGCCCTAAGTACACCAAGAAGCCTGAAGAGGCCAAGAAGACTAATGCCAGAGTCTTCAGAATGGACACAAAAGAAGCGGTTCTAGATGACAACGCTATTACAGGTACTTTCCTTGTAAATGACGTCTATGCTAGAGTACTTTTTGATTCAGGCGCTGATAAGTCTTTCGTTGATAATAAGTTTTGTGAATTGCTGAAATTGCCTGTCAAAACCTTAAATATGAATTATGAGGTGGAGTTAGCAGACGGCACCCTAGAAACCGTCTAAACTGTGTTAGATGGATGTGTTATATCCATTAAGAACCATTCTTTTCCTCTGTCTCTACTTCCCTTTAAGTTGGCCGGTTTTGACATAGTTCTGGGTATGGACTGGTTATCTCGCAACCAGGCCCAAATCGTCTGCAACAGAAAGCAAGTGGTGATAAAGACTCCGTCTGGTGAATCACTTACCATTCGGGGAGATACCCAGTATGGGCTGCCTGAGCAAGCTACTATGCTCAAGGCTTCAAAATGTTTAAAGAAGGGTTGTGTCATCTACATGGCACAAGTGATTATTGATGAGCCTAAACCAAAGATAGAAGACATCCCTGTTATTTCTGAATTCCCAGAAGTTTTTCCAGAAGAACTACCTGGTTTGCCACCAGATAGGCAAGTGGAATTTAGGATTGATATCATCCCCGGAGCAGCACCAGTTGCCAGAGCACCCTATAGGTTGGCTCCAACGGAGATGAAAGAATTGAGGACACAGCTGGATGAATTACTAGCTAAAGGTTTCATTAAACCTAGTTCGTCTCCTTGGGGAGCACCAGTCCTGTTTGTCAAGAAGAAGGATGGATCGATGCGTCTGTGCATCGATTATCGTGAGCTTAATAAAGTCACGATCAAAAATAGATATCCTTTACCCAGGATCGACGATTTGTTCGATCAATTGCAAGGAGCAAGTTATTTTTCGAAGATTGACTTGCGGTCAGGCTACCATCAACTGAAGGTTAGAGATGAAGACGTGCACAAAACAACATTTAGGACTCGTTATGGTCATTACGAGTTCCTAGTGATGCCTTTTGGGCTCACCAATGCCCCTGCCGCGTTCATGGATCTCATGAATCGCGTTTGCAAGCCGTACCTGGATAAATTTGTCATCGTTTTCATCGACGACATTCTTATCTATTCAAAGAATCAAGCTGACCATGAGAAACACCTTCGATGTATTCTCAAACTTCTACACCAAGAGAAGCTCTATGCCAAATTCTCGATGTATTCTTAAATGCAGGTACTAAGCGTAATTGGCTGGGATTTCTCCTTAGCATCATTAGAAGTCTTGCAAGCTTAAGATGCCTGAAGTCTGTTGAACTATTGTTTCCATTTTGTTTCCGATCCATCTGTGGATAAACTTCTGAATATTGTGACATTTGATATTACAATATTAAATTCGGTTGTATTATATCTTTTAAATTGTTTCCGCTATGCATATTAAATATTGTGTTGTTTGACTATTATGTTGCCAACCACGTCACGATACTCCCCACCGGGCCCACCGGTGACACGTGGAAATCGGGGTGTGACACTTTTAACAATTTCGATCGAGAGTATCAAGTAAGCCCGATACAAACCCCACTGGGTTCGTACGATTCGGCATGTTGGTACTTAGACTATAGACTAGGTCAATTTCTAAGACGTCGACCCGGACTAGGTCGAGTCTGGCCTAATTCCCTATAGTTATGGCTCTGATACCAATCTGTCACACCCCAACCGATGGCGGAATCATCGGGGCGCGGCACTAGGCGAATCAGATTGCTCAAGAGAATCCATAACAACTATATTGCGATAATATTTAATACATTCGTTATCCCATACTAACAAATAATACAATCACATAAGTTATCACAGATTTCTTGTCCTCTCGAACTATACAAATCCGACAACCTAGATTTTAGTTGAGTTTCTAGACTTCCTAGCTTGATTTGATATAGTCTGCGATCTAACCTGCAACATACGTTAAA
Organism: Helianthus tuberosus; assembly: GCA_030545235.1. Lineage (NCBI taxonomy): Eukaryota > Viridiplantae > Streptophyta > Magnoliopsida > Asterales > Asteraceae > Helianthus > Helianthus tuberosus. The sequence goes on along the minus strand of CM060446.1, from coordinate 97,913,843 downwards.
ATATTTGTCAATACAAAAGTATTGGCGAGTATACAGGTTTGATAAGTATAGCGTAATAGATAAAAAGTGTAGCGAAATTCCATATGCATAAACGTAACACACGACATATACACTCACAAAGCTGATACTACCAACTAAGTCCTCGATGCTCGAATATGCGATGGCAAACTAGACTCCGTCGGGCGCAATAGTACTATACTAGTCATGGTGGGTCGTCGCGAGTATAAGCCCTAGCACACATGCAACTAGCATCACGTATATCTATGCATAACAGTCATTCGCAAGTGATAATTCGATTGATTGAATAATTCGTTTGATGAGTTCGATTTGTTAGAAACGTATGTTACACCCAAAATGCGATTAAAAAGGGTCCAAGTATACTCACAGTGCGTATTTAGCGAGGATGCAACTTGATTGGGTCGGTTACGAGTACGTCTGCGTTAGTCATTGAAGAATAGAGTAAACGATGTACGGTTAAGCGAGAATAGCCTTGGAAAGTCAGTTATTTGGTCGGATGGTGCTCATCCGTCCGGATGACATGTTATCCGCCCGGATGACATGTTATCCGCCCGGATGACATGTTATCCGTCCGGATGACATGTGATCCGTCCGGATGGCATGTGATCTGTGCGGATGGCATGTGATCCGTGCGGATGGCATGTGATCCGTGCGATGGCATGTGATCCGTGCGGATGGCAGGTGATTCGTGCGGATGGCACGTGATCCGTGCGGATGACACGTCTGTTTCGCATTCCGAACACAGTTTTTGAGTGCATATCGGAAGGAATACGTGCAGAGTTACCGGGACAGTGTAATTTCGCACTAACACTTGAAATTTCATCAGTTCCGACCCGCTCTAACGGCCGGGAATCACCCCGCTCCATCAGAACTGGCCGTTCTTGACGGTTTCTCGTGGTTAACTCGAAATCGCACAGTTCCTTGGCTAGATGCACAGATTTAGGTGAGATTTGTTTTCAAAACATGTGGAAATCACCCAGATCTGAGTCGTTTATGGTGGGATGAGGTCACAACTTGAAGTTCATAAGAACTCTTGGTGACATCACCTCAAAAAGCCTCAAATCAGCAGATTTCACGGTTAGAAATTGAGTTTTAAAAGATAGAATGATGTAGAATGGGGTGTAGATCATAGAAGTACAAGTTTCTAGGTTGAAATCTTACCGGAATCGCGAGGAATCGAGAGAAAAGGGTCTTGAAGCGTGTCTGGTCGAGTGGGAGCTGTCACATCACTTAAACAGTGGTGTGACAGGCTATTTATAGGCAACAGAGAGGCTGAAGGGGTTTTGGGTCGGATGGCCCATCTGTCCGGATGGCCCATCCGTCCGGATGGCCCATCCGTCCGGATGGCCAAGCCTCAAATCAGCAGATTTCACGGTTAGAAATTGAGTTTTAAAAGATAGAATGATGTAGAATGGGGTGTAGATCATAGAAGTACAAGTTTCTAGGTTGAAATCTTACCGGAATCGCGAGGAATCGAGAGAAAAGGGTCTTGAAGCGTGTCTGGTCGAGTGGGAGCTGTCACATCACTTAAACAGTGGTGTGACAGGCTATTTATAGGCAACAGAGAGGCTGAAGGGGTTTTGGGTCGGATGGCCCATCTGTCCGGATGGCCCATCCGTCCGGATGGCCACTCCGACGCGATGGATTTCTCCGTTTTTGAGCGTTGCGATCGACTTTAAAGTGCGTGCTTTTTATATCATTATTATATATATCTATAGGTATCACTAGGGGTCGTATTTATGTATCTATAATCCACAATTTCAATAATTACAGCCGGTTTTCGTTTCGAGTATGCGATTATTAGAGACGTTTCACGGCCATCAAGGAGGGTAGTATAGGTCCTTTCTTGATGTCATCGTGAACGTTATTGTGTTTTGTGCCACAAAGACTGACAGGGTACCACTTACTCGTATTGTCAGCATCGTCACGACGACGGGAGCTATAGCACTCACCCGGGAGTCTTTGTTAGCGTTAATTGTCTGCGTTTCGACACATCACGGCCACCGAGGAGGGTAGAATAGGTCCTCACTCAGTGCCATCGTGAGTGTTAGTGTTCGTGATGTAACGGAGTGATAATATATTGCGAAAATATGCGATTTATCCTTCGAATTAGCGATATATGCGATATAGTTACATTATGATCCGAATCTCTAGTGCTAGGCGTAACGAATATATCGAGTAGTAACAACGCACGAAAGTGCGGGTTGTTACAATCAGCGTAGCGCCGACGACTACTGCTCTCCTTGATCCAGCAGTGCGCAACATCATACTTGCTCTGACAATGATCAGGATCAGCATATAGTTCCCACTTGTTGTTTTTCATAATCCATTTCTTCTTTTTCTTGTCTTTAGAAAAACGATCAGGATTCGAAGATATGCATAGACATTCTTCAATAACCCCAAGTCTTACACACCACCGATCATATTCATAACCTAGTTGGGGTTGGGGGATTTCTTCAAATTTTAGTGTAGATAAATCCAAAGAAAGAATAACTACTCGACGCTTTTTTTTATCTTCCATGAACCAGTGAAGCGCCCCCAAGGGCGTAGCTTTTAAGGGGCCGGGAGGGGCGCCCGACCCCCCGAACTTTTCGCTCAATAGTGTTATGTATGTACGTTTCGTGTAGAATTTTTTAGGTATATACGTTTTCGACCCCCCGGTTTTATAAAAAAAATTACTTATATAGAATTTTTAGTTTCGGTGACTTCCGACCCCCCGATGGAAAGTTTCAAGCTTCGCCACTGAGCGCCCCGCCACATAAGGTACCGGCTTTACCATCAATACTCGTATATTTAACTTTTTTTATAAGTTCCCAGGTATCTGATTTTAGTGATGGCACATAAAAAAGTGTCCACTTTTTATTTATCATAAACCCGGCTACAACCTTGTAATCATCATCTGCATAGCCAAAGCCCCAACATACTCCTTGCCGCCAGAAAGGCTTATGAGGGGGCTTTGTGTCACACCCTGGCTTTTGCGGAAGCGTGGGTTTATTTGGTGTGACTTCTTAATACCATAGCAACAATCATAACAATGCTATATGATAAAAAAAAATACAAGATGTACATCCATTAATTTAACTGAGAAAATATCACAACATCATTGTTTAGAAACATCGACATTTGAAATAAGTTACAAACCATAATTTGTTTAAAACGTTTTCATAAGACACCAAAAGACTTTGGATAAGACGAGGTTTAGAGATATGTAACCCGTCCAGGAATAGGTTACACCTCTCAAACTCCACAACTCTGGATGACATCTTTTATTCAACGCAGCTAGACACATGCATACCCTGCCAGATCCGCTAGTTCCTTGAAATACATGTAGTTTGAAAAATCAACAAAAAGTTGAGCGAGTTCATGTATAAGTCTGTGTGTATAAGCCTTTAAAATATGTCTTGTGTGTATAAATGTCCCTGGTATGTAGCAATTAAGGAAAAAGAGATCACCAATGGGTTGCAAAGCCAATGGTATGTGTGCAAAGGTGCAGGAAGTACTCAAACCTAGCAAATTTGTACCGGGCTTCCGGCTGGAAGACATAGTCACCTCTATGGGCCTCCCCGGCCTCATGGGTGTGGGCTCCCTAAACCCAAATAGATCTAATCTATCACTCATGTCCCTCGGTCCTACGACGAGGATTAATGGCCTTAAGTGTTGTGCCCACCTTTCACACCATACCATGTATAAAAAAATGTCTGTAATAGTTGTAACATATATTCCACCCCCGAAGTATAAAACTGAAAATAGTTAAGAGAAAAGGGGGAACATGAACTCACTTGTCTGTAAACATTTAGTAACATGTACTTCACCCCCGAAGTTATAAAACTGAAAACAATTAAGAGAAAAGGGGGACATGAACTCACTTGTCTGTAAACATTTAGTAACATGTACTTCACCCCCGAAGTTATAAAACTGAAAACAGTTAAGAGAAAAGGGGGAACATGAACTCACTTGTCTGTAAACATTTAGTAACATGTACTTCACCCCCGAAGTTATAAAACTGAAAACAGTTAAGAGAAAAAGGGGGACATGAACTCACTTGTCTGTAAACATTTAGTAACATGTACTTCACCCCCGAAGTTATAAAACTGAAAACAGTTAAGAGAAAAGGGGAACATGAACTCACTTTATTTTGCAAGCGATTCCGAATTCGCAAGTCAAGATTAAGGTGTCTGATGATAAGGAAACTCAAAGTTGTCCTAATGAATCGTACATGAACAAGAGTAATGTATCAATATTTAGGTCGTATAGTGTTGACGAGATTTGTTGAGCATTTATTGTATTTGATAGTGTTTAGATTAACAGAAGGATCTTGTGAATTATATGTTTAGAGGGCTCGGAAAATGAACATGATATCACGGAATTATTTATGAAAAATATTTATTTATCATAAATAATAAAATTGCAAAAATGTACAATTGATTTAATATAAACATTTGTAATAATAAATCAAATATATTTAACTAGTATCATAATTAAATATAATGATTATTGGCAAAATATTGTACAAGTGATATAATTAATTTATATCACAATAATTAAAAATAACATTTTTAATTATTAAACTTGAATATTACTGATTTAATTATATAAATATCGATATTATATAAAATATCAGTAGCACATTATTTTTGTAAAGATCAGCACTTAAAATAATTAATCTGCAAATTTCAGTGTTTATTTCTTAAAAATCGATTTATTATTAATTATTTAATAATAAACTGTTTTCAATATTGTAAAAATTAGTTTTATAAATAAATTGACTAATTTATATTTTTAATAAAAGTAACAATGTATAATAATGTTATAAAATTATTGAAATGTTACAATTGTTAAAAATAAAAAGATTAAAAAGGTTTGCAGACCCCTGGGTTCAAACCCGGGTCTGTATTGAAAAAACACACACACAACCACTGGGCTAGGCCTGGTGGTTGTTTATAAGTTTAGTTTATTAAAATAAATATTTATTCGAAAATGGTCATCTTCCCCAATTCAATCGATCAGAGTCAAACCGAAAGTCAAACATCAAAATTAATCGGGGAAATCTATGTTATATTCAAATTAACTTGAAGGAAACATTATATAAGCATGAATGAACTAATTGGATGAATAAAAACGAACCGATATCGGCTGGAACGTCAAATCGGCTAAATCCAGTGACTGGTTCGGTTCCGGTAAGTTGCAGGTTCGAATTCCGGTGTTTTCGAATTGTTTAAGTGGATGTGAAGGTTGTACGAGCTTAGTGGTGATCTAAGGAGTTTAAATAGAGGTCCAAATCGATCTCAGATTCGACAAAAATCAGTGGGAATGTTTGGTTTTTATTTTTTTATAAAAAAGTCCGATATCAGTGGAATTGGCACGAAATTATGTCGATTTGGGTGGTCAATCGAGTTGGCAATGAGTTGGAATTATAGTGGTGATGTTTTCGGATCAATTAAACAAGATCAAGTGGAACAGATCGAAATCCGGCAACTGGTATGGGTTTCAGATTTGATTTATAATATTTAATTCCAAAGTGTTTATAAATTTAATATAACTTCATATTATAACTGAATGAGGGCTTAGCCCGACCGGTCACGTGTTTGTTTGTGGTGTGGTGTGGGTTGTCGCGGGTTCGAGTCTACTCTGTGGCCGGTTTGTTTCCTTTTTGTTCTGATTTAATTTAATTAAAATATTTAAAATCTTAAATTGTATATAAATGAATTAAGGTTTCATATTCTAACTGAATGAGGGCTTAGCCCGACCGGTCACGTGTTTGTTTGTGGTGTGGGTTGTCGCGGGTTCGAGTCTACTCTGTGGCCGGTTTGTTTCCTTTTTGTTCTGATTTAATTTAATTAAAATATTTAAAATCTTAAATTGTATATAAGTGAATTAAGGTTTCATATTCTAACAGCTCCTAGTAGAAGGATAAACTGGTTAAGGCGTTGCGGTTACAACCGAGAGGTCACGAGTTCGAATCCCACAAGGGCCGGTTCTTACCCAGAAGACCCCCTTTTGACCGGTTTTTGACTTATTTACACTTTGGCCCCTCAAGTTTCATTTTTTTACAAAAATAGTCCCTGAACTTTCGAAAAGTTGCAATAACAGTCCCTATACTTTCATAAAATACATAACTGGTCCCTGAAGTTTCGAAAGTTGACACAAATGGTCCCTGTACTATTCCGTTAAATCCACTAACTGAGTTAGTGTTTAAAGAAGAAAACCTTTATAAGAAAGTTAACCCGGTTAGACTATTTAGTTAAAATAGTTTCAATAATGACCATAATAGTCCCTGGAGTATGAGTTTCATAAAATGACCAAATGGTCCCTAGACTTTTATTTCAAAATATATTTATTTCTTTTTATAAAATAAGTTTAAAAAATTACAAAAAGAACCCTAAGCTTGTAGTTTGAAATAATTGCACTTTAACCCTTGTATTTATATAGTTTCAAAAATGATAAGTTTAGTCCCTAAACTTTGTACTTTCAAATAATGACGGTTTTAGTCCTCGAAATAAAAATAATAATAATTTCAAGCAAGTTTCCAAGAATGACAAATAGGTCCTTATAGTTTACGTGGTATTGTTTAATAGCATAAGTAACAACAAATTTGAAATTGTTTCACGTGTTTGTATCGGTATGAGCACAAAGCAAGTAGGATTAAATAGGTTTCATTCCCGATACGGTAATTGTTACAATGCAAGTCAAAACAAATACAAGTGTGAAAACCAAGGTGGTTACACTTTGGCAGCTTCTTTTTTTCTCTAGTGGAAGGATTGCATATTCGCAAGTTAACATCTCTAGGAGAAAAACATACTAGACCGTTATACGAGCCAACGATGTGAATAACGTTGACGAAAAACCATTCGTCTTCAGTAGTAGTTAAGTCGGAAACGAACCTTCAATGTCCAAGTTGATGATTTTTACGATCGGTGTTGAAAGCATGTTTCAGGTGAGACGTAACGAAACAAGGAGTGGATATAAGAGAATGCCATGACTTACATACGGCCGAGTAGATCTTCCACGTCTAATCGGACCAAGTATCTGCTCCACCACATCAACCCCAACCTCTGCCATTCGATCTTCCAAATCATCTCTAATCATCTTCGTTCGTTCGTTTATTGAACAAAAGATGGTGTTTGTTTGATGGTTAAAGTGATGAATAATTAAGACGGCGAATGGTGATTGTGTGAAGAGGAATTTGACTTTGAGAAACCCTAATGGTTGTATATATAGCGGTAGTTATTAAAAATAATAATAATATAATTTTAGAAAATAAAAATATATACATACATACGATTTATAAATTATTTTATTATTATGTGTTTTTTTCTAAAGCCAAATGTGGTATGCGTTTATTTCCTTCTAAATAGATGGTGTTCAAAACATAACCTCTTCCAGCACTTTGGTAATTTCCGACTGCACTTTGTTAAACATAACCTCATTCCGCACCATATACACCAAATAGCGATTACAACAATGGCATGCAAAGTGGTGGAACCAGAACTTCTTTGTCAGGGGGTCATCATAAGACTCTTTTCTACCGGCTACAACTAAAGGGTCTAAAACATGTTTTTCCTAGAAAAATCTCAGATTGTACATATAAAAGTCATACAAATTTCTATGTCTGGGGGGTCCACGGACCCTCTTGACCCCCCTCTGGTTCCGCCCAGCAAAGCTTTTTTTCTTTTTCCTCGAACCCGGACTAAAATCTTGTAAATGCAGCAGATCATTTAAGTCAAATGTCACAATAGGTGGAATTCTATACCAAGCCGCGACATTTTGCCAAACTGATTGTGCAAAGTGACAAGATACGAGATGTGATCACATGATTCCACATACTCGCAACACAACAAACAAGATGAGTCCGACACGTTGATATTTCACCAGCAAGAGCAGTCCTCGAAGGAAGTCTCTCTTTTTCAGCCCTCCACACAACCATCCCCACTTTTTTTGGGGACCCAGTTATTTCACACGAACACATGATTAGGCCGCGTCCTATTAAAACCGTTAAGAATGGCTTTAACGCTCGAAACCCGAGAATATCCCGGACGAATCATGCTGCCAAACACACCTGTCCCTTCCAGAATATAATTTAAAACCCCCCAAAAAATCAATCAACCTGGATCATATCTTGTTGTTCGCCACTGCTCATATTGGGCCTGGCCCATCTCAATTAAACTGCAGCCCAATTAAACCGAATGTCTTGTTGTTTGGTACAAATTGATAAACCATTAATAGTCAAGTAAGGGTGCCAAACGGGTCGGGTGTGGGTCCAACCCGACCCGAACCCGAAAATTTTATACGAAACCAAACCCGACCCGAACCCAGAAATCTTGTCATACATATGAACCCGAACACGACCCGAATATTAGCGGATTGACCCGAACACGACCCGTTCAACCCGAATTTTTAAATTTTTAAATTTTTTTTCGCAAATTAATATATTGGAATTAAAATTTTACTAAAAAAAACACAAATGTATATAATACAATTGCATTTCAATTATAAAGGGAAATTGGCCTGTAATAATCTCACCTACACCTTATTGGCCATTAAAAATCTCACCTCAGAATGTTTTCCCTACCAGTCCCACCTTTCACCTATTTTTCCTACAATGGTCCTCCATTAAAAAAACTTAACGGAGTTAAGCTTTTTTTCAAATTACAAACAGATTTTTAGGGCTTTTGATTAGAACGACGATACGAGTCCATTGATGTAAAACTTGGCTCGAAACGGTGCTCCAAACGATGAAAATGACGCTTCAATTCGGGTGTTTAAATTTCCAATTAACAAAAATCAAGTCACTTGGAGCACAATTTCAACGTAAGTTTTACATCAATGGACTCATATCATCGTTCTGATCAAAAGCCCTAAAAAATCTGTTTGTAATTTGGAAAAAAGCTTAATCCGTTAAGTTTTTTTAACGGGGAACCATTGTAGGAAAAATATGTGAAAGGTGGGACTGGTGGAGGGAATATTCTGAGGTGTGATTATTAATGGCCAATAAGGTCTAGGTGAGATTATTACATACCAATTCCCCTAATTATAAAATATATGTTAATCTCTCTTTTTAAGTTATAATTATGCATAAAATACACACCCAAATTAATTTATGACATAAAACATATTGTAAAAAAAGTAAAATATAATATAAATGGGTTAAACGGTTCAACCCGTCAACCCGTCCGGGTTGACCTGAACCCGACCCGTTTAGCTAAACGGGTTCGCAGGTTCAACCTGAAACTGACCCGAACCCGTTTAGACTAAACCTAAACTCGTGAATTTCGTGTTAGGTCCGTGTTGTATTTTCGAGTCGTATCACAAATTTACACCCGTATAGTCAAGTGACCACTTCTCATTTCATTTCTCTATTATTTGGGTATTTTAAAGATCATTTGTGAACTATTACTTTATATTGAAAGTTCCTCACTCCTTTCTTTATTTTGAAAAACTGAATAAAAGCCTTTTAAAATTTTATATTATTTAATTAAGGAACACTTGACAAAAACCCATTATTAATAATAGTAAAGTAATAATAGCCATATATAACCCTTATTTGACTTTAAATAAATTTAAGTTAATGGTTTACGGTTTAGTATAAATTTTACGAGTTAACACGCTACAACGAGTCTGTGTGGTTCAATGTTTTACCGTTTACACTTTTTTTTTTCAGTTTAACAACCTCATCGCAACGCGCGGGTTCCTTGACGAGTTAGTTATCATTTTCTATGTTTTACGTTTCAGTCTAATTTTTGCGAATTAAAATGCCGTAACGTGTGTACATGGTTCAACATTTTTAGGTCTAATTTGTGTTTGATTTAACGGTTCCGTCGCAACATGCGGGTCTCAAATACCAGTATTTATCTAAAAACTAAAATGGCCGGGATCACCCAGTTTTTTTGTTGGATATTATGAGGCAGAACTCACATTATATACGTGCTCCATGCACCATCTCAATAACTTTTTTTAACGAGTCGATTTGGGTACTAAGCTATAACCATCCTCTCATGTAACTTGGGCATGGCAAGACGGATGTGAGGGGGCTAACGTAAAAGCGCTCTCTATACTGTGTTTAGTTAGTATTCAAGGCCTTTTCATAGTCACATTTTTTGTTCTATGATTTTTCAAAACAATATGTAGGGTAAAAGGTGAATAAGGTATAAATGTCTTTGAACAAATTCCAAACTGCTGAAAATTTAGGGGAGCTAGCCTTTAATAATCCCACCTAGACCTTATTGGCCATTAATAATCCCACCTTAGAATATTCCCCCCACCAGTCCCACCTTTCACCTATTTTTCCTACAATGGTCCCCCGTTAAAAAAACTTAACGGAGTTAAGTTTTTTTCCAAATTACAAACAGATTTTTTAAGGCTTTTGATCAAAACGATGATACGAGTCCATTGATGTAAAACTTACTTCGAAATGGTGCTCCAAGTGACTTGATTTTGGTTAATTGGAAATTTAAACACCCGAATCGAAGCGCCGTTTTCATCATTTGGAGCACCGTTTCGAGGCAAATTTTACATCAATGGACCCGTATCGTCGTTCTAATCAAAAGCCCTAAAAAATTTGTTTGTAATTTGGAAAAAAGCTTAACTCCGTTAAGTTTTTTTAACCGAGGACCAGTGTAGGAAAAATAGGTGAAATGTGGGAATGGTGGGGGGAATATTCTGAGATGTGATTATTAATGGTCAATAAGGTCTAGATGGGATTATTACAGACCAATTTCCTGAAAATTTAAAATAAGCTTATAGAATAGTTATAGCCATATCATTAGTTTCTAGTTTTTCAATTGGTTAGAGCATTTTGATTTCAATACTTTATATTTTTCTGTTAGGGTTGGTTATTTAGTGTTTATATATGCTCACTACTAGAACTATTGAACTAATCCATCATATTTAAAGATGTTATAACTATCATCAAATTATTATGATTGTATAAAAATGTATCATATACCTCTTGAGGATAGCATTAATTAAAGGTATGCATATCAAATCCCATAATTATAAATATAGAGACAAGTAATATATTATTATAGCACAATAGTTTAATGTTTGTTTGTTTGAGGCAAAGACTTTTAGATGTTGCTTAATAATGAAGACAAGGCATGCTGCCTGCCTCCCCTCTATTAGTTTTATAACCAAATCATCCTTCAATTAAGAATCACAAGTCACATGCATGAATGAGAGATATACTATAAATTATTATTAATAATATTATTGTGATTATTATTATTATTATTATTATTATTAAAATTAATATATATATTTTTATATATATGATTGATATTATAAGGTTTGTTTTCACTTTACTGAATCGAACAGTATCATCAAAGATATTTTTTTATTATCTTTTTTTAATTTAATGATAAATAAGAAAGTGTCATGGATTTGTAATAATAATTGATTAATGAATAGATAAAATGTACGAACATATAATGAACTTATAGTAAGTTACATTTTTGTTGTTAAATTTTCACATTAGACCGATAAGATGTTAACCTGAAATCGGTTTTGAAAAGGTGGAATCATATATATTATTTTTAAGTAATATCCACTGATCTCTTTATGTCTTCTCTTACAAAAATACACAAACATCTTTATATAGAAAATAACATAAACAACTGTAGGATCAGATCACTTATAAACGATTATCATTAATTATGACTATTATAATCAAGTTATTAAAAATAATAGTGTCATTAATTATGACTATTATAATCAAGTTATTAAAAATAATAGTAGGATGTGACTTTCATATCTAACAAAATAATATGCGCTTATTATATATGATATAGAATGATACACATAGAAAAACATAAATTGTAATAATATGGGACCCCATGTTGGTTTATCCTAATGATATACATAGAAAAACATAAATTGCAATAATATGGGACCCCATGTTGGTTAAGAAAATGAAAGGTGTCAACCAAGAATTTTGAAGCAATCAATTGTTTAGACAAAAGAAAACACCCAATCAAAGGGCTTGTTTACTTGTTCTTGAATAGTTGAATGATTGTTTGCCATTTTGTAAGTAATTAGGGTTTAAACTTTAAACAACTCCAGCCAACTGTGTAAAGATCAGTTTAGAAGTTTAAATTAGATTTTATTTGAAAGAGTTAAAATGAAATTGAAACACAAGCCTAAACAAACTTATTACTTATATAATTACAAACATATATATGTATATTATATACTATTAAATAACAAAAACTATTACATATAGTTATTATAGAAAACTAAACAGTTTATATTATGTTATATATACTATATAACATAAAAAGAGTAGTTGAATAATAATGAGTCAAGTTTGATTAGTATAGCTTAAACAAGACCCATTTAGATGTTGTAAGTCAATTACTTACTTTTACAAAAGGAAATAGAACAAGAAGATGACGCACATGACCCGATTAACAATCATGGCCTTTCGTTTACCCCCAACCACGTTTTGGACCATTCATCATTTAATCTTTGACTCCATAATATAATGTCAATATTGCAACTTCTAAAAGTTGGTCTTCAATGTTGTCTTTAACATGTGTTTTTACACATCTTATAGTTTCCGATCAGTTGTAACAAGGGTCATTAAATATGATCCGGGGTTTATGGATAGACGCTATGAGTGAGTTTAATTAGTTTATATCGGTTTCACAAACAACTTTAAACATGGGGCTCGAAATGAGACTAACTCGAGATTACTACTACTCGTATAGTCGTATACAACGTTAAAAGGTAGCCTCCCATTTGCAAGTTCATGTCAACCGTATTTTTGTGTACATGATGATATCGTATTAATCGTATATATTTAGTTAATGAATAAAGTTGTGTGAATAAGAGTGGTTCAGTTAACACGGATAGCATGTAAATGATGGTTTTGTTTTTCATTGCAACCAAGAGATTAATGTTTGACTGTTCGAGTCTTACATGTTTAGACCTTTTATATCTCTTAACAAAAAAAAAAGGTAGCCTAGAAAAGAAGTATCCTTAAGAAGAAAAAGAAGAAAGAATGCCATCATCAAGCAAGGTCATTTAAGGATACTTTTAATTGAACGTTTTAACTGAGTTAGAGCCGGGAATAAACTGGCGACAAACTCGAAAGATCTGGGAGGAAAATGGCTATTTTAAAACTATTCGAGCAAAATCGTTAAAATGACCAAATCACAGGGAGCAAAACGAAAGTTAACTCTAAAAAAAATAAAGAAAACTATATATTTGTTATACACTTATAGAATAAGTTTAAGACTATAGAGATGGCTAAATCTACTTTAAGACCTAAAGTGAAATATAAATTTAGATCATTTTGCATATACTTATGACTTGAAACGATAGTTAACTGTATATATGTATAGAAAAAAGTATATTGTACATTACGGCTTAACGTACTTCACGTACAACAACGTGCGTGATTTGTTATATAACATGCGTGATTAATGTTTTCAATATGCGTGATTATTGTGTTTCAACAAGCGTGATTTTGGATTTTTGAGTTATAACGTGCGTGGTTTTAAAATAAACGTGCGTAATTACCTGTCGTACGTGATGTACGTTAAGCCGTAACGTACGTTAACCTTCCTCTATATGTATATTGATGTATGTATGTGTGCATATGAAACTTCTTATTCTAACTTTATTCCATACAAATTGAATAATAAGTCTCGCATTATATTTGCTCAACGGATCTTTTTTTACCTATAAAATAGCCAATCATGATAATTCTTCAATAATATTGTGGATTTTGAGTAACTTTTACTAGTATTTAATAGACAGGGATAATATTGTGGATTTTGAGCAACTATTACTAGCATTTAATAGACATGGTGTGGTGATAATGTGTATCCCTCCTATTCATGAGGTAAAAAAAAGTTGTGTGCATGTAGATATAGAGATTTAGATGATTAATATATAAATTGATAACATAGCCTCGTTCAATTTTTAGGGCCTAAATTAAACCATTGCTTATTTTTAACATAAAGAGCCGCCCAAGTCAAACCAAATTATGGTTGTGGAAAACACGAATTATCATTAACGATTTTTCTATCTATATTTGGATTGCGGAGGGGTGGTCCTGTTCTTACTCATGGGTGCAATATATGAGATTGTTGCAACAAAAACACAAAAGTCAAGACCTAAAGATTTGGTACAATGGTCTATGTAATTATATACGACTAATGGCATCTATTGTGATATTTTGTTTAAATAAAAAATATCTTAATTATATTTACATTTAATCGATCAAATCATAAGAAATACATTTAATCGATCAAATCATAGGAAATTTACAATAGAATAGCATGTAAATGGGTAATAACTACTAATAAGCAGTGGCGGACCTAGATTTTTTTTTTTCAAAGGGGTCCATTTTTTTGGTGTTCCAATTTTTTATAACAAAACGTTAAAATTTTTGGGTCGGTCCTCGTTCGGGTCGTGTTAGAGCGTGGTTTAATTTAGATTAAAAAAAACAAAAAAAGTGGGCTATACAAGGATTGAACACATGACCTTTTGTTGGTAAAGAGGGGAGGTTTATCACTACACCAACTTTCCTTTTTTTTTCAATGGTGTCCACTTAATTGTATTTAGGGGTCCTTATAAAATTTAATATGTCAGATCTACTATTTTTTTTAAAAACATTGGGGTCTGGGAATCCCGACCCGCTCTATGTGAGTCCGCCCCTGGTAACAAGTTGCACTGCAACTCTCTTTTTAATAGCAAATTCGATCCTACTGAAAACAAAACCTTCGTTTCTCGATGTTGAGAAATTGTTGTGCATGACACTCTGTACTTTGTCCAGGAAACTGGTAGCTTGGGGGGGGGGGGGGGGACAGAATCAAATGTATCAAAGGTAAATAGAACGAAGACATGTTGATACTCAGTACAAGTTTTTCCATGCTTAGCAACTTTCCCTAATTCTACCTTCAACACAGCCTGGCGAGCCACGGACACGTTTTCCCTGAGGCCAACAACGGGGGACGCTCTGGTAAGGTCCACACAAGTGTGTTTTCCACCTGCCCAACCAAACACGTGAAAATTCATTGAGCAAAGAGTGAGCCTCCCTTCAAGCGAGTCTGTCAGAAAATTCACAGGAGCCTCTTTTTTTGCAGAGATTCATGCCCGCTTAAGTATATCACATGGAACATCCATGACCAAGTCATATCTGTATTTAAACCCTGACAACTCCTTAAAACAGATTTTTGAAACATTAAGAATACGTTAACCATCACTTATGTCCTTTATACGGGCCTTTTCATAACATCATGTGAATAGTGACTAGAGCTAGCACTTTCAGACACAGACACGAAAACACGACCCGAAACGACACGACCTTAGCACGGTCGTGTTTGGCCCTTAACAGGTTTCTTGTCGTAAACAAGTCGACTCGATAAGACATGTTAATATTCGTTTTTAAACATGTAAAAAACCTGTTAACATGTTAAGTACCCATTAACATATATTAATAATTTTTATTAAGAAAAAAAAAAGAAGAAGTAGGGTGGGGGTTTGATATATGCGGTTCGAACAAAGGAAAAACATAACCCTAGTTTTGAAACATCAAATATTGCATCTCGTGGTTGCATCTCTCTCTCTCTCTCGCTCTCTCTCTCTCTCTCTCTATTCCACATCTCCACGGTCGGCGTCCACACTCCACCCCTCCAGGGCGTGTTCGTGTCTTAACAGATCGTATGATTCGCGGTAATTTTTTTTCGTGCCTGAATAGGTCGATGGTTTCGATGATGGTGGTGACAGTGACTGTGGAGGTTGATGGTGCTGGTAATGGTAATAATGATGGAGGATGATGATGGTGGTTGGTAAAGGAGAGGATGGTAAAAAGACATATCTACCCTCACATGTTTTATATGTAAGGTGACTTAACTAAAAAAAAAAACTGAGTTTTTGTCAAAGGTTGATACTCGCAACAAAAAATAAAGCAAAAGGCTGATTAGAGTTTTTTTAAACTTAAAGCTATAAGTTGCAAGTTTAAGCATACATAAAGGCTGATTTATGTAATTTTGTCTATATATATTTGTGTATTAAATATTTTTCAGTATTCAACCCGTGTAATACACATACTATTATGGTATTTCAGAGTTACTAATTAACATATAATGGTTTATGTGATAAATTCCAATAAGTTGAGTGAACTGTCATATAGTATAAAAATACGTCAGATATATAAAAGTTTTTTACTGTTATTTAATTATATCTTTCTATTATATAACCCATGTAACAGAGCCGGCCTAGAGCAAGTGTCGGGTGGGCGACTTGGGCCCAAATCAAAATAGGGCTCGAAATTTTTTTATAGTTTTGTATACATATGTTTAAAAAAAATGTATTTTTTAAAGAAAAAAAAAGTTAAAGGGCCTGAATTTATGAACAAAAAATCGTTAAAGCCCAACTGTGTAGAACCACAACTGTTTTGAATCACAACTGTTTTTGTCAATCAAATTTAGAAGTCCAACTGTTTTAGTGTGTAATGGATTAATGACTTGGCACAAATTAATAAACAAATATAATGTATTAATGAATAGGGCCTAAATTTTTTATCTTGCACTTTGCCTTTTTTTGTGATTTTCAAAGACGACCCTACTATGTAATACACATGTCTATAACCTAGTTATTGATACATAAAATCTATAGTTAATATAAAAAATACATTTACATTAACGTGGGTATTTCTGATTAATTAGTTTACGAGCATTTTCAACTTTCAGCATGCAAACTTGCAAAGCTTGACATATATATATATATATATATATATATATATATATATATATATATATATATATAGGGTAGGGTTCATGCGAGAACCACCCTTATTGCGAGAACCGCGAGAACCAATGTGAACAGGGGACAATTTTGTAAATACCAGACATCTTTTAAAAACCCACCCTTTATCATCGGACTTCAACATAAATTAAATTACATTTAATCAAAACTTTCACGTCCACTATCATCTCTATCATCTGAACTGTGATTACATCTAAATATCTCAACATTTTTCAACCTGATTCTCTTAACAATTCGTCGATTACAATCGTTTACATCATCATCACGAATACATCATCACTTCACCATCATCAGTTCACCATATCGAAGCATCTGGATTGAGATTGTATCTCAGATTTGAGATTTTACCAGCAGATATTTCATATTTCGTCATATAATCGAGGTTAGTTCCCAAAATTCGTCCGCACATTATAAGAATAGATGATTCAACGAGTTTGTCACTACGACGGCATCGTCGGGAATCAATCGCCGTCGGAATCGTCGCCGCCAACGGAATCGTTGACGGATTTGTAATATAGATACTGTCATATAAATCGAGACACCGTTTGCAAGTTTATACAGTTCGTTTATACTGTTATACGGTAGATAATTTGTCGTTTGTACTTTTATATGATAGATAATTTGTAAATTTAAACTTCGTTTTGTATTGTGTGATATATAATTATGCACATGTGCATATTTTGACATCATAGGTTTAACAGAATTGGCTATTAAGGTAATTTTGTGTGATATGTAGTTATGCACATGTGCATAGATTGTAATAATAAGTCAATATGCTCAATATGCACATGTGCATATTGTGCAATAACATGTGAATAAGGTAGTTAATGTTGATGCAGATGCCATTGAATAAGGTATTTAGTTGTATTTTGGTGTTATGTATAGTTATGCACATGTGTATTTAATGTTAGATTATGTTAATAAGGTAGTATTATGTGATATATATATGCGCACATGTGCATAGCTTGACAAAATATGTTAATATGCACATGTGCATAATTTGTCATAATAGGTTAGTAAGGTATTTAATGTTTATCCACATGTTCATTGTAGATAATCAATGGATGAAGGGTCATCAAGAATGCCTGACGCAACACGGAAGACGAATATGCGAATGTTAAACAAAAAGGTTAGAAGTTGTTTATTTAGTATTAGGTTAACAAGACCATTTATGATGGTGTACATATGTATAGTTATGTACATGTGCATATTTTACCATAATATATTTGTTGATGATTAATGTTATATATGGTTAGTGATAATACGAATTTTGATTTGGTATAGGATAAGGTTTATTATTGAAGCAAGCCTGTTTATAAGGTCAGTAATGTTAATGCACATGTGCATAGTTATGCACATATGCATGTTTTGCTAGAGTAAGTTAATAAGTGTAGGCATATGGACGCAAATGTGCATAGTTATGTACATCTGCATACTTTGACAGAATCGGTTAATAAGGTCATTCATGCTGATGTACATGTGCATAATTTGCCATAATATGTTAATAAGGTCGTTTATGTTGATGCACATGTGCATAATGTATATGGTGATGATAAAGTTAATGTTAGCGCACATATTAATTGATAATTCATGTTTATTGATCCTATTTTTTATTTTATTTTGTTTCGTTTATTATTGTAGACCAACAATGGAAGAAATCGAAGAAAGTAACTTTTTTTAAACCAAGGGATGAAAGGTCAAATAAAATGGCAAATGGAATGGAATATGATTAAGCGACGGTTAAACAAAAAGGTAAAAAAGGTTGATTAATGTTTGATGGTTCAGTTGGGAGTTTATGCACATGAGCATCCTTTTATGAAATTCATGTTAAATGACATCATTTATGTAAACACATTAAATATATCGTGCAGGTGCGCAATAAGAAATAAACACAAAAGGGCGGGCAAGTAATCGAACTCGTGATGAAACATCAAAAAAAAAGGAGGCGATGGAGTGCATGCGGTAAAGAACAAGAAGTTGGCAAGATCAACGGTAACGGCGGACGGTTGATACTGATGACCATATGGTTGCATTCATATTCAACATACGGTATCCAATATAGCGTGCCATTAGGTGTAGAATGTAAAATAGTTGTAATTGTTCTTGTAGTGTAGAAAGTACAACACTTGTAATTGTTCATATACACATAAAAAGTAAAACATATAACATTCTAATTAATAAGGTATGTGGCTTGTGTACGCAGTTTTTCAACATTTATTCGATGATGATTACTGTTGGTGATGTGATGCACATGTGCATAACATTATGTACTGATGGTTAACAGTTTATTTGTGATGATCATGGATTGTTAGCAACATAATGCAAATGTGCATGATTATGTAATATATGAAAATAAAAGTAATGACTGTAAAAAATAACCGTTATTTGTTTAATGTTTATTAGTGATGAGTATTGGGTGTTAATAATGTGATGCACATGTGCATAATTATGTATTGTTGGTTAACAGTTTATTTTTGTGATGATTACGGATGGTTGGCAACATAATGCACATGTGCAGGATCACGTGATGTATGAAAATATAAGTAACTTATGTAATAAACTAATTGTTTGTTTAATGTTCAATGATAAAAAAAATGGTTAATAATTAAACATGGATTATGGGGTATTGGCAAAATAATGCACATGTGCATTATTATGGTATGATTGTAAATAAATGTGATTTATTTGATAAGAAGATAATGAAGCATGTAATAGTAAACTATGAAACACACCTTAAGGGATATAATAACGAATCATGTGAGTGTAAACTACGAAACACGTATAAATGTATAATGCCTTTAATCTCAAAAAGTATGAATTGCAACCGTTGTTAATTTAAATTTGTAGATGTTGTTGCGGTTGATGTTGAGGTGGTATCACAGGAGATTGAGTGTTCAAAAACGAAGGCATTGTCTGCTTATACACAAGGGTCAAAAAACTCGAACCAACCATCGATGACTCAGACCACCCACAGGGTGAAAATGACCTGCATGTCCACAAGTTATTTTTTGTATCTTTCAATAAGATATTCAATACATTCAGGTGATGAACACTTTAATGACGATTCCATTATATATATAGGCACCTCACAAAGCGATGATTCTCAAGCTCAAAAGACATGATCTTCCCAGTCGTTGTAAAATTACAAATTAAAGCCTTGAAAAGAAACTTGGAAATCTTAGCTGGAAAAAAAACAGAAAAAAAAACGATCGAAAGCAAATTAAAGCAATAGGGGATCATCTATCCATAGATTCATAACATCATTTCTTTCTACCACTCCTCTTTTTATTCTTCATGCCCTTCCCTTTTTTGTATGTTACTTCCTGAGTGTTACAACCTGCACTTTGATTCTCGACTACAACTAGATCGTCACCTGTTTCATTAACATGATTTTTCACCTCACTTGTTTGTTCAACCTTAGTTGTGCTGCTGCACTCTGCATACACTACCATATTTCCTTTGCTCTTTTTCCTGCCTTCAACGCCTGGTGTTATTTGCTCTGTCTTTGTCGGTAACCTGCGTTTGACGCCTTTCCATGCTAACATAATGGCTTTAGGTGTAGCCCAGCCGTTCCAGGTCATTACAAAGCCACTCGACAGGTCCCCGCTTGTGACACACAAATCCTCTCTAACGGTTTTAACATTAAAAGTCGACTTATTTTCCGAGTGCCAACCCCACCCATATTGACCCGTCTTCATTCCGGTGTCTCTCAGCAGTGCCAAAAGCTGCATAAACTCCACCCATGCCTCCCCGGTTGTCGACTTGTTCTTCCATTTGCAATCCCACATAGTCACCTCCCCTATTTTTTGTAGTTGTCCGCCACCCAAGACCTTTTGTTTGCTGCCATTCTGCACATAATTGGATAATTATCCATAAGGCACTTGTTCATAATCCATACATCAACGACATAGTCTAATTTTCAACATAATGCACGTGTGCATATAATTTAATACAATATCACTTGCAATCAACATAATGCACATGTGCATATAATTTAATACAACATCATTTACAATAAATATAATGCACATGTGCATATCATTTATTACAATATCATTTACAAAGTATATACATCATTTACAGTCAACATAATACCTTTTAGTCACAAATCGAATGAATTGCAACTCTTGATGTTCTGTATTTGTAGGTGTATTGTGACTGTCAACTGCATTATCGGCAGATGGACCAACAATGTCACCAACAATGTTCGCATCAGATGTATGAGGAGGATTATCAGAGAATGTATGAGGAAGAACATCAGATGTAAATGGTGATGTAGAGGATGCCGTAAACACCGTTTCCGGCTGCCACCGCCGTGAAATCCGGTGAGTTACGTGATTGCCGTCGGCCGCCGTCGTAAACACCGTGCCAACTGCAACCATCGTGAAATACGTGAACACCGACTATATATATGCGGTGAAAACCACCGTGCACGACTCTCCGCCACCGTGAAACCGCCGTGAATGCCTCTCAGCCGACCGTGGAGACCATGAACTGGTGAACTTCTTGGTGAACTACTGAAACCCTAAAATGGAGACATCAGGGACATAAGGAAAAAAGAATGCGTGTTTTTTTGTATAAAGATAATATAATTACAAAAATGCCATGTGTTCACACTGGTTCTCGCGGTTCTCGCAATAAAGGGTGGTTCATAACGGATCTTTATCCTATATATATATATATATGTAACACCTCGAAAATTTACGTCCTATAAGGTCTTGACACGTGTCATAATGTTTGAACGTGTGAAAGATTGCTCTTGGAGGACCAAAGTTGACAAACAGTGAAACTGTGTAAATAGAAGGGTTCAAAGTGTCAACAATGAATAATTACACTTTGCAATAACCCTACATGATGTTTATAACCTTAAACGAATAGATCATGGATCATACGAGGCGAATTGTGAAAGAAGGTGAGAGATTACAAACTACAGGGGTTAAATGTGCCAACATGTTTAAATTATACCTCTGAGTGACCTTTTGACAAACCCGAAGCTTTGTAACGATTAATTATGCTCACTAGAATGTACCATAAAAATTTCACCAAGTTTCGTTATCGTATGAGCAAGTTGTGATAAAATTCGTGTGCAAGGGTTAGAATCGTCAACGTGGAAATTTAGGGCTTTTCGGGTGATCACAAAGTTACCCGAGGACTTGACAAAGTGGGTATAAGTCTTAAAGCCCCAAATATTAAATATCAAAGCTTCTTGTGAAAGATTGGACTTGAAAACGACCTTTCGGGGGACTAGGGACCAATATGCAAAACAAGGAAACATGTTACCTGATCCGGGGTCCCAAGCGGCCCGCATCAGGATCGGCTAAACATAAAGCGGGCCGCCTGATACCTACAGATGCAGAAAATGACCTGCTGCATGGGCAGGTGTCTGTTCGTGCCTTATAACCGACTTATATTGATGGTTTTCGATACTAGGGGCTGGTATACATTAGTATACAACTTATAAAAGCCATATACATTCATCATTGATCATCATTCACCCATTTGGAATCAAAGAAGAAAGATCAAAGTCCTTGTCGATAGTCTCGTGTTCAACATACAAACACATATCAACTTCTGGACATCAAAGGAGCTTACGGGTCATTCACAAGACTTCCATATCATCCATTAGACTTGTGTAAGTGCTCTTAATCCTTCTCGATTCAGTTTTACATCGTTTATAGCCTAGAAATCAAACCGTCGTAACTACGGTTTGACTTGGCGATAAAACACAAACGATCCAGAGATTTGTCGAAACGAAAGTTGTTACGAGTTGGTAATTATATGAGTATTAAAACCCTAAAAGGGCTCTCACTGATTTTAATCCTAACTATGTCGTTTGTCGAGTCAAAGGTTACCCGAAAAGTCAACAGAAATGATAATCGCATATTTTGATACGGAGGGCGTGTAATCTGTTTTAACACTCATATAAACTGAAAATAAGTATAAAAACTTGTCTACGCTTGTTTAATTCGACAACTTTCTATTTAGAACCGATTCGGAGCCGAAAGACGCAAAAGTTTGACTTTTGCGTTGACCTCAGTTCTGACCCGATTCTTATAGGTTTAGACATGCCTTAAGGTTCCTTTAGGACCTAGATACACGTGTGTATAAACCTCTGCGTTTATACCACTCGAATCCCTAATCGTCCGATGTTTCCGTTAATCGCCTAAATAGTGACCGTAATGCCCTTATGACCATAAAACGAGATTTTGGGAAAAGTGGAAATGCCATAATCTTAGTTATTGATTATTATGCATGTCCCGAAAATTTCACGATAATCGGAGGTCTAGATTAGGACTTATGCTTAATGACGTAATTATGGCGATTCTTAATACATAAATGACGTCATTAGCGTAAAGCCTATCTAAACCCAATTTTTGACACCAAACCTTTTACTCACTGATGTAATATAATATTTTGGGATTTTTGAAGATTTTTAATTATTTTTAAACTGATCATAAGCTTGGATTAGCGCCTTAATTCGGTTAATACCGAATATACCCTTTTCGGCCATAAAATGAGTTTTACAAATCCTTTTAACGCCAATCCAATTGCTACTGATTTTAAATATTAATTAGAGTGTTTTGAACCTGTTTAACTGATCAGGAAACTCAGAATCGTATTTTAAACCGTACGTCGCTTAAAACGGCTTTATACGCGTATTATACGCATAGTTTGGGTTTAAAACTATTTTAACATATAAGACTTATAACCAAATGTTATAACCTGTTAATATAAGCTATTTTACTGATGTAATCAGACCCGGTTCATAGAAACCTAATTTAATCCTTTTATAATCTTTAAAATGACCAAAATACCCCTACGGGACTTATTAAGAGATTAAACTCGTTTTGGGCATCATGGGTGATATCCTACTGATATCACAACTTATTTAAGGTGTATTAACTTAGGGAACCTGTTTAGGACTCTTACGGATACCCGTTACGCTTTATGCGCGTTCGGTTCGGTTTATGTAACTAGTTTACATAAATTAGCCGAAACGGGTCAAACCTTATCGGTTTATTCTCAAAATCCAGAATGTGTATCATATACCCATATTAAACAAGTCTTCAAACTTTTCGGGTCTAAATCACATTCTATCCGGTCTTCGCTTAATCGTGCGTACGAACCGTATCTTTAAAACTAACCGGTCTAAGCGTAAGCTTAACTAAAGACCCGTTAGGATTCTAATAGGTTATTATAAACCTTCGTTCCAGATTAGGAGAACCAGTAAAAGATACCCGCACTCGCTGATTTTGAACTATACTTGCTCAGGTAAATACTTTTAACTTATTTCCCTATACGGGCTTGGGTACGGTATATAAAATACCGCTTGGTCGGGCGTTGAATATTTAATCTTATTATGGTTAAATGATTGAGATGTCTCCGTTTAATTTGTTTTGTTGCTTAAAGCCTTTGGGGGGTTAATGACCGTGTCCCGGATATCCCTGGCATCATTTTACGAAATGGCCACGACCTTAGCACTCTGGTGTAGGCGTACACCTGTAGTGTCTCATAATTTAAGTGGTGTGTTAATTGATCTTTAACCCGGCTCGATCCGGGCTACTGAACGCATAAGGAACATGTAAATCCTTTACAAGTTTATATATTTAAATAAGTATCCCAAGTTATAAAATATTATTTGTGCCTTGTGCCTTAAATGCATTTTCTTAAACTCTTTTCAAAATGAGTCGGTTGATTGTATTTACCAGTGTAAACTGACGTATTTTTCTTAAAAAGGTTAAGTGCAGGTACTACGCGAAATAGGCTGGCCTGTCTCCTAGCATCCACATTAAGTCTCGCCAGCTTGGATGTCATAAACTGTTGAACATTTGTTTTCCTTTTTATTTGATCTACCTGTGGATTTATATTCGACTAATTGTGATACTTAATATTACAATATCGTTTGGTTGAATTAAATCTATACTTTGCTTCCGCTGTGCATTTAAATATTGTGTTGTTTGACTATTATGTTGCCAACCACGTCACGATACTCCCCTACCGGGCCCACCGGTAACACGTGGAAATTCGGGGTGTGACAGGTTGGTATCAGAGCCAACTCTGAGTGAATTAAACACTAACCTTTTGTGTTTAATCTCAGTTACACAATTGCACATTCCTAAATCTTCGAGTCTAGACAAAGAACTTAGGAATAATCCAAATTGTTCAAATTTTTAGTTAATTAAATTTTTGTCCTTTATTTTTCCTTGTTATTATCTTGTGTATTTTAACAGGTACAATAATGCCGCCAAGAATTAGACGAGGTAGTCGAGGAAAGGAGCCAGCTAGTGCCCCTAACGACCATGAGGCAGGGCCTTCATATCGACGAACTTCTTCTACAAGGAATGATGAAACGAGGGAGCTATGGAGGACCTATGAAGACGATGCCAGGCGATCTTTTTCGCACGCCTCAACGCCTCCATATCATGACTCCTATGGGCCTCAGTCAGAGAACGAACCCCACAACCCGCAACATTTCTTCGGCGACCCTACTCCTGTATTTCAGGGTCAGTTTAACCCAGCAGAGTACCTACCCGAAAACGTGGGCTTTAACCCACTAGGGCCGGAGGATCACTTTTCTGGTGATCAAGATATGGACGAGGACACAGATCCTGTCGAAGCTTCAACTGGATCCCGGAACCATCCTTTTTCAATCTCTGATGGTTCATCTTATCACGGACCACCCTACGAAGGTCCGGATAGTCACATGGCACGGTTCGAACGGTGTGAGTGGTATTATACCCCATCTGAACACTCATCGTCTCACCATACACCATCTCACCATACACCGTCTCACCATACACCGTCTCACCATACACCGTCTCATTCAGCATCTCATCAGCAACAGCAGCAACAAGATCCCTCTGGGGATCCCCATTTCGAGGCAGTCACGCCACCGCCTCCACCGCCGCCAGTTTATGTAGAGCCTCCAGAACCGCCGAGGCGTAGGAGGACTGGCCCGCGGATGTCAGTACGACCAGTGGGAGTTCATATCACCACTCCTCAACACTCTAGCGGTAGCCATTATCCGACTACTCATGGAGACCCACAGATGGGGGGACCTTCTGTCCCAGTTTCGGAGGTGAATTCAGCACCTATTGTACCGCCATCACCGGGTTTTGGCCACGCAATACCTGCTTATACTGCTCCGGCAGCTTACAACCCTTATGGACCACCAGCATACCATAATTATAACTATGCCGAGGCCGACCCCTACCTAGTGGCTGCAAACTACTATACCCAAAACCCTGAGGGACCATATGGAACCCCTTGGGGAATGGGACATCCAGCTCATGGGTATCAAGTACCTACTCAGCCACCATTTCAGCATCAGCCGCCACGGGTTCCTCCTCCTGGGCAGGTTGAGCTTCGTAATAGGTTGGATCGGGTTGAGCGAGACCTCCAGAGAGAGCGTAAGAAGAACCAAGGATTCATGAGTGGTTTAGCAGATTTGCTGAAGGGGAAGAAGAAAAGGGATCGTTAAATCCCCATATATATATATTGTTGTAGTTCCTTGTTTAAATCAAGTCCCTACGTGGACATTTATTTATGTGTGTATGTAGTCCCTGCGCGGACATCTATCTTGTACTTAGTCCCTACGAGGACTTGTCTCTAGTAGTCCCTGCGTGGACATTTACTTTTGTAGACCGTCCCTGTGAGGACATGTATTATATGTATAGCTCCTGTGTGGGCATCTGTTTCTGTGAAAAGTCCCGTTTAGGGCAAAATGTACTACTTTTAGTTTAATGGAATGTAAGTTTATAAATTTCATATTTGCCATGTTATGCATAATTAAAAGATATATGAAATAAATAAATCAAAAATCATTCCTTTTAAAAGTCAATCTGCCTATGTTATTTAAGGATCTTAAAAGTATAACCTAGCCTACATGTCATTTTAAAGACCTGGCCCAGATGGTAAAACTAGTTAAAAAGATTCAAATCCTTGTTAACATCTGAAAACATGTTAACATTCCTGGCAGACACGATTCGTGTTATTATTATATATGAATCTTTTCAAAGATTCTAAACCCAAATAAATGATCTCTGAATCATGGGTTAAATCATTAATAAATATGATAAGTTCTTTTACCATCCATTGGTAATGGAATGCCTACGGGCCCTTCTCATTTTCATGTGAGACAAAAGACAGTATTAGTCTGTGACCCTGTCTGATTAAGGTAATGAACTTTGTTCAAACCTTCATGCTGTGATTCTCTGAAGTCATAGCTTATAATCTATATTATCCCTGTGACTAAGCCTTATGCGCTAATAAAACTGTTACTGTTTTATACTTAGGATAAATTATATTAGAAATCCTAAATTTATGTGAGTAATAAATTAACCATATATGGTCTATGTTACCACGGTTAATAAAATTGCCATAAAAGACAATTCTATAACAAACTCACCAATAAATTATTGTCGATATGTTACAGTTCTAGATACATGGCAGACTCAAACGAGGTCAACAGTCACCCAGGGATAGTGAATGAAAATGCCGAAGTTAACGTAGCAGGTCCAGAGTTGCAAGCTATGATAAATAATGCGGTTAATATAGCTATGGGTAGACAGCACCATGGATCAAGTGGTACCCATACGAGGACCCATTCTGCATCACACACTAGAACACCCTCCAGGACCCACACTGCCCACAACAGTAATTCTCACCACTCCTCGAATCAAAGGAGTAATCCATCCCAAAGAGCAGTACAAAACCAAGAACCTCGTAATAGGGGTTGCACCTATAAATACTTCGTATCGTGCAAACCCAGAGACTTCAATGGGGAAAAAGGAGCTGTTGATTGCATGACGTGGATGGATGAAATGGATACTATGGTGGATATTAGTGGTTGTCATAATAGGGATATTGTGAAGTTTGTCTCACAATCTTTCAAAGGAGAGGCCTTAGCCTGGTGGAGATCTTTGATCCAGGCCACAGGGAAAGTCCCATTATACAACATGACCTGGGAACAGTTCATGGCACTCATCAAGGAGAATTTCTGCCCTCAACATGAGGTAGAGAGAATTGAATCTGACTTCCTGGCACTGGTCATGAAAAACCTGGACTGTCAGGCCTACCTTACTACTTTCAATACTTTGTCAAGGTTGGTCCCTTACTTGGTGACTCCGGAGCCTAAACGTATAGCTCGTTTTATCGGGGGTTTGGAACCAGAGATCAAAGCAAGTGTAAAAGCTTCCAGACCAACCACTTTTCGGTCAGTAACGGACATATCGTTATCTCTGACCTCAGATGCTGTCAGGCTGAGGTCACTGAGGAAAACTGATACGGAGAAAAGAAAGCGTGAGGATGACAACTCACGGCGTTCAGATAAGAAGCAGAAGGGAAACAATGACTCTAAGAAGGGGTCAGGATTCAAGAGAGATGGTCAGCAGTCGGGTGAAAAACCCAAATGCAAAATCTGCAAGAGGCAGCACTTTGGAAAGTGCAGGTTTGAATCCAACTCACAATCACAATCGAAGCCTTTTGCTTGTGGGTTATGCAAATCCAGGGAACACAAAACCCTGGATTGCAAGAAGATAAAGGATGCGACCTGCTATGGTTGCAATGAAAAGGGGCATATCAAGTCCAACTGCCCAAAATCTGCAAGGAAGAATGAAGAGGGGAAGAAGACCAATGCTAGGGTCTTCAGAATGGATGCTAAGGAAGCCGTCAAGGACGACAACGTGATAACAGGTACCTTTCTCGTAAATGATGTTTATGCGAGAGTGTTATTTGATTCGGGCGCTGATAAGTCGTTTGTAGATAATAAGTTTTGTGAATTGTTGAAACTACCTGTTAGAACATTAAGTGTGAAGTATGAGGTGGAACTAGCAGATGGCACTTTAGAAACCGCTTCAACTTTATTAGATGGATGTTTTATATCCATTAGGAATCACTCTTTTCCTTTGTCCTTACTTCCCTTTAAGTTAGCCGGCTTTGACATAGTATTGGGTATGGACTGGTTATCTCATAACCAGGCCCAGATTGTTTGCAATAAGAAGCAAGTGATGATCAAGACTCCGTCTGGAGAATCACTTACTATCCAGGGAGATACCCAGTATGGGCTGCCCGAGAAAATGTCCATACTCAAAGACTCCAAGTGTTTGAAGAAAGGTTGTGTCATCTACATGGCGCAAGTGATTATTGATGAACCGAAACCCAAGATTGGAGAGATCCCAGTCATTTCTGAATACCCCGAAGTATTTCCTGAAGAACTACCTGGTTTGCCACCAGATAGACAAGTGGAATTCAGAATCGACATTATTCCTGGATCTGCACCAGTTGCACGGGCGCCTTATAGGTTGGCACCAACGGAGATGAAGGAATTGAGGACGCAGCTAGATGAATTGCTAGCCAAAGGTTTCATCAAACCTAGTTCGTCTCCTTGGGGAGCACCGGTTTTATTTGTTAAGAAGAAGGATGGATCGATGCGTCTGTGCATCGACTACCGTGAGCTTAATAAGGTTACTATCAAGAATAGGTATCCTTTGCCCAGAATCGACGATCTGTTCGATCAACTTCAAGGGGCAAGTTTCTTCTCGAAGATTGACTTGAGGTCAGGCTACCATCAATTGAAGGTTAGAGATGAAGATGTGCACAAAACAGCATTTAGGACTCGTTATGGTCATTACGAGTTCTTAGTGATGCCTTTTGGGCTCACTAATGCACCGGCCGCATTCATGGATCTCATGAATCGCGTTTGCAAGCCGCACTTAGACAAATTCGTCATCGTCTTCATCGACGACATTCTCATCTACTCAAAGAGCTAAGCTGACCATGAGAAGCATCTTCACTGCATACTGGAACTACTTCATAAAGAGAAGCTCTATGCCAAGTTCTCAAAGTGTGAATTCTGGCTTCGAGCAGTCCGATTTCTTGGACATGTAGTTAGTGAGCGTGGTATCCAAGTAGATCCCGCTAAAGTTGAATCTGTCATGAATTGGCATGAGCCCAAGACGCCTACGGAAATTCGTAGCTTCCTAGGTTTGGCAGGATACTATAGACGATTCATAGAAAACTTTTCAAGGATTGCTGCACCCCTGACTTCGCTGA
Source organism: Helianthus tuberosus (assembly GCA_030545235.1). Classification (NCBI taxonomy): domain Eukaryota; kingdom Viridiplantae; phylum Streptophyta; class Magnoliopsida; order Asterales; family Asteraceae; genus Helianthus; species Helianthus tuberosus. The sequence goes on along the minus strand of CM060446.1, from coordinate 97,884,002 downwards.
CACGTAAGAAGATTAAGTTTGACTGGGGTCCTAAGCAGCAGGAATCCTTCGATATTCTGAAACAAAAGTTGAGCAATGCTCCGGTACTAACATTGCCTGATGGAATAGAGGAGTTTGTAGTTTATTGTGATGCATCACACACTGGGATGGGATGTGTGCTTATGCAGAAGGGCAAAGTCATTGCCTATGCTTCACGTCAGTTAAAGGTGCACGAAAAGAATTACACCACCCACGACTTGGAGTTGGGTGCCGTTGTATTTGCACTAAAACTGTGGAGGCACTATTTGTATGGAATCAAATGTGTGATCTATTCTGATCACAAAAGCCTTCAACATCTGTTCAACCAGAAGGACTTGAACATGAGGCAACGTCGTTGGATGGAAACTCTGAATGATTACGATTGTGAAATAAGATACCATCCCGGCAAGGCGAATGTAGTCGCCGATGCCTTGAGTCGGAAAGAAAAGGTGAAACCCATCCGAATCAATGCCAAGAGCATGGAATTAAAGAACAGCTTGATAGAAAGGTTGTTAGCTGCACAGAAAGAAGCTGTGTTGGAAGCTAATTATCCTAACGAAAAGCTAGGAGTAACTGAGGAGCAGTTATCTCTTAGTAAGGATGGAATTCTTAGATTGAATGGACGGATTTGGGTTCCAATTTTTGGAGGACTCCGAGATGTTATTCTCCAGGAAGCCCACAACTCTAAATATTCTGTTCATCCTGGAGCTGATAAAATGTACCATGATCTTAGAGCAAATTATTGGTGGATAGGCTTGAAGAAGTCTGTAGCTACCTATGTAGCTAAATGCTTGACGTGTGCGCAAGTCAAGGCAGAACATCAAAAACCGTCAGGTTTGCTACAACAACCTGAACTTCCTACTTGGAAGTGGGAAATGGTAACTATGGATTTTATCACCAAGTTACCCAAGACAAGGAAAGGAAATGACACCATCTGGGTGATAGTTGACCGACTGACTAAGTCAGCACATTTCCTACCTATTAAGGAGACCTACAGCTCCGATATGTTAGCCCAACTGTACGTTGATAAGATTGTAGCCTTACACGGCATACCTGTAGCTATTATCTCTGACCGGGATACTAGGTACACGTCTCATTTCTGGAAAAGTTTCCAACAATCTTTGGGCACACGTTTGAACTTTAGTACGGCTTACCATCCACAGACTGACGGTCAGAGTGAGCGTACTATTCAAACGTTGGAAGACATGCTACGTGCATGTGCGATCGATTTGGGAGGTAGCTGGGATAAGAACCTGCCATTAATCGAATTCTCCTACAACAATAGCTACCATACCAGCATCAAGGCTGCGCCTTTTGAGGCATTATACGGTAGAAAGTGTAGATCACCAGTTTGTTGGGCGGAAGTTGGAGAAGTCCAGTTATCAGGACCAGAGATAGTGTTCGAAACGACGGACAAGATTGTCCAGATTCGAAACAATCTCCAAGCTGCCCGGAATAGGCAGAAGATTTATGCTGATCCAAATCGTAAGGATCTTCACTTCGAAGTAGGTGAAAAAGTCCTACTTAAAGTGTCACCCTGGAAAGGAGTGATGCGATTTGGTAAGAAGGGTAAGCTAAGCCCGAGATACATAGGACCTTTCGAGGTTATCGAACGTGTCGGGTCAGTTGCCTACAAGTTAAACTTACCTGAAGAGCTCAGTAGTATACACAATGTGTTCCACATCTGCAATCTGAAGAAGTGTTTCGCTGACTCCGCTAACGAATCAGGGATTATACCCTATACAGATGTGCATATCGATGAGAGCTTGAAATTTGTTGAAAAACCTATGTCGATTGAAGATCGATAGGTAAGGAAGCTTCGAAGGAAGCATATACCTTTTGTAAAGGTCAAATGGGATGCCCGAAGAGGTCCCGAATTCACGTGGGAAGTTGAATCCACGATGAAAGAAAAGTACCCTTACTTGTTTCAGTAAATCTCGGGTCGAGATTTATTTTAAGGGGGTGAGGATGTAACACCTCGAAAATTTACGTCCTATAAGGTCTTGACACGTGTCATAATGTTTGAACGTGTGAAAGATTGCTCTTGGAGGACCAAAGTTGACAAACAGTGAAACTGTGTAAATAGAAGGGTTCAAAGTGTCAACAATGAATAATTACACTTTGCAATAACCCTACATGATGTTTATAACCTTAAACGAATAGATCATGGATCATACGAGGCGAATTGTGAAAGAAGGTGAGAGATTACAAACTACAGGGGTTAAATGTGCCAACATGTTTAAATTATACCTCTGAGTGACCTTTTGACAAACCCGAAGCTTTGTAACGATTAATTATGCTCACTAGAATGTACCATAAAAATTTCACCAAGTTTCGTTATCGTATGAGCAAGTTGTGATAAAATTCGTGTGCAAGGGTTAGAATCGTCAACGTGGAAATTTAGGGCTTTTCGGGTGATCACAAAGTTACCCGAGGACTTGACAAAGTGGGTATAAGTCTTAAAGCCCCAAATATTAAATATCAAAGCTTCTTGTGAAAGATTGGACTTGAAAACGACCTTTCGGGGGACTAGGGACCAATATGCAAAACAAGGAAACATGTTACCTGATCCGGGGTCCCAAGCGGCCCGCATCAGGATCGGCTAAACATAAAGCGGGCCGCCTGATACCTACAGATGCAGAAAATGACCTGCTGCATGGGCAGGTGTCTGTTCGTGCCTTATAACCGACTTATATTGATGGTTTTCGATACTAGGGGCTGGTATACATTAGTATACAACTTATAAAAGCCATATACATTCATCATTGATCATCATTCACCCATTTGGAATCAAAGAAGAAAGATCAAAGTCCTTGTCGATAGTCTCGTGTTCAACATACAAACACATATCAACTTCTGGACATCAAAGGAGCTTACGGGTCATTCACAAGACTTCCATATCATCCATTAGACTTGTGTAAGTGCTCTTAATCCTTCTCGATTCAGTTTTACATCGTTTATAGCCTAGAAATCAAACCGTCGTAACTACGGTTTGACTTGGCGATAAAACACAAACGATCCAGAGATTTGTCGAAACGAAAGTTGTTACGAGTTGGTAATTATATGAGTATTAAAACCCTAAAAGGGCTCTCACTGATTTTAATCCTAACTATGTCGTTTGTCGAGTCAAAGGTTACCCGAAAAGTCAACAGAAATGATAATCGCATATTTTGATACGGAGGGCGTGTAATCTGTTTTAACACTCATATAAACTGAAAATAAGTATAAAAACTTGTCTACGCTTGTTTAATTCGACAACTTTCTATTTAGAACCGATTCGGAGCCGAAAGACGCAAAAGTTTGACTTTTGCGTTGACCTCAGTTCTGACCCGATTCTTATAGGTTTAGACATGCCTTAAGGTTCCTTTAGGACCTAGATACACGTGTGTATAAACCTCTGCGTTTATACCACTCGAATCCCTAATCGTCCGATGTTTCCGTTAATCGCCTAAATAGTGACCGTAATGCCCTTATGACCATAAAACGAGATTTTGGGAAAAGTGGAAATGCCATAATCTTAGTTATTGATTATTATGCATGTCCCGAAAATTTCACGATAATCGGAGGTCTAGATTAGGACTTATGCTTAATGACGTAATTATGGCGATTCTTAATACATAAATGACGTCATTAGCGTAAAGCCTATCTAAACCCAATTTTTGACACCAAACCTTTTACTCACTGATGTAATATAATATTTTGGGATTTTTGAAGATTTTTAATTATTTTTAAACTGATCATAAGCTTGGATTAGCGCCTTAATTCGGTTAATACCGAATATACCCTTTTCGGCCATAAAATGAGTTTTACAAATCCTTTTAACGCCAATCCAATTGCTACTGATTTTAAATATTAATTAGAGTGTTTTGAACCTGTTTAACTGATCAGGAAACTCAGAATCGTATTTTAAACCGTACGTCGCTTAAAACGGCTTTATACGCGTATTATACGCATAGTTTGGGTTTAAAACTATTTTAACATATAAGACTTATAACCAAATGTTATAACCTGTTAATATAAGCTATTTTACTGATGTAATCAGACCCGGTTCATAGAAACCTAATTTAATCCTTTTATAATCTTTAAAATGACCAAAATACCCCTACGGGACTTATTAAGAGATTAAACTCGTTTTGGGCATCATGGGTGATATCCTACTGATATCACAACTTATTTAAGGTGTATTAACTTAGGGAACCTGTTTAGGACTCTTACGGATACCCGTTACGCTTTATGCGCGTTCGGTTCGGTTTATGTAACTAGTTTACATAAATTAGCCGAAACGGGTCAAACCTTATCGGTTTATTCTCAAAATCCAGAATGTGTATCATATACCCATATTAAACAAGTCTTCAAACTTTTCGGGTCTAAATCACATTCTATCCGGTCTTCGCTTAATCGTGCGTACGAACCGTATCTTTAAAACTAACCGGTCTAAGCGTAAGCTTAACTAAAGACCCGTTAGGATTCTAATAGGTTATTATAAACCTTCGTTCCAGATTAGGAGAACCAGTAAAAGATACCCGCACTCGCTGATTTTGAACTATACTTGCTCAGGTAAATACTTTTAACTTATTTCCCTATACGGGCTTGGGTACGGTATATAAAATACCGCTTGGTCGGGCGTTGAATATTTAATCTTATTATGGTTAAATGATTGAGATGTCTCCGTTTAATTTGTTTTGTTGCTTAAAGCCTTTGGGGGGTTAATGACCGTGTCCCGGATATCCCTGGCATCATTTTACGAAATGGCCACGACCTTAGCACTCTGGTGTAGGCGTACACCTGTAGTGTCTCATAATTTAAGTGGTGTGTTAATTGATCTTTAACCCGGCTCGATCCGGGCTACTGAACGCATAAGGAACATGTAAATCCTTTACAAGTTTATATATTTAAATAAGTATCCCAAGTTATAAAATATTATTTGTGCCTTGTGCCTTAAATGCATTTTCTTAAACTCTTTTCAAAATGAGTCGGTTGATTGTATTTACCAGTGTAAACTGACGTATTTTTCTTAAAAAGGTTAAGTGCAGGTACTACGCGAAATAGGCTGGCCTGTCTCCTAGCATCCACATTAAGTCTCGCCAGCTTGGATGTCATAAACTGTTGAACATTTGTTTTCCTTTTTATTTGATCTACCTGTGGATTTATATTCGACTAATTGTGATACTTAATATTACAATATCGTTTGGTTGAATTAAATCTATACTTTTCTTCCGCTGTGCATTTAAATATTGTGTTGTTTGACTATTATGTTACCAACCACGTCACGATACTCCCCTACCGGGCCCACCGGTAACACGTGGAAATTCGGGGTGTGACAATATAGGATTAGGTTCAAGAGTGAACACTAGTGTATCTTGCGAACTGAGTGAACTAATCCTGGCCATACACGTATGCAAATCAAAGGCCATGATTTGATGATGAAATACACTAGTGTATTTTACGATTTGATGATGAAATCCTAGCCATACATGCGTGTAAATCAATGGCTAAGATTCGTTCACTCAGTTCGCAAATACACTGGTGTTCATTCTAGAACCCCACCCTATATATATATATATATATATATATATATATGGTAGGGTTCTAGAGTGAACAACCTCCCAAGAGTGAATTGTGTGAACTGATCTGGACCCTTGATTTTTATGATCTTGAGATTATTGATGAGTGGCATGATTGTAATTATTTGGTTAATTGATATTATTTAATTAAAGACATAAGGGTATATGGGTAATTACACTATTAAATAATTCAAATCCAAAACCCTTAAAAGTTTCCATATTAACCAGATTAACCTAAGATCCCGTTCGAATATACAGAGGAGCTTTCTCTCTCACCATTATCGCCTACAACAAAGAAAACTATCATCGGAGCTATTTAATCGCCGGAATACGCAGCCGAAAATCATTGTTCGAATACACAGAGGAGGTCGGTTGAAGGCTGTGTCTCACCATCGCCGCCGTCATGGAGGAAAACCAGAGGAGGACCGTCGAAGATATCCAGTCACCGGAATACTCGTATGATTTTCAACAACAAAGGTACACAATGATAAAGTGTAAGGGGCTGTTTGGTAGCCTCTTAATGACCATTCAGATGCTACCTCTTAATGGTTTAAAACCTCTGAATGAATAAGAGGTAACCTCAAGTCTGAATGGTTAAGAGGTGACATCTGAATGGTAAATCGTCACATGTCACATTCTTCTACCTTCTCATTGGTAAAATTCTTAATGGTTCCATTAAGAGGTAGCCTCTTAATGACCATTCAGAGGGTACCAAACAGCCCCTAAATGTTTATATGACTCAGTAAATCGTTGCATGTTGTTTATGTTTTATAATTCTTCTAAGAACATCAAATCGGAAGTTAGGGTTTCTAAAAGCTGTTCTAAAAGTTGTTTAATCACAAGGTTTTGGTACAATGGTGTGTTTTTGATCAATTGTTGTTCGAATTTATTCTTAATTTTTTGAAGGATAGGGTTGATTTAACAAGATAGTTGATTATACTCTGTTTTTATTCGATGTACACATGTGTATTTTGTGCGTATTTTTCTAAATGCCAGTGTATAAGTGTGTACACATGTGTATGTTGATGTTAAGCTGATTTGAACTATATATGTTCTGTAGACTGTTTTTTAAACCATATCTTAGTTTTTTCCGGTGTACACATGTGTATATACATTTAATTCAAATAAGTACACCTGTGTACTCATATGTATACATATCATGTGTCACAGCTGCTAGATGAATGTCTTCGCGCTATCTCTGGATTTAAAGGAACCGGAGATCTTTCTGATGATATATTACCTATCAATCCTTTTACGTATGATTATGTCAAAGTTAAAACGATATCATCAGCTCCGTCATATACTGTGCGGCGAAACGGTGGCTAGTGACGATAATTTAGTATCCAGCAGCCAGTAATGGTGTGAAGCGATTGAAAAATAATTATCGTTAACGTTGTTTCATAGTTCATCAATGGTTAGTTATATTATTAGATTTCGTGTTTATAGATATAATTATATAAATATTGTAATCTTAATCCTTACATTAACGTTCTTTTTGGAAGGTGAGGGCTGCATTGGTGACGTGTTTTGCAGGAATAACTACTAGCGTTTTCTTTTCACTTCCAGAAGACAAACAGGATCAGATTATCAGTTATTTTGTAAGATATTAATATTGTTATCTTCTTTTAAAAATCTTTAATATTACTATTTTCATTTTGTTGAAAACTTCTGTAGATCAACGCGGCTTTTAACGATGAGGTCCCGTCTGTAAGATCTGTTGCTCGTCGTGCAATTGGCTTTGTTGCGTGTTTTCCACAAGTTTTAAAGAGGTAATCGTTTTTCCAATAAATTATCGTATTGTAGATTTGAATCTGTGTATAGTGTGGAGATTCTTGGCAAGTTTATAAATGTTGCTGAAATCAACAGTACATAAGGTGTAAAGGCTACTGTACACTTATGTAATGCACTGTTGTGCACATGTGTACAGACTGTTGTACATATGGTGTAAAGGCTACTACTATGAGTGCCGATCCTCAAGGAAACTGGAGGACCTATGTGGAGCCCGCTAGACGACCTGTCTCGCATAGCTCAACGCCTCCTTATCGTCACTCCTTTGGGCCGCAATCAGAAAACGAGCCCGATGACTCACGCCACTCCTTCTTACCGTTGCAGCGATCCGTTTCGCACCGTTCCTTTGGCGACCCCACTCCTGTCTTTCAGGGCCGGTTCAACCCGGCGAACTATATTGAAGAACCAGTGGGTTTTAACCCACTAGGACCTGAAGACCATTTCTCGGGAGATCGTGCAATGGACATGGACGAGGACACGGATCCCGTCGAGCCTGCAACCGGGACCCCTAACCATCCCATTGAGATCTCTGATGGATCATCCTTCCACGGATCACCCTACGGTGGTCCAGACAGTTACCAAGTGAGGTTTAACCAGTATGAGTGGTATTTTACACCCTCTCATAACCCGCAGCAGCAGCAGGATCCCTTCGAGGATTCGCGTTTCGTGGCAGTCACGCCACCGCCTCCTCCGCCGCCAGTTCATCAAGCACCTCCAGAACCACCAAGGCGTAGGAGAACAGGCGCAAGAATATCCGTGCGAGGAGGGGATTTTCACTTTAGCACTCCCCATCACTCTAGTGGCAGTCACTATCCGCCACTGCATGAAGACCCACAAATGGGTGGACCCTCAAACCCAGTTCTAGAGGTGAATTCTGCACCAGTTGCACCACCGCCGCCACCATTGGGTTTTGATAACCCGATTCCTACATACACCGGTTCAATGGCGTACAATCCGTTTGAGCAGCCGGCTCACACTCATTATAACTACGCTGAAGTCGACCCGTACCTTGTAGCGGCAAACTACAACGCCCTTCATCCCGAATGACCATATGGGGCCCCTTGGGGAGTGGGATATCCAGCTCATGGGTATCAAATACCTGCTCGACCTCCGATTCGGAAGCAGTCGCAGCCACCACGATTTTCCCCACCGGAACAGGAGGAAATCCTCCAAAGACTAAGTCGGGTGGAACATGAATTTCAAGAAGAACGTAGGAACAACAGAGGATTTCTCAAGGGCCTAGCAAGCTTGTTAAAAGGAAAGAAGAAGAGGGATCATTGAATTCCTATATGTATTGTTGTATTTACTTATTTCAATCAAGTCCCTGCGTGGACATTTATCTATGTATTTAGACCCTGCGTGGACTTGTCTTTCCTTAGTCCCTGCGAGGACTTGTCTTTTAGTCCCTGCGAGGACATCTAGCATAGTAATCAGTCCCTGCGAGGACTTGTATTCAGTTTAGCTCCTGCGAGGGCAAGTGATTTCTGTTAAAAAGTCCCGTTTAGGGCAATATGTACTCCTTTTAATGTTTAATGGAATGCTAAATTTAAAAATTTTATTTTTGTCATTATATGCATAAAAATATTATACATGAAATAAATAAATTAAAAATCGTTCCTCTTTAAATAATCTGCCTATTAAATATTAAATAAGAATCTTAAAGGTATAACCTAGCCTGCATGTCATTATAAGACTTGGCCAAGATGGTAAGACCTGTTTAAAAGATTCGAATCCCTGTTAACATCTGAAAACATGTTAACGCTCCTGGCAGATGTGATTCGTTAAAATCACATACGTCATTCTTATATTAGGATTCTTCAAAAGATTCCTATCCTAACCTGATGATCTATAAATCATGGGTTTAAATCATTAATTAAGATGATCATATGTTGACCATCCATTGGTAATATAGTGCCTACGGGTCATACTCATTGTCATATAAGACAAAAGACAGTAGTAGTCTACGACTCCCTGTCAGAAAAAGGTAAAGAACTATGTTCAAACCTTCATGCCTTGATTCTCTGAAATCATGGCTTATGAATTAAAAATGTCCCTGTGACTAGGCCTTTTGTGCCACTAATAATACTGTTATTGTTTTATAATTAGGATAAATTATAATAAAAATTCTAAATAAATATGACTAACAAATTAACCAAATATGGTATGTGTTTACCATGGTTAATGAATTGCCATAAAAGATAATTCCATAACAAACTCCCAAATAAATTATTGTCAATATCTTATGTAACAGTTCAAACTACATGGCTGACTCGGATGAGATCAACAGTCACCCAAGGGAGGAACATGATAATACCCGAATTAACATAGCGGGTGCAGAACTACAAACATTGATAGACAATGTTGTTACAAAAGCAATAGAGCGGCAGTATAATGAATATAGCGGGACTCGAAGTAGGACCCTATCCGCACCGCATTCCAAACCTAAGACACATTCTGAGGCTCACAGCAAGCCACCCTCCAAGAAGGAAGAGCCAAAGAAAGACGATGACGATCGTCACTCTTCAAATCAACAAAGTGTCCCATCAAAGAAGATCGAGCTTAAGCAGGAACCGCGTGGTAAGTCCTGCACATATAAGTACTTCGTCTCATGCAAACCCAGAGACTTTACTGGGGAGAACGGAGCGGTTGACTGCATGACATGGTTGGATGAAATGGATACCGTGGTTGATATCAGCGGGTGCGCTGATAAGGATGTGGTAAAGTTCGTATCTCAGTCATTCAAAGGCGAGGCATTAGCTTGGTGGAGGTCATTAATCCAAGCTACCGGAAAAATCCCATTGTATAATCTGTTATGGGATCAGTTTGTGACGTTGATTAAGGAAAACTACTGCCCTCAGCATGAGGTTGAAAAGATTGAATCTGATTTCTTGTCTCTGGTTATGAAGAACCTGGACTGTCAGGCCTACCTTACCAGTTTCAATACAATGTCAAGGTTGGTTCCTTATCTGGTGACGCCGGAACCCAAGAGGATAGCTCGATTCATCGGGGGTTTAGCCCCAGAAGTTAAGGCCAGTGTGAAAGCCTCTAGACCAGCTACTTTCAGGTCTGCAGCTGATATAGCATTATCTCTTACTCTGGATGCGGTCAGGCAGAGATCGCTGAGAAACACTGATGCAGAGAAAAGGAAGCGTGAGGATGATAGCTCACGGTGATCGGATAAGAGACATAGGGGAAACAATGACCACAAGAAGAGTTCTGGATCTAAGAAAGATGGTCATCAGTCGGGTGATAAACCCAAATGTAAGATCTGCAAGAAACAGCACTTCGGGAAGTGCAGATATGAGTCGAAATCCCAGTCACAGCCAAGGGCATGTGGGATTTGCAAGTCTTCTGAACACAAGACCTTGGATTGCAAAAAGTTGAAAGATGCTACGTGCTATAGCTGCAATGAGAAAGGGCATATCAAGTCCAACTGCCCAAAACTTGCAAAGAAGAGTGAGGATGGGAAAAAGACCAATGCAAGGGTCTTCCGGATGGATGCAAAGGAAGCCGTCCAGGATGACAACGTGATCACAGGTACCTTCCTCATAAATGATGTCTATGCAAGAGTACTTTTTGATTCAGGCGCTGATAAGTCGTTCGTAGATAATAAATTTTGTGAATTGTTGAAATTACCTGTTAAAACCTTAAGTGTGAAATATGAGGTGGAATTAGCTGATGGAACCATAGAAACCGCATCAACCGTGTTAGATGGATGTGTTATATCCATTAGGAACCATTCTTTTCCATTGTCTTTACTTCCTTTGAAATTAGCCGGTTTCGATATAGTAATAGGCATGGATTGGTTGTCTCGGAACCAAGCCCAGATCGTTTGTGCTAAGAAGCAAGTGGTTGTCAGAGCTCCTCATGGCGAGCATTTGACAATCCAAGGAGATACTAAGTACGGAATGTCTGAGCAAGTGTCCATGCTCAAGGCATCAAAGTGTTCGACGAAGGGTTGTGTTATCTACATGGCACAAGTAACCATTGATGAACCAAAGCTTAAGATCGAAGACATACCTATTATCTCTGAATATCCAGAAGTATTCCCTGAAGAACTACCTGGTTTACCCCCAGATAGACAAGTGGAGTTCAGGATTGACATTATTCCTGGAGCAGCACCTGTTGCAAGAGCGCCTTACAGATTGGCACCAACGGAGATGAAAGAGTTGAGGACTCAACTGGATGATTTGTTAAGCAAGGGATTTATTAGACCTAGCTCATCTCCTTGGGGAGCACCAATCCTGTTTGTGAAGAAAAAGGATGGATCGATGCGTCTGTGCATCGATTATCGAGAACTTAACAAAGTTACTATTAAGAATCGGTATCCATTGCCCAGGGTCGACGACTTGTTCGATCAACTTCAAGGAGCGAGTTATTTTTCCAAGATCGACTTAAGGTCAGGATATCATCAACTGAAGGTCAAGGATGAAGATGTACATAAGACTGCATTTAGGACTCGTTATGGTCACTACGAGTTCTTAGTGATGCCTTTTGGACTCACTAATGCACCAGCCGCATTCATGGATCTCATGAACCGCGTCTGCAAGCCCTACATAGATAAATTTGTCATCGTCTTCATCGATGATATTCTTATTTACTCGAAGAGTCGAGCTGACCATGAGAAGCACCTCCATTGCATTCTGAAACTGCTTCACCGAGAAAAGCTCTACGCCAAATTCTCTAAGTGTGAATTTTGGCTTCGTGAAGTCCAATTTCTTGGACATGTGATTAGTGAATGCGGAATTCAGGTAGATCCCGCTAAGGTTGAAGCTGTCATGAATTGGCAAGAGCCGAAGATGCCCACAGAGATTCGTAGCTTCTTGGGATTGGCAGGGTATTACAGGCGTTTTATTGAAAAATTTTCAAGGATTGCTGCACCCCTAACTTCTTTGACTAGGAAGAATATTAAGTTTAACTGGGGTCCTAAGCAGCAGGAGTCCTTTGATATCCTTAAGCAGAAGCTAAGCAATGCACCTGTGTTGACATTGCCTGATGGAATAGAAGAGTTTGTGGTATACTGTGATGCATCACACACCGGTATGGGGTGTGTGCCTATGCAGAAAGGCAAGGTTATTGCCTATGCTTCTCGACAGTTAAAGGTGCACGAAAAGAACTACACCACCCATGACTTGGAGTTGGGTGCCGTTGTATTTGCACTAAAACTTTGGTGCCGTTGTATTCAGATCACAAGAGCCTCCAGCACCTGTTTAACCAAAAGGATTTGAACATGAGGCAACGACCTTGGATGGAAACTTTGAATGATTATGATTGTGAGATAAGATACCATCCTGGCAAGGCGAATGTAGTCGCCGATGCCTTGAGTCGAAAGGAAAGAGTGAAGCCTATAAGGATCAATGCCAAGAGCATTGAGATAAAGAATGGTTTGAATGAAAGGTTGTTAGCTGTGCAGAAGGAAGTTGTGCTGGAAGCTAACTATCCTGGTGAAAAGCTAGGAGTAACCGAAGAACAGCTATCCTATGGCAAGGACGGAATTCTGAGGTTGAATGGACGAATATGGGTTCCAGTTTATGGAGGGCTTCGAGATGTTATCCTCCAGGAAGCCCACAGTTCTAAATACTATTATCATCCTGGAGCTGACAAGATGTACCAGGATTTGAAAGCAAACTTTTGGTGGATAGGCTTGAAGAAGTCTATAGCTACCTATGTAGCTAAATGTTTGACGTGTGCGCAGGTCAAAGCTGAACATCAGAAGCCGTCAGGTTTGCTACAACAGCCTGAAATTCCCACGTGGAAGTGGGAAATGGTGACAATGGATTTCATCACCAAGTTTCCAAAGACAAAGAAAGGAAATGATACTATATGGGTAATAGTAGATAGATTGACTAAGTCAGCACATTTCCTACCCACTAAGGAGACCTATAGCTCCGACATGTTAGCCCAATTGTACGTAGATAAGATTGTATCTCTACATGGCGTACCTGTGTCTATTATCACTGACAGAGATACTAGATACACGTCACATTTTTGGAAAAGTTTCCAACAATCTTTGGGCACGCGCTTAAATTTCAGTACGGCTTACCACCCTCAGACGGACGGGCAAAGTGAGCGTACAATCCAAACTTTGGAAGACATGCTTCGAGCATGTGTAATTGACTTAGGTGGTAGTTGGGATAACCACCTGCCATTAGTCGAGTTCTCCTATAATAATAGCTATCATACCAGCATTAAGGCTGCGCCTTTCGAGGCATTGTACGGTAGGAAGTGCAGAACGCTTGTTTGTTGGGCGGAAGTTGGAGATGTCCAACTATCAGGACCTGAAATAGTCCTGGAGAAGACAGATAAGATTGTGTAAATACGCGATCGTCTCAAAGCTGCCAGGGATAGGCAGAAAAGCTACGCAGATTTAAGGCGTAAACCTCTGAAATTCGAGGTAGGTGACAAGGTACTACTTAAGGTATCACCCTGGAAAGGGGTAATACGTTTTGGCAAGAAGGGAAAGTTAAGCCCCAGATACATAGGACCATTTGAGATCATCGAATGTGTCAGATCAGTGGCGTATAAGCTAAATTTGCCTGAAGAGCTCAGTGGTATTCATAACGTATTCCACATCTGCAATCTGAAGAAATGTCTAGCTGATGAATCACAAGTCATACCACATACAGATGTGCACATCGATGAGAGCTTGAAATTTTTTGAAAAGCCTGTGTCGATTGAGGATCGACGGGTTAAGAAGCTTCGAAGGAAGCATGTACCGATTGTAAAAGTGAAGTGGGATGCCCGTAGAGGTCCCGAGTACACGTGGGAGGTAGAGTCCACAATGAAAGAGAAATACCCTCATTTATTTCAGTAAATCTCGAGGTCGAGATTTCTTTTAAGGGGGTGAGGATGTGACACCTCGAAATTTCATGTCCAATATTATATCGACACGTGTCACGGGCTTAAAACGTGTAAAGGATTTCCTTAGAAGGACTAAAAGTTGACAAACAAGAAAAGTATGTGAATATAAGGGTTTAAAATGTCAACAATGGATAAATATACTTTACAATAACCCTACATGATGTTTATACCCTTAAACGAATGAATCATGGATCATACGAAGCTAATTGTGAAAGAAAGTGAGAGATTACAAACTACAGGGGTTAAATGTGTCAACATGTTTAAAGTATACCTCTGAGTGGCCTTTTAGCAAACCCGAAGCTTTACAACGATTAGTTATACTCACTAGAATGCATGATAAAAATTTCACCAAGTTTCGTTATCATATGAGAAAGTTATGATAAAATTCGTATACGAGGGGTTAAAAGCGTCGACATGTTAATACATACCTCTGAGCGACCTATGTATAAATCCCAACCCTTAACCTGTGTTATAAACCTCTGATAAACATCCTAATCTGGTTAATGCTAACAATGATTGATTCAAATTGTAAAGAATGGGATCCTATGAGGATGTGCACGACAACCTTCGTTTATGGCCTTTCAAAAGAATCCAAGGCAACTTTAGAACATGGCAAGGTGGTCTTAACTGTTCAGGACCCAATCAAGAGGCCCCATACTGATAATAGAGGCCCAAATTCGTAATACCTAAGTTGCCTGTTCGAAGCTTGAAAGGTTACAAATTTTTACCTTCTGGTAAAGGCTTACGGACCGCAAAGGATACCCTTACGGTCCGTAAGACAGCCCCAGTAGCAGAAAAGTTGACAGGTGCCTGTTAAAGCGAGTTAACCGACTTATATTGCCATTTTTCACTACAATGGGCAGCACAAACTAGTTCTTAGGCACTAGGGACACTTGTTATTGATCAGGGATCAATCCTAGAGTTGTTTGTCATGATCACAAGCAATCAAGATCACTATATAAAGACCCACATTGTTTCATTTTTGATCATTCATTCCCAACTCAACTTCTGATCATTTCTGGAGCTCAAGGCCATTCCCTAAGCATCACTAGTCGTGCATAGGACCTTGGAAAGTATCCTTAACCTTCCTTAATCGTGTTTTACTTAGTTAACTAGCTTAAAGTCAAACCGTCGTAATTAAGGTTTGACTTAACGATTAATCGCTAATGGTCCAGTGATTAGTCAACCTAAAGGTAGTTATAAGTTGGTAATTATGTGGGCAATAAAACCTTAAAAGGGCACCCTCTGATTCCCGCTCTAACTAGGTCAAATGTCGGGTCAAACTTAATCCGAAAAAGTCAACAAAAAATTAATTTTCAAATTAACGCATAATTAACAATGTAGAAGGCGTGTAACCTGTTTTATCACTCATATAACTTGGTAATTAGTATAAGATCTGGTCTAAGCTTGTTCGATCCGACAATTTTTCTGTTTAGACTCGGTTCGGAACCGAAAGTCGCAAAAATTTGACTTTTGCTTTGACTTCAGTTCTGACCCGATTTAGATGGATTTAGAAATGCCTTAGAGCTCCGTTAGGACCAGCTTGTATGATAGTATAACCCTCTGCGTTTATACTACTTGACTCGTTGATTTTCCGATGTTTCCGTTAAATGCCTAATGTTGACCAATATGCCCATTTGACCTTAAAACGAGAATTTTGGAAATGTGAAAGGACAATAATCTTTGTTACTGATTTATAAACATGTCCCTAAAATTTCACATCAGTCGGAGGTCTAGATTAGGAGTTATGCTTAATAGCGTAATTAGAAGGCCTTTTAATAATTAAACGACATAATTAGCGTAAAGCCTATCTAAACCCAATTTTTGACACCAAAACTTTTACTCACTGATGTAATATAATATTTTGGGATTTTTGAAGATTTTTAATTATTTTTAACCTGATCATAACCTAAGGTTATTGCCTTAATTCGGTAATTACCGATTATACCCTTTTACTTGTAAAATGAGTTTTACATAACATTTTGACACCAAACCTTCGGCTACTGATTTTATATGATAAATGAAGTATGTTGAACCTTATAACCTGATCAGAAAACTCAGATTTTCTGTATAACCTGGAAATCGCTTAAAACGACTTTTTACGCGTATTAAACACCTAGTATGGGTTTAAAACCATTCTTGTCATATAAGACTTATCACCAACTGATGTAACCTGTTAAATTAAGTTTTTTTACTGATTAATTCAGACCCGAACCTCAGAATTATATTTAATCCCTTTTATAATCTTTAAAATGACCAAAATACCCCTACGGGGCTTAAATTGAGATTAAACTCGTTTTGGGCATAATGGAAGGTATCCTACTGATATCACAACATATTTAATGCATATTAACTTAGGAAACCTGTTAGTGACTCATTCGGTTACCCGTTATGCGTTATTCGCGTTCGGTTCGGTTTATGTAACTAGTTTGCATAAATTAGCCGGAACGGGTCGAACCTTATCATTTTAATCTCAAAATCCAGAATGTGTTTAGTTTACCCATATTATACAAGTATCCAAGCTTGTTGGGTCTAAACCACATTCTATTCCGGTCTTCGCTTAATCGTGCGTTTGAACCGTATCTTCCTTTAAAACTAACCGGTCTAAGTTTAGGCTTAATTAAAGACCCGTTAGAAATCTAATAGGTTATTATAAACCTTCGTTCCAGAATAGGAGAGCCGGTAAAAGCTACGTGCACTTGCTTGTTGTGATTATTACTTGTAAAGGTAAATACTTTTAACTTATTTTCGTTTATACGGGCTTGGGGTACGATATATAAAATACCGCTTGGTCGGGCATTGAATCTTTAATCGTATGATGGTTAATTTATAGAAATGACCCGTTTGAATTGTTTTGTTGCTTAAAGCCTTTGGGGGGTTAATGACCATGTCCCGGGTATCCTTAGCATCATTTTACGAAATGGCCACGACCTAAGCACAGGGTGTAGGCGTACACCCGTCAGTGCCTAAATAAATAATGTGGTGTGTCTATTGATCTTTAACCCGGCACGAACCGGGCTACTGAACGCATAAGAAACATGTAATTCTTTTACAAGTATTATATTCAAATAATTATCCCAAGTTATAAAAGTTTGTGCCACGTGCATTCAAATCAATTTTATTTAACCTTTTCAAAATGAGTCCGTTAATTGTATTTACCAGTGTAAACTGATGTATTTTCCCAAAAAGGTTAAGTGCAGGTACTACTCGAAATAGGCTGGCTTTCTCCTAGCATCCACAATAAGTCTCGCAAGCTTGGATGACACAAAACTGTTGAACAATGTTTACTTTTATTTTGATCCCCTGTAGATTATTTTCAACTATTTTGTGATACTTGATATTACAATTATATTCGGTTGAAATGAATCTATCTTTTGCTTCCGCTGTGCATTAAATATTGTGTTGTTTGACTATGATGATATCAACTAGGTCACGATACTCCCCACCGGGCCCACCGGTAATACGTGGAAATATCGGGGTGTGACAACACCTGTGTACACAATGCACATGTAAATATCCGTATCATCAGTATGGGTATCAAATATGCGATTAACTTTGTTTTCGCTGCGAGATTTGAATTTGTCAATTATCATTTGCGCGTCTCTATCACCAATAAAATCTCGAATGTCCAGTACCTAGTCCCATTGGGAGTTTCATAGACGTTACTCGCAACCGACTCTGCACAATTACATTACAAAAGGTTGGTAAAAAAAGGACAACAATGCTGAGGGTCTTCAAAGGCTCATTAACTAAAATTATGCTATTTACATGCAACGACAATTGTAATATACACATGTGTACTATCGTGTTGGAATGTATAGTAGAAGCAGTACACATGTGTACCTCGGACCTAAATATTATACACAAACAAAAAATGACTAAAAACTCAAGTTTTACAAACCTGATTTTACAGTGGATTGCTATTTACAAAGAGCTGAACACTCTTGTATACATGAATTTAGCAAAAAGATAATTATAAAAAAAACATAATCAAATCACATTTAATTACCAAAATATAATACAGTAATATCAAACTATATGTTTATAGATTGAGTGATATTTGAATGAGAAAATAACCTGAATGGGTGTCTAACCACAAGGATCAGGATAAAGATCTGACCCATTCCACCAATTACCCACAAATCCTTGAATAGCAGAGTATAAAGCATCTTGCTCTGTTTTCACCATTGGAGCTCCAACTGAATCTCCATTACTATCTCTATTAACACAAGTTCCAATCAAACAAATCATCATCAAACCCACAACAACAAAATACCCATCAATTCTACACCTCAAATTCCTCTGTTTCACAGTTTCACTCACCACTAAAGATCTTGACAATTAGAAATCAATACACAACAATTTTCCGACGGAATCTTAGTCCGGCTCCGATTAATGTACACCGATTATTCTTTGCCGGAATCTTAGTCAGGCTCCGATTAATGTCCAACGGAACTGTAACACCACGTAAAAACCTGTCCAACTATGTAAAGACACGTGTTCTAAACTCTAAATATGTGAAAGATTGAGTTTGAAGTACTAAAGTTGACAAACGGTGAAAATATGTATGCAAAGGGACTAAAAGTGTCAAAATGCCAAACTTGTGCCTCTGAATGACCATACTCGGAGAATATATTCTTAAACGAGTGATTAATTGGATATAAGAAGCCATTTATAAAAATAATCAGAAGATTATAAACTACAGGGGTTAAACGTGTCAACATGTTAATTCTTACCTCTGAGTAACCTTATAACGAACCCGAGGCTTTGAAATACTCAAATATACTCTCAAGAATAAGGGGTATAAATTTCACGTGGTTTCGAGATCGTTAAGCAAGTTTTCAAGACTTTGGGTGAAAAGTGTCAATGTGATGAAACTTGTGTTTATGGTGATATTTAACGAAACCGGGCCTAACGGAGTTTGATTATACTCCCTTGAACCTCTACAAATTAACTACAAGGGCCAATTGTGATGAAAATGAAAGATATAAGGCTTTAAAAGGTCCAGGGACTGAAACTGCCAACAGCTGAAACTTTTTAAACCTGGGCGACACCTTGAGGCGGGCCGCGTAGCCCCTTGTGATTTCTTACGCAGGCCGCGTGGCAACTGCCAGCATCCAAAAAACTGGCAGATGCATGTTGCAGCCTGTTACACCGACTTTAGGGCCAAAATTTCGATTCCAGGAGCTATTTGTTGGTTTTAGAATACCACTAGGACACCTGGGGTGATCCTAGATACCTCCAAAACAGCTGCAAACATCCTAATGCATGGCAATTTGTTATATAAGGCTCCTAAGTTCTTTTGTTCATTTGCTCATTTGGTTGCAACAACTTCTAACACTCACTTCTGGAGATAGCCAGCATTAGGAGAAGATCAAGAAGTGTAGAAAAGATAGCTAGGACCTTATGTAAGTGTCTTAGTCTCTGCTTAGTTCATTTTATTAGCTTAAAAACCGAAAAGTCAAATATATCGTAATTAGACTTTGACTTTCGGTTTAATCACAAATGGTCCAGCCACTGACCGAAATAAAAGTGGTTATAGGACCATATTAAGGTAGGTGATTAACCCTTAAAAGGACACCTCCTAATTATTTCGTTTGACTAGTTAATTGTCGGGTCAAACTAGTTGGTTAAAAAGTCAAACTGGATAGAAACTTTAAAAATGAATTAAACTAATAAAACAGAGGTTATAAATTATGTTTTAACATTCTAATAACTTGGTAATTTGTATTAGAACATGCTTAAAAATGTCTAACCCGACAATTATCAGTTTAAGGTCAGTTTATAACCGAAAGTCGCAAAAGCTTGACTTTTGCTTTGGCTTTCAGTTCTGACCCGATTGAGCTAAATTCTTCCATGTTTTAAGCTTCCATTAGGACCATATTTTACAGTAGTATAACCCTCTGGAGTTATATTGCTTGGTCCTTAGTAGTTTGAATTATATGCTCTTGTTTGTTAATATGCTTATAAATGCCATAATTGCGCTTTTAACACATAAATGAGATTTTTAGAATTGTGAGAGGACAAAAACCTTTGCTACTGATATATAAGCTTGTCCCGAAAATTTGACATCAGTTCTTGGTCTCAAACGGAAGTTATGCTCGATATCGTAATTAGAAGCTTTTTATTAATTAAATTGCGATATCTTGCATAAGACATGTTTAAACTTGGATTTTGAACCAAAACTCATTATCTACTGTTAAGATATTATTTTTAAGGATTTTTAGTATTTTTGGTCAGATTATAATCTGATTAAATCATAGAGTTCTTGTGTAATTCGGTAAATGACGATAATACCCTTTTCATGCATAAAATGAGATTAACAAATGATTTGAATGCCAAACATTTTCCTACTGATTTCATACATTAAATAAATTATTTTGAGCATTTAAAACTGATTAAAATCTCAGATTTACATAAAGATCTTGATTATCGTCAATTAGCGAGTTTTACACTAATTAGATGCATAGTATGGTTTAAAACCATATTTAACACCTAAGACTTGTTACCTACTGAATTTTTAAACAAATTTCAATATTATTACAGTAGGTATAAGTCATGAACTCATATTTCCAAAAATGTCCTTAAAAGCTTATGTGAAATGACCAAAATGCCCTTTCGGGCCATAGTTTGGCCATAAATGGTAAACTTCACATATGTATGATATCTTAGTGATGTAATGTGATAAAATAAATATTTTTACTGATTACCAATGACCAGAACTTCAATTTGTTATAAACTCTCTTTTATAATTATTAAAATGACCAAAATGCCCTTACGAGACTTAAATTGGTTTTAATTACTTTTTGGGCATATATGTTAACATCCTACTGATGTATTAACATATTTTAAGCATAATAATATTTGAGACCTGTATATAATTCATTTGGTTACCCGTTACGCGTTTATGCGTTCGGATCGATTTATGTGACTAGTTTACGTAAAATAGCCGAAACGGGTTTAACCTTATCATTAAATCCTCAAATTCCAGAATTTGTTTAGTGTACCCATATTATACAAGTATCCAAACTTGTCGGGTCTAAACCACATTCTATTCCGGTCTCCGCTTAATCTAGCGTTTAGAACCGTAAAGTTTCTTTCTAGCTAGCCGGTCTAAGTCTTTGACTTAACTAAAGACCCGTTAGCATCCTAATAGGTTATTAAACCTTCTATGCATATTAAGTAGCATCCAGTAGAAGGTATTATCATAAAGCTTTAGGAATATACGGCTGAGTTACTTCTCATATCTAGCTCAGGTAAATACTTTTAACTTATTTTCCCTTATACGAGCTTGGGATATGGTATTATAATAATACCACTTGGTCGGGTATGAAATCATTTAATCGGATTATGATTAATAAATTTACATAACCCGTTTTAATCTGTCTTGTTTGATAACATAAACATTGGGGGTTAATTCGACCGTGTCCTGGTTATCCTCGGCTCATTTCATTTGAAAATGGCCACGACCTATGCACGGGGTGTAGGCATACACCTGACAGATGCAAATGCTAAAATATAAACCCACATGTTGGGGATAACTCCTTTGTGGGTTCTATAAGTGGTGAGTCAGTTAATCATGACCGGCTTCCAAACCGGCCCCAATTGTATGACAAACATGTAAATCTGTATACAAGATTATCTTTAAATAATTGTCCCAAGTTATAAATGATTTGTGCCTTGTGCACTTAAATCAATTTTCATAAATGTTTTCAAAAGAGTCAGTTAATTATATTTACCATTGTAAACTGATGTATTTTATAAAGACTGATTGACAGGTACCTCTCGTAAATAGGCTGGAGCTACTAGGTGTCATATAAGAGGATCTTGCAAATCCCTAGATACCTGAAGTCTGTTATTTTTGTTTTCTTGTATTTTATTTATGATCCGCCTATGGATCTTATTATAACCAAGTCTGTATATTCTTTCATTCGGACACTCAGACATTATGGTTTGTAATAGTTTATTCACCAAGCCTTCCGTTGTGCTATTATATTGTGTGTATTGACAATGATGATATCAACTACGTCACGATACTCCCCGCCGGGCCCACCGGTATACGTGGAAATATCGGGGTGTGACAGGTTGGTATTAGAGCCAACATTGAGTGAATTAAACACTAACCTTTTGTGTTTAATCTCAATGACACAATAAGCACATTCCTTCGACTTCCGAGTCTAGGCCAATGACCTAGGATTTATTCTTAACTTTCCTTTTGTTGTTTATATTTTTATTTTGCTTGTTTTGACAGGTTTTATCGATAATTCCGCCACGTGTACGAGGCAAGGGAAATGGTCCAATGAGAGGTGGACCATCAGGACATGCAGGACCTTCCCATAGGCGCACCCCATCTGCGTCATTTTCTAGCTCAGATTCCCGTGACCATTGGGGTCATTCTTATGAACCCGCGAGACACTCGGTCTCGTTGAGTTCATCACCCTCATTTCATCCTTCTTTTGGGCCGCCTTTTCCAGACGAGCCCCAGCATTCCCATCACTCACATGATTCACATCATTCACACGATTCCCACAATTCCCACCAATCCTACCATTCCTTGCACTCCCATTCTTTCCATCACTCGGATTCCACTTACTCTCCAGCCCAGTTCAACCCCAACGATTATATCAACGATCTACTGGGTTACAATCCTTCGGGACCCGAGGACCACTTCCCCCACGACATGGAGATGGATGACGATCCTGATCCAGAACTGCAAACCGGAACACCGGGTCACCCTATCAGCATCTCTAGCGGTTCTCCATATCAAGGATCACCGTATCAAGGGCCCGATTCATTTGCCGAAAGGTGGGTCAAGTATGAATGGGAATTCACCCCTTCATATCATAACTCTCCTGCTCAACCTCCTATGAATGAGCCGTACCTTCAAGTTGTCACTCCTCCACCTCTTCCTGTTGAGGAGCCACCTCAATAACCACCTCAGCCACCTCCCGAGCCACCAAGGCGAAGGAGGAATGCACGAATATTCGTGCGAGGGGGACCACGGTTTAGTTCCTCTCAAGGTTCAAGCTCTTACCCTCCTATCCCTGAGGACCCACAAATGGGTGGACCCTCGCACGCGGTGCCGGAAGACGATCCTCCGCCGGTTTCTTATGCACCACCGCCACCGCCAGTGGGTTTTGACAACCTGATACCGACTTACCCAGGTTCGTCTGGGTATAACCCATCTGGATATCCAACCCCTGTGGATTATGGATATCAAACTCCTGCGGGTTATGGAGCCCAAGATCCGTATCTTACGGCAGCATAGTATAATGCACTTTATCCTTCTTCTTACCCTCCAGTTTACCCAACTGGATATCCGGTGTAGGGGTATCAATACCCACCATATCAGCAACCTCCTCCTCCGCAACAGGAGCAAACTCAGGAGATTCTACAGAGGTTGGACAGGGTTGAGCGTAAAGCAGATGAAACCAATAAGAAGCACAACAGCTTTCTCAAGGGACTTGCAAGTCTCATCAAAGGCAAAAAGAAATAGAAAGTTGTTTACTTTATTTTTATTTTATTTTCAATCAAGTCCCTGCGAGGACATTTTATTTTCAGTACCTAGTCCCTGCGTGGACTTATTTTCTTTTTCTAGTCCCTGCGTGGACATTGTGTTATTTCAAGACCCGTTTAGGGCATCTTTGTAATAGTTTAATGTTTAATGGAACTTCTTTTTGGATTTTAAATATGTATTTTATTACATCATCAAGCTATATCATTTCAATTTTTAAATTGATCTGCCAAAAAAGTTCTCAGAGGTATAACCTAGCCAAAATATTAAATGGCTATGATGGTACAACCTTTTTAAGACAATAAATCCCTGTTGACATCTGAAAACATGTTAACAATCCTTGCTGTGCGGTACGAGAAACCACACAAGCTTCCAAATGTACTTGGATCTTTCCAAGTCACTTTCATAGCCTTTATGATCAATGTGAATCATGGCTAATAAACATCAATATGATGTATACACCAAAACATCCATTTGAGATGTATGCTTATAAGCAAAGGTGTAATAATGACAATGATAGTTTTATTCTATAAACTTCTTGCCAATAAGGCAATGTACTATGTTCGACCCTTAAAAGATCATTGATCCAGGAGATCATTGGTTATGTTTTAATCGTCCCTGTGACAAGGCCTTTTGTGCCATCTAAATGTCCTTCGAGACGAGCCTTGTGCTATATGAAAATGTCTTTTATGACATTGACAGTTGTGATTTATATCCCATGTCTAATAAATATAAAGGATTATATCCTATTGATTGCTTATAATGGTTCTGTTGTAGCCTAGGCAAATCATGATTAAAATTGATTCTATTTAAAAATGGTCTATATGGTTTAATAATACCATGACCATCTAATCATCAATGCGATGATTCACTATATAATTTAAATATATCATTATTGTTTGATATAGTACTCGAATCATGGCTGGCTCCGACGATGCAAACAGTCATCCCGTGGAAGAAAACAATAATACCAGGATTAATATCACTGGTGCTGAATTGCAAGCGATGATAACCGCAGCGGTTGCTCAAGCTGTGGATAATAAGTTTAAGGAACCAAGTAATGTTCGGTCCAAAACTCATACAAAGTCCCTATCTCATTCGCATACACCGAAGAAGGATGAGTCTCAACACTCGTCTAATCAGAGAAGTGAACCACAGAGGCAGATTGTCCTTGAACAGACTCCCAGGTACACCAAGGGTTGTACCTATAAATACTTCGTCTCCTGTAAACCGAGGGATTTCACAGGAGAAAAGGGAGCAATCGATTGCATGAAGTGGTTAGATGAAATGGAGACTGTGATTGACATCAGTGGTTGTGCTAAGGAAGACATAGTTAAGTTTGTGTCTCAATATTTCAAGGGCGACGCCCTCTCTTGGTGGAAAGCATTGGTACAATCCACTGGAAAGGTCCCTCTGTATAACCTTTCGTGGAACAAGTTTGTTGATCTTGTGAAGGACACTTACTGTCCTCAACATGAAGTCGAGAGAATAGAGACTGGCTTCCTCACTTTGGTAATGAAGGACTTGATTGTAGGTCCTATGTGACCAGTTTCAACTCGATGTCGAGACTTGTACCATACTTGGTCACCCCTGAACCCAAACGCATTGCGCGTTTCATCGGTGGTTTAGCCCCTGAAGTGAAAGGGAATGTCAAGGCTTCTAAGCCTGCTACTTATAGATCTGCTGTGGATCTATCTTTGTCCCTTACTCTTGATGTTGTGAGGAGTAGGGCAAAGAAAGCTACCGATGATGGGAATAGGAAGAGGGAGGAAGACAAGTATCCTCAACCTAACAAGAAGAGCAAAGGGAACTGTGGTTCCAAGAAAGGGCAGTCAAATGACAAGTCCCAGGTGCAAGACTTGCAACAAAAGGCACTTTGGAAAGTGCAACGAAGACCCACAAGCTAAACCATGTGGGATTTGCAAGAAGAAAGGGCACAAGTCTGTGGAGTGCCGAAACATCAAGGATGCAACCTGTTACGGTTGCAATGAAAAGGGGCACATCAAGACAAATTGCCCCAATAATGCTAAGAAGCCCGAGGAGGCGAAGAAAACGAATGCGAGAGTTTTTTAGATGAATGCGAGGGAAGCGGTGAATGACGAGAATGTCATAACAGGTACCATCCTCATTAATAATATTGATGCTAGAGTTTTATTTGATTCAGGTGCCAATAAGTCCTTTGTAGACCATAAGTTTTGTAATTTACTGAATCTGCCTATTAAGACTCTAGACATAAAATATGAGGTAGAGCTTGCCGATGGTACCTTAGAAACAGCTTCAACTCTTCTTGATGGATGCTTTATATCCATTAAGAATCATTCTATCCCGCTATCCCTCTTGCCAATGAAATTGGCTGGGTTTGATATAGTTTTGGGCATGGATTGATTGTCGCATAACCAAGCCCAAATTTCCTGTGATAAAAAGCTAGTTATTATCAAAACCCCTTCTGGTGAATCTGTCACTATTCAAGGAGATACACAATATGGATTGCCCAACAATGTGTCTATTCTCAAGGTATCGCAGTGTCTGAAGAGCGGATGTGTCATCTACATGGCACAAGTGACAGTGAACTACCCGAAGCCTAAGATCAAAGATATTCCAATCATTTCTGAGTATCCTGATGTTTTTCCTAATGAGTTACCTGGATTACCTCCTGAGAGGCAAGTAGAGTTCAGGATAGACATTCTGCCAGGATCTGCACCAATTGCACGAGCTCCTTATCGTCTAGCGCCTACTTAAATGAAAGAGCTCAGGACTCAATTGGACGACTTACTGGAAAAAAGGTTTCATACAACCCAGCTCTTCGCCTTGGGGAGCTCCTATACTGTTTGTGAAGAAAAAGGATGGCTCAATGCGCTTATGCATTGATTATCGTGAATTAAATAAGGTAACGATCAAGAATCGTTATCCTTTGCCCAGGATCGATGACTTATTCGACCAACTTCAAGGGGCAAGCTATTTTTCGAAGATTGATTTAAGATCTGGGTATCATCAACTCAAGGTTAGAGCTGAAGATGTACCTAAGACAGCGTTCAGAACAAGGTATGGACATTACGAGTTTTTAGTGATGCCTTTCGGGCTCACTAATGCACCATCAGCATTCATGGACCTCATGAATAGAGTCTGCAAACCATACTTAGATAAGTTTGTCATCGTCTTCATAGATGACATACTTATCTATTCTCGTAGCCAAGTCGATCATGAGAAGCACCTTCGATGTATTTTAGGATTGCTTCGACATGAGAAGTTGTATGCTAAATTCTACAAGTGTGAGTTATGGCTTCGCGAAGTCCAATTCCTTGGACATGTTGTTAGTGAGCGTGGTATTCAAGTAGATCCCGCCAAGAAAGAAGCCATTATGAACTGGGAAGCACCAAAGACACCAACAGAAATCCGTAGTTTTCTGGGATTAGCTGGTTACTACAGGAGATTTATTGAGAATTTCTCAAGGATAGCTGCACCATTGACTTCTCTGACCCGCAAGAAAGTAAAATTTGATTGGGGTCCAAAACAACAAGAATCTTTTGAGATTCTTAAACAGAAATTGAGCAATGCTCCGGTATTGTCTTTACCCGACGGAGTAGAAGAGTTTGTCGTATATTGTGATGCTTCACACACTGGTATGGGTTGTGTACTTATGCAGCGAGGCAAGGTGATTGCCTATGCATCACGACAACTGAAAGTGCATGAAAAGAATTACACCACCCATGATTTGGAGTTGGGTGCCATTGTATTCGCACTTAAGTTATGGAGACATTATTTGTATGGAACTAAATGTGTGATCTATTCGGATCACAAAAGTCTCCAACACTTATTCAATCAAAAGGATCTCAATATGAGACAGCGCCGCTGGATGGAAACTCTAAATGATTATGATTGCGAAATTCACTACCATCCTGGTAAAGTGAATGTGGTCGCTGTCAGGATCAATGCCAAGAGCATTGAACTGAAGAATAGCCTGAATGAAAGGCTATTAGCTGTACAGAAGGAAGCTGTCTTGGAAGCTAACCTTCCAAATGAAAAGTTAGGTGTAATTGCTGAATAGTTAACACCGGGTAAGGATGGAATCCTCAGAATGAATGGAAGAATTTGGGTTCCTATTCATGGAGGGCTTCGAGAGATAATCCTCCAGGAAGCTCACAATTCCAAATACTCAGTTCACCCTGGAAGTGACAAGATGTATCAGAATTTGAAAGCTAATTATTGGTGGATAGGTTTGAAGAAATCTATTGCCACACATGTAGCTAAGTGCCTGACTTGTGCTCAGATTAAAGCTGAACATCAAAAGCCATCGGGTCTGCTACAACAGCCAGAACTACCCACATGGAAGTGGGAGATGGTAACCATGGATTTTATAACCAAGTTACCTAAAACAAGGCATGGAAATGATACTATATGGGTCATAGTTGACATTTCTTACCCATCAAAGAGACTTATAGCTCCGACAAGTTAGCTCAATTATATGTGGATAAGATTGTATCTCTCCACGGAGTGCCGGTGTCTATTATATCCGATAGAGATACTAGATACACCTCTCACTTTTGGAAAAGTTTCCAACAATCTTTAGGCACTCGTTTGAATTTTAGTACTGCTTACCACCCTCAGACTGATGGGCAAAGTGAGCGTACAATTCAAACTTTGGAAGACATGCTTCGATCATGTGTTATTGATTTGGGAGGTAGTTGGGATGACCACCTACCCTTGATCGAGTTCTCCTATAACAATAGCTACCATACTAGCATTCAGGCTGCGCCTTTTGAGGCATTGTATGGAAGGAAATGCAGAACGCCTGTTTGTTGGGCGGAAGTAGGAGAAGCTCAGTTGTCAAGACCTGATATAGTCCTTGAAACGATGGACAAGATTGTTCAGATTCGTGATCGCCTGAAAGCTGCCAGGGATAGGCAGAAAAGTTATGCTGATAAGAGGCGAAAACCTCTAAAGTTTGAAGTAGGCGATAAAGTCTTACTAAAAGTATCACCCTGGAAAGGTGTGATGCGTTTTGGTAAGAAGGGTAAGTTAAGCCCTAGATATATTGGACCATTCGAGATCATCGAATGTGTCGGCAGTGTAGCTTATAAGCTAAACTTGCCTGAAGAGCTGAGTGGAATTCATAATGTGTTCCACATCTGTAACTTAAAGAAATGTCTAGCTGATGAATCGCTAGCAATGTCTCATAAAGACGTACAGATTAATGAAAGCCTGAGGTTTGTTGAAAGACCTATATCGATCAAGGATCATCATGTTAAAAAGCTCCGAAGGAAGCACGTGCCTATAGTAAAGGTTAAATGGGATGCCCGTAGAGGCCCTGAATATACGTGGGAAGTTGAGTCCACTATGCGACAGAAGTACCCTCACTTATTCCAGTAAATCTCGGGGTTGAGATTTCTTTTAAGGGGATGAGGATGTAACACCACGTAAAAACGTGTCCAACTATGTAAAGACACGTGTCCTAAACTCTAAATATGTGAAAGATTGAGTTTGAAGGACTAAAGTTGACAAACGGTGAAAATATGTATGCGAAGGGACTAAAAGTGTCAACATACCAAACTTGTGCCTCTGAATGACCATACTCGGGGAATATATTCTTAAACGAGTGATTAATTGGATATAAGAAGCCGTTTATAAAAATAATCGGAAGATTATAAACTACAGGGGTTAAACGTGTCAACATGTTAATTCTTACCTCTGAGTGACCTTTTAACGAACCCGATCCTTCGAAATATTCAAATATACTCTCAAGAATAAGGGGTATAAATTTCACGTGGTTTCGAGACCGTTAAGCAAATTTTCAAGACTTTGGGTGAAAATTGTCAATGTGATAAAACTTGTGTTTATGGTGATATTTAACGAAACCGGGCCTAACGGAGTTTGATTATACTCCCTTGAACCTCTACAAATTAACTACAAGGGCCAATTATGTTGAAAACGAAAGATATAAGGCTTTAAAAGGTCCAGGGACTGAAACTGCCAACAGCTGAAACTTTTTAAACCAGGGCGACACCTTGAGGCGGGCCGCGTAGCCCCTTGTGATTTCTTACGCGGGCCGCGTGGCAACTGCCAGCATCCAAAAAACTGGCAAATGCATGTTGCAGCCTGTTACACCGACTTTGGGGCCAAAATTTCGATTCTAGTAGCTATTTGTTGGTTTTAGATACCACTAGGACACCTGGGGTGATCCTAGATGCCTCCAAAACAGCTGCAAACATTAGCATGGCAATTTGTTATATAAGGCTCCTAAGTTCTTTTGTTCATTTGCTCATTTGGTTGCAACAACTTCAAACACTCACTTTTGGAGATAGCCAGCATTAGGAGAAGATCAAGAAGTGTAGAAAAGATAGCTAGGACCTTATGTAAGTGTCTTAGTCTCGGCTTAGTTCATTTTATTAGCATAAAAACCGAAAAGTCAAATATATCGTAATTAGACTTTGACTTTCAGTTTAATCACAAATGGTCCAGCCACTGACCGAAATAAAAGTGGTTATAGGACCATATTAAGGTAGGTGATTAACCCTTAAAAGGGCACTTCCTAATTATTTCGTTTGACTAGTTAATTGTTGGGTCAAACTAGTTGGTCAAAAAGTCAAACTGGACAGAAACTTTAAAAATGAATTAAACTAATAAAACAGAGGTTTGAATTATGTTTTAACATTCTAATAACTTAGTAATTAGTATTAGAACATGCTTAAACATATCTAACCCGACAATTATCAGTTTAAGGCCAGTTTATAACCGAAAGTCGCAAAAGCTTGACTTTTGCTTTGACTTTCAGTTCTGACCCAATTGAGCTTAATTCTTCCATGTTTTAAGCTTCCATTAGGACCATATTATACAGTAGTATAACCCTCTGGAGTTATATTGTTTAGTCCTTAGTAGTTTGAATTATATGCTCTTGTTTGTTAATCTGCTTATAAATGCCATAATTGCCCTTTTAACACATAAATGAGATTTTTAGAATTGTGAGAGGACAAAAACCTTTGCTACTGATATATAAGCTTGTCCCGAAAATTTGACATCAGTTCTTGGTCTCAAACGGAAGTTATGCTCGATATCGTAATTAGAAGCTTTTTATTAATTAAATTGCGATATCTTGCATAAGACATGTTTAAACTTGGATTTTGAACCAAAACTCATTACCTACTGTTAAGATATTATTTTTAAGGATTTTTAGTATTCTTGGTCAAATTATAATCTGATTAAATCATAGAGTTCTTGTGTAATTCGGTAAATGACGATAATACCCCTTTCATGTATAAAATGAGATTAACAAATGATTTGAATGCCAAACCTTTTCCTACTGATTTCATACATTAAAAAAATTATTTTGAGCATTTAAAACTGATCAAAATCTCAGATTTACATAAACATATTGATTATCGTCAATTAGCGAGTTTTACACTAATTAGGTGCTTAATATGGTTTAAAACCATATTTAACACCTAAGACTTGTTACCTACTGAATTTTTAAACAAATTTAAATATTATTACAGTAGGTATAAGTCATGAACTCAGATTTCCAAAAAATGTCCTTAAAAGCTTAGGTGAAATGACCAAAATGCCCTTTCGGGCCATAGTTTGGCCATAAATGGTAAACTTCACATATGTATGATATCTTACTGATGTAATGTGATAAAATAAATATTTTTACTGATTACCAAAGACCAGAACTTCAGTTTGTTAAAAAATCTCTTTTATAATTATTAAAATGACCAAAATGCCCTTACGAGACTTAAATTGGTTTTAATTACTTTTTGGGCATATATGTTAACATCCTACTGATGTATTAACATATTTTAAGCATAATAACATTTGAGACCTGTATATAATTCATTTGGTTACCCGTTATGTCACACCCCGATATTTCCACGTGTTACCGGTGGGCCCGGTGGGGAGTATCGTGACGTTGTTGATATCATCATAGACAATTTATCACAGTTTAATACACAGCGGAAGTCGAAAGATAAAAACATTACAAACCGAATGAAAGTAATATCAATTATTACAAAAACGGTTGTAAGGGATCCACAGGCGGATCAAAGGTAAAAGGAACATTGTTCAACAGATTTAAAAACATCTAAGCTTGCAAGACTCTTTATTGATGTTAGGAGTAGCTAGCCTACTCCGCCTAGTACCTGCACTTAGCCTTTTTGGAAAATACGTCAGTTTACACTGGTAAATACAATTAACCGACTCATTTTGAAAATGTTTAAGAAAATAGATTTAAATGCACATGGCACAAGTAATCTTTTATAACTTGGGATAATTTTTTAAAAATAAACTTGTTAAAGAATTACATGTTTATTATACGTTCAGTAGCCCGGTTTGAAAACCGGGTTAAAGATTAATAGACACACCACATAATATATCCCACGGCGAGTTATTCTCGAACAGGTGGGTACATTATTTTCACATACGCACCGGCAGGTGTATGCCTACACCCCGTGCTTAAGTCGTGGCCATTTCAATGAATGAGCCGAGGATATACAGGACATGGTCATTAAACCCCCAAAGGCTTAGAATAAACAAAACAGTTTAAACGGGTTATCTCAATAATCTAACCTTCATACGATTAAAAATTCAATACCTGAACAAGCGGTATTTTATATACCGTACCCCAAGCCCGTATAAGGGAAAATAAGTTAAAAGTATTTACCTAAGCAAATTATACAAATTTATCCCAGCCGTATACAATCAGCAAGTGCAAATATCTTTTACTGGGCTCCTAAATCTGGAATGAAGGTTTTAATAACCTATTAGATTTCTAACGGGTCTTACTTAAGTTTAAACTTAGACCGGTTAGTTTTAAAGAAATGTATACGGTTCAAAACGCAAGATTAAGCGAAGACCGGATTAGAATGTGATTTGGACCCAACAAGTATGAAGACTTGTTTTATATGGGTAAATTAAACACATTCTGGATTTTGAAGCAAAAATGATAAGGTTTGACCCGTTTCGGTCAATTTATGCAAACTAGTTACATAAACCGTACCGAACGTGATAAATGCATAACGGGTAACCAAATGTGTCATGAACAGGTTTCCTAAGTTAATATGCCTTAAATATGTTGTGATATCGGTAGGATACCTTCCATTGTGCCCAAAACGGATTTAAAATCAATTTATGCCCCGTAGGGGTATTTTGGTCATTTTAAGGAATATAAAAGAGGTTAAATATTAATCTAAGGTTCTGGTATTAAATGATCACTAAAAATATTTATTTTTGCAAGTCATAGCAGTAGGGTATTGCTTATATGTGAAATTTATCTTTTATAACCAAACTATGCACCGTAGGGGCATTTTGGTAATTTCACATAAGCTTTAAAGGTCAAAATTGGAAATCTGAGTTCAAAACTTTTACTTACTGTTAAAGTATAAAAAATTACTTAAAACATCAGTAGGTATTAAGTTTTATATGCCAAAAATAGTTTTAACTCATACTATGCGTTTAAAATGCGTAAAAGTCGGTTTTAAGCGATTTTCGGGTTATATAATGAAAGCTGAGATGTTTATCAGTTTATAAAGTTAAAAATATTATATTTATCATATAAAATCAGTAGCAAAAAGTTTGGTATCAAAATGTTATGTAAAACTCATTTTATTAGCAAAAAGGGTATAACCGACAATTACCGAATCAAAGCAAGAACCCTATGCCATGATCAGTTTAAAAATAAATAAAAATCTTCAAAAATCCCAAAATATTATATTACATCAGTGGGTAAAAGGTTTTGTGTAAAAATTTGGGTTTAGATAGGCTTTATGCTAATAATGCCGTTTAATTAACAAAAAGCTTTCAAATTACGCTATTGAGCATAACTCCTAGTTTAGACCTCAAACTGATGTCAAATTTTTAGGACATGTTTATAAATCAGTAACAAAGGTTTTTGTCCTCTCATATTTTCAAAAATCTCGTTTTAAGGTCAAAAGGGCATAATGGTCAACATTTAAGCAATTAACGGAAACATGCAAATGAATCGGATAAATTAGGAACCACGTTTTCTACATTGTTAATTATGTGTTTATTTGCAAAAATAGCTTTCTGTTGACTTTTTATAATTAAGTTTGACCCTACAATTGACCTAGTTAGAGTGGAAATCAGAGGGTGGCCTTTTAAGGGTTTATTACCCACATAATTACCAACTCATAGCCACCTTCAATTCGAAAAATGACTGGACCATTAGTGATTAATCACTAAGTCAAAGCTTAATTACGACGGCTTTGACTTTTGGTCATTAGACTAATAAAACATGAACTAGGAGGGCTAAGAACACTCACAATGGTCCTTAGTACGAATTAGGAGCTGATGGAAACTTGCTTGAAGTCCAGAGAGCTCCAGAGAAGAAGTTAGAATAACTTTTGGTGAAGTGCAAATGAACTAGCAATAACAAGAGCTTATATAGGAGTTTTAAATTCATAAGATCATTCCACCAAGGTCTACAACTGATCCCTGATGAATTCCAAATGTCCCTATGCATGTAATACTGTTGGCTCATCTCCTGGAATCGAAAACCACCATGCAAAGGCGGTGTAACCTGTTGTACCTGCAGCTGTCCATTTTTACTGCCAGCGACGAGCCTTACGAATCGTAAGCAAAAACCCTTACGGTCCGCATCCACCTCTTACGGACCGTAAGTCCAAACTGATGCGGTCCGTAATCGACCCTGAACTGCATCGCCTAGTTACAGTCCTTGCGGACCGTAAGCCTAAGCCCATACGGTCCGCATCCGATGACCAGAAGACAAAAATGTTGTGAACTTTTAGATTTTGACCATGCAATCTCATAAGTTCGAATCTCATGTCATTTTCCAGCAGAGTGGACCATATATTCAGACCTTGTGTGCCCTTGCATGTGATGCCATGCACTTACATGTTCTTGGACTTTGAAGAATGCTTTTAAATGAAGTTTTGTCGTAAATGCACATAGGATTCCACTCTTTGCAAATTTGAATTATTTATCACATTAGTTAATCGGATTTGAATCTATATCAGATGTTTATAAAACATATTAAGGTTTGGAATTAATAAAAAGGTCACTCAGAGGTAATAATTTTAACATGTTGACACCTTTAATTCCTTCAGATATCTTTCAACTTGATCCGGGTTTATAACACGTTTACCCTCCATGACACGTGTCTTTATAATATTGGTCGTGTTTTTACAAGGTGTTACATCCTCACCCCCTTAAAAGAAATCTCGATCTCGAGATTTAATCAAATAAATGAGGGTACTTATGTTTCATTGTGGACTCTACCTCCCATGTGTACTCTGGACCTCTACGGGCATCCCATTTAACCTTTACAATCGGTACATGCTTCTTTCGAAGCTTCTTAACCTGTCGATCTTCGATCGACAAAGGTTTTTCGACAAACTTTAAGCTCTCATCTATATGCACATCTTTATGTGACATAACTAGCGATTCGTCAGCTAGACATTTCTTCAGGTTACAGTTGTGGAACACATTATGAATCCCACTAAGTTCTTCAGGCAGGTTTAACTTGTAAGCCACTGTTCCGATACATTCGATGATCTCGAATGGTCCTATGTATCGTGGGCTTAACTTGCCTTTCTTGCCAAAACGCATTACCCCTTTCCAGGGTGATACCTTAAGTAGAACTTTGTCACCTACCTCAAATTTTAGAGGTTTACGCCTTTTATCTGCGTAGCTTTTCTGCTATCCCTGGCAGCTTTGAGACGATCACGTATCTGCACAATCTTGTTTGTCGTCTCTAGGACTATATCGGGTCCTGTTAGTTGGACATCTCCAACTTCTGCCCAACAAACGGGTGTCCTGCACTTCCTTCCATACAAAGCTTCAAAAGGTGCAGCTTGAATACTCGAATGATAGCTATTATTGTATGAAAACTCTATCAATGGAAGATGATCATCCCAACTTCCTCCTAAATCAATAACACAAGCTCGTAGCATATCCTCGAGTGTTTGTATAGTACGTTCACTCTGACCATCCGTCTGAGGATGATATACAGTGCCGAAATTTAATTGAGTGCCTAGGGATTGCTGAAAGCTTTTCCAAAAATGCGATGTATACCTCGTATCCCTATCAGAGATGATAGACACTGGCACTCCATGAAGAGATACAATCTCGTCCACGTACAGCTGAGCTAACTTATCTGAGCTGTGTGTTTCCTTTATAGGTAGGAAATGGGCTGACTTGGTCAATCTGTCTACTATAACCCAAATAGTATCATTTCCTCGCTTTGTCTTTGGTAACTTTGTGATGAAATCCATAGTTACCATTTCCCACTTCTAGGTGGGAAGTTCAGGCTGTTGCAGCAAACCTGACGGCTTCTGGTGTTCGGCTTTAACCTGAGCACATGTCAGATATTTGGCCACATAAGTGGCTATAGACTTCTTCAAGCCTATCCACCAATAATTTGCCTTCAAATCCTGGTACATTTTATCACAACCAGGATGAACAGAATACTTGGAATTATGGGCTTCTTGAAGAATCACGTCCCGAAGCCCTCCATGGATTGGAACCCATATTCGTCCATTCAATCTTAGGATTCCATCCTTGCCATATGATAATTGTTCAGCAGTGACTCCCAGCTTTTCATCTGGATAGTTAGCTTCTAATACAGCTTCCTTCTGAGCGGCTAACAATCTTTCATTCAAACTGTTCTTCAATTCAATGCTCTTGGCATTGATTCTAATGGGCTTAAACCTTTCCTTTCTGCTCAAAGCATCGGTGACCACATTCGCCTTACCTGGATGGTATCGGATTTCACAATCATAATCATTCAGTGTTTCCATCCATCGACGCTGTCTCATATTCAGATCCTTCTGATTGAACAGATGCTGAAGGCTTTTATGATCAGAATAGATCACACACTTGGTACCATATAAATAATGTCTCCATAGTTTTAGTGCAAACACAACGGCACCCAACTCCAAGTCGTGGGTGGTGTAATTCTTTTCGTGCACCTTTAATTGTCGGGAAGCATAGGCAATGACTTTGCCCTTCTGCATGAGCACACATCCCATCCCTATGTGCGATGCGTCACAGTATACCACAAACTCTTCTATTCCCTCAGGCAAGGTTAACACGGGAGCATTGCTTAACTTTTGCTTAAGAATCTCAAAGGATTATTGTTGCTTAGGACCCCAATCAAACTTGATATTCTTCCTAGTCAACGAAGTTAGGGGTGCAGCAATCCTTGAGAAATTTTCAATAAAACGCCTGTAGTATCCTGCCAGACCCAAGAAGCTGCGAATCTCTGTGGGCATCTTCGGCTCTTGCCAATTCATGATAGCTTCAATCTTAGCGGGATCCACCTGGATACCACGCTCACTAACCACATGTCCAAGGAATTGGACTTCACTAAGCCAAAATTCACACTTTGAAAACTTGGCGTAGAGCTTTTCTTTTTGAAGAAGTTTAGGAATACAACGAAGATGCTTCTCATGATCAGCCTGATTCTTCGAGTAAATAAGAATGTCATCAATGAAGACAATGACAAACTTGTCCAAGTAGGGTTTGCAAACGCGATTTATGAGATCCATGAATGCTGCTGGTGCATTGGTGAGTCCGAACGGCATTACTAAGAACTCGTAGTGACCATAGCGAGTTCTGAATGCAGTCTTGTGCACATCTTCTTCTCTAACCTTCAGCTGATGATATCCTGATCTCAAGTCGATCTTGGAGAAGTAACTGGCTCCTTGAAGCTGATCGAATAGATCGTCGATCCTGGGCAATGGATATCTATTCTTGATTGTAACCTTGTTTAGCTCGCGATAATCGATGCATAGACGCATCGACCCATCCTTCTTCTTCACGAACAGAATCGGTGCTCCCCAAGGAGATGAGCTAGGTCTAATAAATCCTTTTACCAACAATTCATCCAACTGAGTTCTCAACTCTTTCATCTCAGTTGGAGACAACCGGTAAGGTGCTCTTGCAACAGGTGCTGCTCCAGGTATAATGTCGATTCTGAACTCCACTTGTCTATCTGGGGGTAAACCAGGTAGTTCTTCAGGGAATACATCAGGGTATTCAAAAATGATAGGGATGTCTTCAATCTTGGGCTTTGGTTCGTCAATAGTCACCTGTGCCATATAAATGACACAGCCTTTCTTCATACACCTTGATGCCTTAAGCAAAGACACTTGCTTAGGCAACCCGTACTGAGTATCTCCTTGTATGGTAAGTGGCTCACCATACGGAGTCTTGATAACCACTTGTTTCTTGTCACAAACAATCTGAGCTTGGTTATGAGATAGCCAATCCATGCCTATTACTATGTCGTAAATAGGCTGGAGCTACTAGGTGTCATATAAGAGGATCTTGCAAATCTCTAGATACCTGAAGTATGTTATTTTTGTTTTCTTGTATTTTATTTATGATCCGCATGTGGATCTTATTACAACCAAGCCTGTATATTCTTTCATTCGGACACTCAGACATTATGGTTTGTAATAGTTTACTCACCAAGCCTTCCGATGTGCTATTATATTGTGTGTATTGACAATGATGATATCAACTACGTCACGATACTCCCCGCCGGGCCGAACGGTAATACGTGGAA
Organism: Helianthus tuberosus; assembly: GCA_030545235.1. Classification (NCBI taxonomy): domain Eukaryota; kingdom Viridiplantae; phylum Streptophyta; class Magnoliopsida; order Asterales; family Asteraceae; genus Helianthus; species Helianthus tuberosus. Next base: position 97,845,721 of record CM060446.1, on the reverse strand, counting down.
ATATCGGGGTGTGACAGGAACAAAACTACAACACCCAATCAAATACCGGAAACGATACAATTGACGACGAGAAATAATCGATCTTCAGGCGAAATATGACGTGATGAACGACCAAATATGAACTTGAATTTTCTGGGTTTTTGAACGTGATGAACGGCCGACGTGAAGATTGGATGAATCGCATGAAAATACGGATATTTGTTAGAGATTATCGATGATAATCTTAAAAAAATATGTTAAAGATTTTGAAATAATATTTTTATTATGTAACTGATATAGGATTAATAATAAAATGATTTGAATTCAACTTTTTATAAAATTACAATCCTACCCTTGTCAACTATATATGAAATGAAGGGTCCAGATCAGTTCACACAGTTCACTCTTGAGATTTTGTTCACAATTGAACCTAATCCTATATATATATATGTATATATGTATGTATTTGTGCAAGGATTAGTTCACACAATTCACTATCAAGAGGGTTGTTCGCAAATGAACCTAACTCTATATTTAAAAAATTGTATTAGGTATTTGATATGTTTAACTATAAGCATAAATATATTATATTTAAAAAATTGTAATTAAATACATGTATAATAAATCAAATAAGTTGACTTTAAAAGTCAGCATACAGTATGATTAGTTCATCCCTACATATGGTCGCTTTTAGATTTGAATGGGTGCTTATTATTCAAGTATTCTTTAGTAATACGATATACTCATTAAGATTAATATAAAAAACAGAAAGTGAAACAATATAACTTGATTCATGTAACCCTACGTACATAATTTAATTTACCATCAAGTGGTGTTTTAGGGAAAAAAATACGTAGTACAATTATTTATCACATTTACACATACAAACACATATATGTTCACAAAGTGAATATAAAGACATAGAGAAAACTTCTCCAAATAATTAATTAATTTTTGTCAAGTTTTCATTAAAGTTACTCAAAGTTTTTTATCATCTAAAACCACTCAATTTTTATTTGATGGTTCGGCCGAGGAAGAAAGAAGTAGTCTTCAAGGTGGGGTCAAACTTATGCTTTATATCTATATCTAAACTATATTATCATACGTAATATGTATGAAGAGAAAAAACAATTTTACATAAAATTCAAGAGTTTAAGTAATTACACGTGTTAGTATATAAGGTACAATCCTTTAAACCATAAAATCCTAAAATCTATTGGATTTTTAGCATTTTTGCTCATCTTACATCGGATGAGAAATCAACATTGAACGAATAAATGGCTAAGGGCTCCTTGCTTTCCCAATAAATTCATTTTTTTTAACGGTCAACAGAATCAATTCTGAGCACTCTCTTAAGAGAAATGCAAGTCTTCCACCACTTGATCTAGAGATCATTGGCTCCCAATAAATTCATTGATTTTGATTTTTTGCTCATCCCGTATGGATGAGAAAACAGTTTTGAATGAAATAAATGACTATAAAAAGGCTCCTTGCTTTCCTAGAGAATTCATCCATTTTGCATTTTTTGTTCAACCCACATCAGATGAGAAAACAATGTTGAATGAAAAAATGGCTATAAAACGACTCCTTACTTTCCCAAAGAACTCATCCATTCCTTTGTGGAAATACATTGAGTTTTATCCATTGGTTAATAGTAAAACCAAAAAACTTATGGTTAACTTTTAGAGTGTATTTTTTTTATTTGTATAGTTTAGAGTTTATTCGTTTGAAATGCCTAACTCACTTGTTTTAAAGGAAGAGTTTTGAAACTAAGTGGGTTGGTTTGATTAAATTAAAAGAATATGATGAAACGATTTAAATCTTGCTTAGGCGGTTATTACATTGTGGTATTATGTTAATGGGTGAGGTTCATTTGAGAAGAAAATTAAATTGAGAAGAAAAAGAACAAAGGGTACAATTGTAAAACATTAAATAGTTTTTCTCTCATCTCATTTATTATTATTTTTGACTAATTAATTAGTCATAAAGACTATCATTCTCCACACTAATTTTTTTTGCCTAGACACATCAAAAATTATCCTACACATATTGAAATTTATCCTACACAACTCGTAATTCATCCTACACACCTCATAATTTATCCTACACTTTATATTAATTTTTTTCTTTCTTGAAAAGATATATTTTTTTGAAAATAAGTTACAAATTTAATTTAGTTAGCTATTAAAAAGGAAGACTAACAATTAATGATCTATCTAATTTTACCAATATACCCTTACACTCATATTAAATACAAAAATTAAATGAAGTAAAATGAAGCATTCTTATTGGTTGAAGTTTGTTCTTTTTTATTCTTATAAAAAAAAATTTCTCATTTGAACTCTTCACTTATGTTAATTGTATTTAGATATAAAAAGCTCTTGTTAAAAATTAAAGCTAGCCTTCTTGATAGAGGCTTATGTCGATTTATTTAGGATTATTTGTGTAATATAATAGAAGCAAGTGTTGTCATTCAAAAAAAAAAAAGATTAATAACTCGCGTAGTATGATGTATTAGTTAATTTTATAAATTAGCATTTTACATTGAATTTCTACTTTTCCCTATGACAGTCACTTTATTTACTTACATTTATAGCACAAATTAATTCAATATATGCTACAATCAATCTTATTAATTGATCTTATTTGACCCGCAACTCATATTTCTCGTTTTTTAAAGAATTTTAAGTAATATTATACCTTTCTCATATTATATGCTACAATCAATCTTATTAATTGATCTTATTTAACCCACAACTCATATTTCTCGTTACACTACTTTTTTTTAAAGAATTTTAAGTAATATTATACCGGCCTTTCTTATACTACTTTTTTTAAAGAATTTGAAGTAATATTATACCTTTCTCATATGCATATATATGAAGTAATATTATACACACACAAAGTGGTGGTGGTGGTCCATCAAGTATACTGGTGAATTTACTTGGAAATCAAGCAACCTTGCTCTCCATGCCTCTATGGCAAAAGCATCATCACCTGGACTACTCCACATCGAAAAACGCATGTGAACACACACTCTCTCTCTCAGTTTTATTAAATACATTGTAAAATAACTAGTAGGGTGCCCGCGCGATGCGACGGGGGCGACACTTTGGATTGCGGCACTCGTTGATGGTAGTTTTCTTATTTGTATATGATAACATTATTGTGGTGGATATATGTCATAAGTGTTACATGTGGGAGCCTAACACCTATAATGTCTTGCAATGTTCGATCAACTGCCTCTATCGCCTGACGTTTCGTCATCGATGCCTCATCCCATATAATTAACTTGGAGGACCTAATTAGTTGACTTATAATTCCTAAAATTTTGGGACATAGTTTACTATTTATCTACTAAATATCGTAAATTAGTATTAAATAATTCCTAAAATTTTGGGATATAGTTTACTATCTATCTACTAATATCGTAAAATATTCCTAAAATTTTGGAACATAGTTTATCTTCTATCTACTAAATATCAAAGTTTTGTTTTGTTATAAAAATTAATAATGAATAAAGTATAGAAAAACTGTTTTAAACAAGTAAAGATTCGTTTGTTAATAAAAAATACTAAACAAATGACAAAAGTATATTAGTTCAATCGAGATGTAAATTATAAGTGCAATAAAATAACACAAAACATAAACTTCAAATATAAAATAGACTTTATTATTCATGGGATAGTCTAGATCAAACAAAAACAACTGAAAATGAAAAAAAAAACATAAAAACACTTGATATATTTCATCTAATTTCTCTTCTTTTTTGATCCGTTTTTCTTGTGTGTGCTCGAATCAGCAGTATCATCTAATTCATCTTCTTTCATCTTCTTTTCTTTTGATTCTCATACTTCCGATCCTTAAAAAACAAAAATTTAATAAAAAGGTTAAAAAATGATTAAATAAATTTTATAAAAAAAACAAATATTGAATAAAAAATTTAAAAAAGATTAAATAAATTTTAAAATTACATCTTTACTAAATTGACGTTGAAGATTAGACTTGTATGGACTGAACATTGCACCATAAGAAATAATTTCAACACTATTATCACCATCATCCTACAATAAAACACCAAATAATAACATAACGAACTTGTTAATATGAAAGATTATAAGCGAAAATATTACTTAAAAACTAACAAAAACTTGTTCGACAACTGGGGTGTTTAAATTGGTGTGTTGAATCTGAAAAATCAAATAAGTTAGTATTCACATAAAAGTAAATAAAAGAAAACAATTATTCATTATTGCGATATAACAAAACTTATCATAGAACCGACCTTAGAATTTTCAATATCGCATGCTTGTTTTTTCGCATCAAGTGAATTCAGAACTGGCTCCATATTTTAAATCTGTTTAGCAATAGAAATGTAGAATTGTGAGTGTTTGCTATGTATTTATAGTAGTCCATTAGGGTTTAGTTTTAGATTGGTCATCCATTTATTTAGGAAGTTTGTTATGAGTTTTAAGTTTTTAAAATAAGATGCACATATCCTGTTTAGTTTGTTGTGGCATGTTTAATAGGAAGTTTGTTTTGAGTTTTATCTATACTATATTAAACATGCCACAACAAACTGACTATGTACAAGTAAAATTAGGGAATATTTTAGTTTATTAATGCTGTTCAAAACAAAAAACTTGGGTAAAAAACAAATGTTAATGCACGGTAGCTAGGTAATGGTCAAAGCTGGCTTGGGTAAAAAACAAATGTTGGCTTTAATCAATTGTACATTTACGCATCGGCTATTTGTACTTTATGAACGCACGGCGAAACTGAAAAAGACAACTATCGAAACGTTTAAAAAAATGTGCCGATCGTCATGGTACCTTCGGATTTTTTTAAAACATTACGGGTTGTAAGATATCGCAGGAATACATTAAAGAATTAAAGAATTAAAGAGGGGGGGGGGGGGAAGTGTAACTAATTACCCATAATTATGTTAAATGTCAAGGATTTAAATGTAATAGATTGAGGGACTAAAAAATAATTATGGTTTAAAAGACCACTTTACCCTCATTCTAGGGGTTTATTTATAAATAATGAGGGAATAAGTTCTTAACTTTTGGGAATCCTTCCCTCATGTATTATAATATAGTATAGATTCAATAAACTTATATAACCGTACACTAATTAGTAGAGAGCATATTTCCATCTGAAAACATGGTGTGGCATAGGCATGGCTGACCTTAAGAATTCGTGTATTCAGTTTGAGCTCGAAAAAACATGTTCTTAAGCCATAACGAAACTAAGTATTGGGCTCACTAAAGATTTAAACCAAATGTCAATGGGCTAATAACTAATATAAACCATAAGTGGGTCTATGTTGGTGTTTGTATGTGTATACCCTATTAATTTATTTTTTTACATATGCATGTCGGATTTTTTTAGAATAACGAGCCCTTTGAAATATCGGGCCCTGGCCGGTGGTCCTCCCCGCCCACCCTCAGAGCCGGCTGTCACACCCCCAAAATCCACAAGCGGAGAATCACCGCAGGAGGCGTGACTGACCAGGATCAAACCACCAATCATATTGAACCATATAGTAAAGTAAACAAAAATCCAACCACACAATATAATTGGTGTTCAAAACAAGTTAATTAAGATCAAGTTATCAGCGGAAGCATAAAGTGTAAAACCAAAACATAAGTCATAAGTTCATAAAGTTTAACATGGCCACAACTGTCCATGTCCCACAACCACTCCCCCTGCTCGTGCAAGCTCCCTCTAAGCACCTAACGTCTTGCAAGGCATGTAACAACGAGTCAACAACAAAGTTGAGCGAGTTCACTGTTGGTTATCCAGTTTAAAGTTGTTTCAAAATCCATAAGTTCATTCGAAAACCAGTCGTTTATCAGTTCCTTTGTTTCCCAAACCATAACCAGTGGGGGCTACCCCATGTTATAAACCACTAGACTAGTTATATATATTGGCGTCCTTCCCAATCCGAGGACGGAGGTACGTATTCTACCCAACCGAGAATACGCAGGTTAAATGTAGACGTCCTTCCCAATCCGAGGACGGAGGTACGTATTCTTCCCAATCCGAGAATACGCAGGTTTAGTGTAGGCGTCCTTCCCAACCGAGGACGGAGGTAAGTAGTCTATTAGTGGTGAATATACATGACTCGTCTTAGCTTCTTAATCTCATTCCCAACCCACCGGGAATCCCATGCCTTAAGAGTGTGAACTCACCTTGGTTTACTCGGTATGGCTCTTAAAAATAGCTAACGGTCAGAGTTGGTCAATCACGTCCTAGTATGATTACCACTTAATTTATTAGTGACTTCAAATAAGCACGAAGTTCCTACAAGCATCTACCACATAACATGCACTCACTTTAACAGTTCACGCCCATATAAACTTCCCATCTATTACCATTCAAAAGCAAGCATACGATATTGCACATAACACTTTCATTGACATATAACATGTTAGGTCATCCTCAGATATCATACCCGACATTTAGACACGCAAATTACTACTTATGTCGTTTCAGCTTTAACATCCAAAACTGGGCAGTTTTCGGGCATTTTAATAAAATAGTTAACTTATTCTAAAAATTCCCAAATTTTTACAAATGTTGTAAACGATCCAAATATTATTGTGTAAAAATCTCGGGATCCAATTCATTTCCAATTATTTTATAAAAATCATTTACCGGGCTGCAATCAGATTCGTCACTTTCTGACTGCAGTCCACGGAAAAATTCATTTAAAATTCATTGTAAGTCCGATTGACGAAATTCTAGTTGGAAGTTTGCACGGATACTTAAGAGCATCCACAGTAAAAGTTTCAAGCCTAAACTGTAAACACATATCAAGTTATGACACAAAACGTGAGCTGCATTTTCTGCAGAAAAACGCAGCTTTAATTGCTGAACCGAAATAATTTATTTAAAATAGCAAACGATGTCCAAAAATCATGATTCCAGTTCCATTAGAAGCGTATTTCGAAATAACACGTTATAGACTCAAGAAAATCCAGTTTTCGTTAAGTTATGACCCGGTTACAGCCGATTAAAGTAGGCTGTAACTGTCGATCAGATTCTGATTTCGCTACCCGACTTCCCCAACCGAATAATTAACACATTTTACGACCCTTAACGTTTATTTACAACAGATTATAATCATCATACGCCATTTACACTATTAAATCAGTAAAGTTTAACCCAAACTATTCAAGATTCACCCAATCATCAACACCCTAATTAATGCTACAAAATTAATTAATCACGTTGGCTGCTTTTAAAAATTTAATATAATTATATACATACACCTTACATATACATACAGTCACATACATACATGAATTTCACAAAGCACACGTAACAGGAATTCACAATGTACATGGATTTATACGAGTTGTCACATCATCCCCAAGTTGAAAGAAATTTTGTCCCGAAATTTAGCACGTAGTTATTGAGGAAGCTAGTTAGGTTGCGTGGTTTTCCTGGGGTGTCACATAATCCCCCCGTTGGTTTGGAATTTCGTCCCGAAATTCCGCAGTAGCTTCAGCCTCAGTAGTGGTTTCGCTTTTCTCGAACAATTGGGGTTACTTGTGTTTCATTTGGTCTTCTCGTTCCCAGGTAAACTCTGGGCCACGACGGGAGTTCCAACGAACTCGAACAAGGGGTATTCTGGTACGTTTGAGAACCTTAACGTCTCGGTCAGTAATCTCTGCTGGTTCCTCGACGAATCACAGCTGATCGTCGATGGTGAGTTCCTTGAGAGGAACTACGAGGGTCTCATCTGACAGACACTTCTTCAGATTCGACACTTGGAATACGTTGTGAACTCCGCTGAGTTCTTCAGGTAGGTTCAGTTTGTAGGCCACCTTGCCTATTTTCTCTGTGATTTCGAAAGGTCCAACATAACGTGGATTCAGCTTACCTCGCCTACCAAAACGAACCACACCTTTCCAAGGTGAGACTTTTAGTAGCACTCGATCCCCAACCTGGAACTCGAGTGGTTTCCTACGCTTATCAGCATAGCTTTTTTGATGGTCACGAGCTGCCGCCATTCGTTGTCGTATTTGGGAAATCTTTTCTGTCGTGTAGAGAGCGAATCCTGGGCCAGTATTTTGGTTGCCGCCAACTTCTGCCCCGCATAGGGGTGATTGGTGTTTCCATCCGTATGAAGTTTCGAACGGAGCAGCCTGGATTCTGGTGTGGTAACTGTTGTTATACGAAAACTCCGCCGAGGGTAGATGCCTTTCCCAGCCGTTACCAAAGTCGATTACACATACTCGAAGCATGTCTTTGAGAGTCTAGATGGTGCATTCTGCCTACCCATCCGTCTGTGGATGATATGCTGTGCTCATGTCTAGACGCGAGCCAAAGGATTTGTGCATCGCCTACCACAAATCAGAGGTAAAACGTGGATCACGATCAGGAATGATGGAGGTTGGCACCCCGTGCCTAGAGACTACTTCCTTCAGGTAGATGTCTGCTAGAATAGAGAACTTATCCGTTTCTTTGGTAGCCAGGAAGTGTACACATTTTGTTTAGCTGATCCACTATCACCCAAATAGTATCGTTTCCTCGATGAGATCTAGGTAAGCCATTAACAAAGTCCATGGAAATTTGCTCCCATTTCCATGTCGGGTTCTCTTGTTGTTGAAGTAGGCCTGATGGTTTCTGGTATTCAACTTTGACCCTAGCACATGTTAAACATTTACTAACATAGGTCGCTATGTTAGCCTTCATGTGGGGCCACCAGTAGAGAGTTCTGAGGTCTGGGTTCATCTTACCAGAATCCGGATGCACCGAGTAGCGAGACTTGTGTGCTTCGCCCATCACAAGTTCTCGTAAGTTTCCAAAGAATGGAATCCAGTCACGTTCTAGGAAGTAGTGGGTACCTTTTTCCTTGGGTTTAAGTCGCTTTTCCATGCCCCGCATGGACTTATCTAAGAGGTTCCCTTCTTCCAATGCTTCAACCTGAGCATTAAGGATTTGGGCGGAAAGACTGGAGTGAATAGTAAGCTGTAACACACGTACACGCTTAGGTTTAGTTTCCTTACGACTGAGGGCGTCAGTCACAACATTGGCTTTGTCTGGATGGTACTTGATTGCGCATTTGTAGTCGTTAAGGAGTTCGACCCATCATCGTTGTCGCATGCTCCACTCCTTCTGGTCGAAGATATGCTGGAGACTTCTTGTGATCGGTATAAATGGTGCACTTGGTACCGTCCAAGTAATGTCTCCATATCTTGTGTGCAAACACCACTGCTCCCAATTCTAAGTCGTGAGTAGTGTAGTTCTTTTCGTGGAACTTGAGTTGGTGTGATGCGTAAGCAATTACCTTCTCACGTTGCTTCAACACCACCAAATCCTTGGATAAACGCATCACAATAAACAACGAATTCGTGTCACACCCCGATATTTCCACGTATGACCGGTGGGCCCGGTGAGGAGTATCGTGACGTAGTTGGCAACATAATAGTCAAACAACACAATATATAAATGCACAGCGGAAGCAAAAGATAAATATTATTACATTCCGAATATAAAGTAATATCCAGTATTACAACGGAAAGTAAAGGATCCAACCAGGGATACATACTTCACTACATCCCTCTCAGCACAACCGCTGATATCGACAACTGTGTCCATTTCATCCAACCAGGTCATACAATCGATTGCTCCTTTCTCCCCAGTGAAATCCCGGGGTTTGCAGGAAACAAAGTATTTATAGGTACATGACTTGGTACGTGTTTCATTATCGAACACTATCCTCTTGGATGGAACACTGTATTCATTAGATGAATGTCGATCGTCATTCTTCTTTGGTTCCTCTTTCTTAGAGGGCGGCTTGTTATGCGGCTCTGAATGAGTTTTAGGGACAAACTTAGAGTGGGGTACAGATGAGGCTTTACTATGTGTCTCACTATACTCCTTAAATTGCTCTTCTACAGCTTTAGATACAGCTGTTCTCTTCCTCTGACCTTGCCATGTAGCTTTAATTGCTACATAAAAATTAAACAAGGACAAGGTTTATACGGAAGTTTATACAGTCTTATCGTTTTAAACGATTTATTAACCATGGTAATATAAACCATATTGGTTAATTTGTTAGTTACATTTATTTAGTATTTTTATTATAATTTATCCTAGTTATAAAACATTAAGGATATTAAAGTGGCGCAAAGGCCTAGTCACATGGACAGTTTTAAATTTACAAGCCATGACTTCAGAGAATCAAGGCATTAAGGTTTTAATAATAGCACAAATGGCCTAGTCACGTAGACAAGTTTAATTTATAAGCCATGATTTCAGAGAATCGAGGCAATTTAGTAATAGCTCAAAAGGCCTAGTCACGTGGACATTTATAAATTATAAGCTATGATTTCAGAGAATCAAAGCATGAAGGTATATTGGCACAATAGGCCTAGTCACAAGGACATTTATAAATTATAAGCTACGATTTCAGAGAATCAAAGCATGAAGGTTTGAACCTAGTTCATTACCTTTATCTGATAGGGAGTCATTGCTACCACTGTCTTTTGGCTCATGTAGAAATGAGCAAGGGCCCGTAGGCATTTTATTACCACGTATGGTCAAAATATGATCATCTTAATTGATGATGTAAACCCATGATTCAGAGATCATTAAGTTGGGTTAGGGATCTTTTGAAGCATCCATATATAAAAATGACGCGTGTGATTTTAACGAATCACGTCTGCCAGGAGTGTTAACATATTTTTAGATGTTAACAGGGATACGAATCTTTTAAACAGGTCTTACCATCTTGGCCAGGTCTTTATAAGGACACTCAGGCTAGGTTTCACTCTTAAGATTCTTTATAATAATTAACGCAGAACAATTTTTAAATCGAGATGTTAATAAGGATCCGAACCTAAATTGAGGAACTGCCATCTTGGCCGCGTCTTAATAATGACACCAGGCTAGGTCTTGTCCCTTTTAGATTTTGCCATTTTATTATAATGGTAGATCTTGCAAAAGGAATGTTAATAAGGATCTGAACCTAAATTGAGGAACTGCCATCTTGGCCGCGTCTTAATAATGACACCAGGCTAGGTCTTGTCCCTTTTTAGATTTTGCCATTTTATCATAATGGTAGATCTTATAATATAGGAATGATATTTTAAACATAATCGTTCCTTTAAAATTTAAGCAAGTATATGGTTGTCCTAAACGAGACTTCTAATAAAAATGACTTGCCCATGCAAAGGCTAATCAGAAAAATAATCAAGGAAGTAATTAAAAGACAATGAAACAAATTGGAATTTGTCCTATGTTCTTGTCTAGACTCAAGAATGTGCAACTGTGTAACTGAGATTAAACGCAAAAGGCTAGTGTTTAATTCACTCAGTGTTGGCTCTGATACCAACCTGTCACACCCCGATATTTCCACGTATGACCGGTGGGCCCGGTGAGGAGTATCGTGACGTAGTTGGCAACATAATAGTCAAACAACACAATATATAAATGCACAGCGGAAGCAAAAGATAAATATTATTACATTTCGAATATAAAGTAATATCCAGTATTACAACGGAAAGTAAAGGATCCACAGGCGGATCTTAAAACATATCATTTGTTCAACAGACTTTAGACGCCTAGAACTTGCAAGATTCCTTATTAGCGCCCTGAGCTTCCAGCCAATTACGTTCAGTACCTGTCACTTAACCTTTTTGGAAAATACGTTAGTTTTCACTGGTAAATACACTCAACCGACTCATTTGAAAAGAGTTTAAGAAAATTGATTTGAATGCACGTGGCACAAGATATCTTTTATAATTTGATTAAAATGCACAGAGGCAAAATTAACCTTTTTAACTTGGAACAATTATATTTATAACCTTGTGTCACACCCCAAATTTCCACGTGTTACCAGTGGGCCCGGTAGGGGAGTAACGTGACGTGGTTGGCAACATCATAGTCAAACAACACAATATATAAATGCACAGCGGAAGCAAAAGGATAAATATATTACAATCCGTAATAGTGTAACATCAAAGTATTACAACGGAAATAAAGGATCCACAGGAGGATCGCAAATAAAATAACATGGTTCAACAGACTTTAGGCATCTAAGCTTGCGAGACTCTTTATTGATGCTAGGAGTAGCCAGCCAATTCCAATTAGTACCTGCACTTAGCCTTTTTGGGAAAATACGTCAGTTTACACTGGTAAATACAATCAACCGACTCATTTTGAAAAGGTTTAATAAAATGATTGATTTGAATGCAAAAGGCACAAATAATATTTTATAACTTGATTAAAATGCACAGAGGCAAAATTAACCTTTTATAACTTGGGATAATTATTTAAATATATAATACTTGTAGGGATTTACATGTTCCTTATGCGTTCAGTAGCCCGGATCGAGCCGGGTTAAAGATTAATCGACACACCACTATAATTAGGAGACACCAACGGCATACGCCTACGCCGGGTGCTGAGGTCGTGGCCATTCGTAGAATGATGCCAGGGATATCCGGGACAACGGTCATTAACCCCCCAAAGGCTTTAAGTAAACAAAACAATATTAAACGAGACGTCTCAATACTTTCATTATCATTCATTCAATCAAAGATTCGACGCCCCGACCAAGCGGTATTTTATATACCGTACCCCAAGCCCGTATAGGGAAAATAAGTTAAAAGTATTTACCTGAGCTTAAATATAAATTCAATCCCAGCCGTATCAAATCAGCAAGTACAGATAGCTTTTACTGAGCTCCTAAATCTGGAACGAAGGTTTTTAATAACCTATTAGAATCCTAACGGGTCTTTAATTAAGCCTTGACTTAGACCGGTTAGTTTTCAAGAGGGAGATACGGTTCGTACGCTTGATTAAGCGAAGACCGGATAGAATGTGATTTAGACCCGACAAGTTTGAAGACTTGCTTAATATGGGTATTTCATACACATTCTGGATTTTGAGACGAAACTGATAAGTCTTGACCCGTTTCGGCCAATTTATGTAAACTAGTTACATAAACCGAACCGAACGCATATGACGCGTAACGGGTAACCATAAGAGTCCTAAACAGGTTTCCTAAGTTATCATGCCCTAAATATGTTGTGATATCAGTAGGATACCTTCCATAATGCCCAAAACGAGTTAAATCTTATATTAAGCCCCGTAGGGGTATTTTGGTCATTTTAAAGAGTATAAAAGGGATCATTTAAGTTTCTGTGATCCGGGTTTGAATAATTCAGTAAAATAGTTTATTTTAACTTGGTATATCAGTTGGTGTTAAGTCCTATATGACAAAATGGTTTTAAACCCTTACTATGCGCTTAATACGCGTATAACGTTGTTTTAAGCGATTTACGGGTTAAAATAGTATTCTGAGTTTCTAGGTCAGTTTATAAGGTTCAAAACACTAAATTTATTATTTAAAATCAGTAGCAATTGGATTGGCGTTAAAAGGATTTGTAAAACTCATTTTATGGCCTAAAAGGGTATATTCGGTATTTACCGAATTAAGGCGCTAATCCTAGCTTATGATCAGTTTAAAAATAATTAAAAATGTTCAAAAATCCCAAAATATTATTTAACATCAGTGGGTAAAAGATTTGGTGTCAAAACTGAGTTTAGATAGGCTTTACGCTAATGGCGCCGTTTAATTAATAAATATGTTTATAAATACGCCATTAAGCATAACTCCTAATCTAGACTTCCGATTGACGTGAAATTTTGCAGACATGTTCAATAATCAGTATTAAAGACTTTTGCACTTTTACATTTTCTAAATTCTCGTTCTGCGGTCATAAGGGCATTATGGTCATTATTTAGGCATTTAACGGAAACGTCGGATAGTTACGGTTTCGGGTAGTATAAACGCAGAGGATTATACTAACATGTAACTAGGTCCTAATGGAACTTTAAGGCATGTCTAAACCTATATAAATCGGGTCAGAACTGAGGTCAACGCAAAAGTCAAACTTTTGCGTCTTTCGGCTCCGAATCGGTTCTAAATAGAAAGTTGTCGAATCAATCAAGCGTAGACAAGTTATTATACTTATTTTCATGTTGTATGACTGATAAAACAGATTACACGACTTCCGTATCATTCAATATGCGATTAACATTTCTATTGACTTTTCGGAAGAAGTTTGACTCGATCAAACGATATAGTTAAGATTGAAATCAGTGGCTGACCTTTTAGGGGTTTATTACCCATATAAATACCAACTTATAACAACTTTCGATTCGACAAAACTCTGGACCTTTTGTGTTTTATCATGAATTCAAACCGTATTTACGACGGTTTGATTTCTAGGCTACTAACTAAGGAAAACTTGATCGAGAAGGGTTAGACATACTTACACTTGATTAATGAACGATTAGGAAGGCTTGGAAAAGATCCTTATGCTCCAGAAATGTTCAGTTGATGATATGAAGGAATGAACACAAAGTTGACATTATGTAGGACTTTTATATATTGATCAAAGATCATTTGATTGTTGACATGAGAGTCTACACATGTTATAAGATGCATCCAAGTGCCCCCTAGTGACTTAAAACCATCATAGGCAGCCCATGGTATCACAACAAGTCATTTGGAGTCGGTTTGAGGGCTGAACAGGCAGCTGGAAGTTATTTCTGCATCTGGGTAACCCCTGCGCATCGTAGGGTAAAAACCCATACGGTGCGCAAGCCTTCTGCAGCAGGTTTCCAAACTTTCTTTTATTGCACTTTCAGTCCTCGGTCCTTCTAAACATCGCTTTCGCACTATTCTTTGCATCTTAAACCCTTAATATTGACATATAGGGGCTCTAAGACTTATACCCACTTTGTGAAGCCCCCGGATAACTTTGTGATCACCCGAAAAGCCCTAAATTCCAATGTTAACGATTCTAACCCTCACACACGAATTTTATCACAACTTTCTCATACGGTAACGAAACTTGGTGAAATTTTTAAGGTACATTCTAGTGAGCATATTTAATCGTTACAAAGCTTCGGGTTTGCTAAAAGGTCACTCAGAGGTATATCTTTAACATGTTGACACATTTAACCCCTGTAGTTTGTAATCCCTCACTTTCTTTCACAATTCTCTTTGTATGATCCATGATCCATTCGTTTAAGGTTATAAACATCATGTAGGGTTATTGTGAAGTATAAATATTCATTGTTGACACTTTGAACCCTTGTATTTACATAGTTTCATTGTTTGTCAACTTTAGTCCTTCAAGAACATTCTTTCACACGTTCAAAGGTTATGACACGTGTCAAGACATTATAGGACGTAAATTTTCGAGGTGTTACATCCTCACCCCCTTAAAAGAAATCTCGACCCGAGATTTACTGAAACAAGTAAGGGTACTTTTCTTTCATCGTGGATTCAATCTCCCACGTGAATTCGGGACCTCTACGGGCATCCCATTTTACTTTACAATTGGTACTTGCTTCCTTCGAAGCTTCTTAACCTGTCGATCCTCAATCGATATAGGATGTTTATCACATCGTATATCCGCATACCAATTTGTGATAGTGCTCCTTGACTTATTGGCGGAACACCTCCTTCTGTCACTAGTGTGCAATGTATTTCGAGCTCCGTCAAACTCCTTAAATAGGTTTTAGCTTACAAGCTACTTGATCTTGATACATTCGATTTCCTTCGAATGATTTACATATATTCAGAGCTTAACTAGCCTGATAATTTAGCAAATTTGGTACACCCTTCCTGGGTGATATCTTTTGTTAAACCATTTTCCTTAACAAGAACTTAGAAAGTTTGCTATTTTCATAACTCCTTGATTTCCTGCCGTATACTGGCAACCTACAATCGATTATGGATTTGTATGATCTTATTTGTTGTCCCCCAGGCAACTTTCAGATCTTGATAATTGGACTTACCAATTCTCTATCTAACACTAGACATTTAACATTCCATCTATACAAGGTCTCCAAAGGAGTAGCCTTAATACTTACATATCAATTATTATAGAAAAGCTTATTTTAAGGTGAGATGGTTATTCCAACCACTGCTCAAAACTAATATTAAGGAATAGCTAATCCTTGCCGCTAGTCGAACAATTCGACTATCCTGGGCAGCTGATGGCAAATTCTCAATCGTTGCCTAATTAGGGTTGCGGTGACAATGCATAAGCAAAATGAACCGTCTTTCATACCTAACTATACCGAATTCCCAGGATATTGTGTTAGGCTATATGAGCCCTCTATTTTAAACTTAGTTAATCAGGGTTTCGATTTCTCCAATGATGGTACTAACCGTCTTGGAGATTTCATAATAACTCAGCCTTAAACGGAATTTAAACCTTAACTCTACCTGCCACTCTGGGGTAAACAGGGTAATCTTAGAAGAAGATGATCAAGATATAAGGAGGTTACAGAGATTTCCTTATCTCAGGCTCCAGTTCGCTCATCAACGCTTGTGTCTAATAAGTGACACATTCATGTTACAAGTCCACGAATTTCTTGATCTGCTACATTTACTTGGATAATTCCATTCAGGATATCTCCTTTGAATACTACTAGTCGACATTAGTATAATATGACCATTGGGATATCTCAGGGGTTCCATGTATTAAACCTCCATACTGATCAGGCATGGAAGTAATCTATGGGACATACTAGGATACGCCAATCCTCATATGACACTTTTATCAAACATAGTTTGGCATTCGCAGGCGATAAAAACAATGAGAAAAATAATTAAAATAACATATATTGTCGTACTCTATGCAAAGAAAGAGTGCTCTTAGATTTTCGGAAGGATTCCTTGCCGATCTATAAGAATCGGTTACTATGGTTTCCTTGGTAGTTATACCTTGTGGATGATAGTAAAAATTTTGCTAAATTTATGGTTCATGAAGATTTATTATTGCCTGTATTAAAAACAGGACACTTAGTAGAAATTATCATTGATAAATGATAAGGAAGTTTATTGTACAAGTGCTTATATCTAATAAATAATGGAAGTTTCACAAACTAGGCACCTAGCTCAGTTGGCTAGGCGCGCGAAAGGGTGTGGCCGGCCTAGACCCAGGTTCGATTCCGGGGATGGCCAGTTCCACCATTTTTTTTTTTTTAATGTTTATTAATAATTAGTCGTACGGATACGTGTAATTACGAGGGTTGTCTCATAAGGAGTCTTGATAATTAATTGCTTATTATCACCCAAAATATGGGCTTGGTCACAAGACGACCAATCCTTTCCAATTACTATATAAAGTCCTCTTATTAACGCAACAAGGACAGCGGAGAAGAGTAATTCCTAATGGATATAAAATATCCATTTAATATTGCTGCAGTAGTCTCTGAGGTATTATCGACCAAAATTTTTACTTCATACATAACGCTTAGAGTTTTAGCAGGCAGATTTAAAGATTTACAATATCTATTGTCTACAAGAGACCTATCTGAACCTGTATAAAAATACTCTAGCTTATACATCATTTACAAGAAAGGTACCTGTGCTAACGTTGTCATCCTGAACGGCTTCCCTTGCATCCATTCTGAAGATCCTCGCATTGGTCTTCTTACCTTCCTCAGGCTTTTTAGCGTACTTAGGGCAGTTGGTCTTAATGTGCCCCTTATCATGGCAGTTGAAGCATGTTGCATCCTTTATCTTCTTGCACTCTATCGTCTTGTGGTCTTTAGACTTGCATAACCCACATGCAGGTGATCCTGATTGAGACTGGGTCTCAAGCCTGCATTTTCCAAAGTGGCGTTTTTGGCAAGTCGAGCACCTTGGCTTTCCCTCTGTTCGCTGATTACCCTTGTTAGATCCAGACTTAATTGCTTTTCCCTTGGCAGCCGTAGGGCAATTAGTACTGATATGGCCCTTTTTGCCACAGCCATGACAGGTCGCATCTTCCAATTTCTTGCAATCCAAGGCCTTGTGACCCTTGGTTTTGCAAATTCCACATAAATTAGTACGTGGGTCGATTGTGCATTTTCCAACATGTTGCTTCCTGCAGATCTTACATCTGGGTTTTTCTCCTGACTGTTGGTTGTTTTTCAATCCCTTGCATTCATGGGTCTTGTGATTCTTCTCTTTACAGATACCACATCCCCTGATCTGTTCATATATACATTTACTGAAGTGCCTCTTCTTCCCGCAAATCTTACATTCGGGTTTAGCCTCCTTTGGCTTGGACTGGTTATAGTTTAAACCGGTCTTACCCTTTTTACAAATTTGCATTGGGGTATTATTGGCCTTTCGCTTGTGATCCTTCAGTACACGATCTACAACGTTATTTATGGCTGTATTTAACACAGCCTTTAACTCGGTGCTCGTTATATTCAGTCTTACATCATCATTCTGATCAACTGGGCGTTTGTGAGCTTCAGAGGAGTCAGCCATGGTGAAGCTTTGAGGCTACAAACCAAGAAGTAATAATTTGCTTAAAGTATATGGCGAATTGTCGAATTTAATGACTAATTAGCCATGGTGTAAATAAACCATATAGGCCAATAGATAGTACTTAAGTTAATTGATTATGTTCTGCCTAGGTTTGTAAGTAAACCATCCTTGGCTTGTAAACAGAATATAATCCTTCATATTTATTAGACAGGGGACATAAATCACGACTGTCAATGTCGTATTGACATTTTATATAGCACAAGAGCTTGTTCCCAAGGACTCTTGATGGCACAGGGGCCTTGTCATTAGGGAAAAATCTAAAACATAATCGATGATTCCTTTGGATCGGAAAATTCCATAGTTCATTGTCTTGACAAGGCTTTATGAAATAATAACTATCTTTTCATATATACACCTTTTCCCATAGGTACACATCCCAAATGGATGTTTTGATGCGTACATCATGCTCGACGTTTACCAGTCATGATTCCTATTGATCACTTACACTAGCTAAGAGATATGGAAAAATCTTAATATAGGGATGACAAGTGTGATTTTATCATATCACTGTTGTCGGGAGTGTCAACACATTTTAAAGTGTTAACAATGATCTGAATCTCTTTTTAACCAGGTTTTACCATCTTAGCAAGGTCTACAATAACATTCAGGCTAGGTCAAACCTTTTAAGATTCTCTTTTAATATTTAAACTGACAGGAAGAGAATGATATTTATCTTATTCAGGATGCTCACTTATTAATCCTAAATTATAAGTTAGTAATAGTACAAAAGGCTTAGTCAAGTAGACGAGTTTAATTTATAAGCCATGATTTCAGAGAATCAAAGCATTTAGGTTTGAACATAGTTCATTATCTTTCCTGGACAGAGAGTCAAAGACTACTACTGTCGTTGTCAAATTGACGATACAATATGGCCCGTAGGCGGATCAATTGACATTACAAAACGATGTTTTTAGAAATTAATAATCATCACACTGGTGATAGTAGTCATGATAATATTGATCATATTGACTATGAGGCTTGGGCATAGCCCACTGCCTTAGACAAGAACCCTAAGATTTACTACTGTCATTGTCGTAGTGACAATATTATAAAGTATAGCCAGTAGGCACTTCATCACTAAGGATGTCGATAATATGATCATCATATTGATGATATTAGTCATGATCACATTGATCATATAGACTAATAGGCTTGAGCATAGCTCACCACCATAGACAAGGAATCATAAAGATCACAATGTCAGAGACATATTAGTCATGATCACATTGATCATTTAGGCTAATAGGCTTGAGCAGAGCTCACCACCATAGACAAGGAATCATAAAGATCACAATGTCAGTGTCTCAGATGGACAATACGTTATAGCCCGTAGGCACTTCCCTTCTAAGGGATGGTTATAATATGATCAGCTTATAGGATGATATAAGCTATAATTTCTAGATCAATAGACTAGATAAGAATATTGGAAAAATCCAATATATGAAAATAAAAGTACAGAGTTGCCCTAAGCGGGACTTGAAAGGAATAATGTTGTCCTCGAAGGGACTGAAAAAATAAATACGTTTTTATAAGGATTATTGAGGAAATGATCTTCAGCAAAGGAGTTTCTTCTTCATTAAATTCCTGAATGCTTTCTCCTTGGTTGCACGTTTCATCCCAGCCGCTGTACGAAGGTCAGCAATATAAGGCTCCGGGTGTGGAGGATTCCTATTACAGCTTCTTCGCTTGGCGACGTATCCAATATATAAAATTTGGAAGTAAAATTCCCAGATGAGGATTGAGAGTATTCCTATGTTAAGTCTAGACTCAGAAGGTCAAAGAATGTGCTAATGTGTCATTGAGATTAAACATAAAAAGATAGTGTTTAATTCACTCAATGTTGGCTCTGATACCAACCTGTCACACCCCAAATTTCCACGTGTTACCAGTGGGCCCGGTAGGGGAGTAACGTGACGTGGTTGGCAACATCATAGTCAAACAACACAATATATAAATGCACAGCGGAAGCAAAAGGATAAATATATTACAATCCGTAATAGTGTAACATCAAAGTATTACAACGGAAATAAAGGATCCACAGGAGGATCGCAAATAAAATAACATGGTTCAACAGACTTTAGGCATCTAAGCTTGCGAGACTCTTTATTGATGCTAGGAGTAGCCAGCCAATTCCAATTAGTACCTGCACTTAGCCTTTTTGGGAAAATACGTCAGTTTACACTGGTAAATACAATCAACCGACTCATTTTGAAAAGGTTTAATAAAATGATTGATTTGAATGCAAAAGGCACAAATAATATTTTATAACTTGATTAAAATGCACAGAGGCAAAATTAACCTTTTATAACTTGGGATAATTATTTAAATATATAATACTTGTAGGGATTTACATGTTCCTTATGCGTTCAGTAGCCCGGATCGAGCCGGGTTAAAGATTAATCGACACACCACTATAATTAGGAGACACCAACGGCGTACGCCTACGCCGGGTGCTGAGGTCGTGGCCATTCGTAGAATGATGCCAGGGATATCCGGGACAACGGTCATTAACCCCCCAAAGGCTTTAAGTAAACAAAACAATATTAAACGAGACGTCTCAATACTTTCATTATCATTCATTCAATCAAAGATTCGACGCCCCGACCAAGCGGTATTTTATATACCGTACCCCAAGCCCGTATAGGGAAAATAAGTTAAAAGTATTTACCTGAGCTTAAATATAAATTCAATCCCAGCCGTATCAAATCAGCAAGTACAGATAGCTTTTACTGAGCTCCTAAATCTGGAACGAAGGTTTTTAATAACCTATTAGAATCCTAACGGGTCTTTAATTAAGCCTTGACTTAGACCGGTTAGTTTTCAAGAGGGAGATACGGTTCGTACGCTTGATTAAGCGAAGACCGGATAGAATGTGATTTAGACCCGACAAGTTTGAAGACTTGCTTAATATGGGTATTTCATACACATTCTGGATTTTGAGACGAAACTGATAAGTCTTGACCCGTTTCGGCCAATTTATGTAAACTAGTTACATAAACCGAACCGAACGCATATGACGCGTAACGGGTAACCATAAGAGTCCTAAACAGGTTTCCTAAGTTATCATGCCCTAAATATGTTGTGATATCAGTAGGATACCTTCCATAATGCCCAAAACGAGTTAAATCTTATATTAAGCCCCGTAGGGGTATTTTGGTCATTTTAAAGAGTATAAAAGGGATCATTTAAGTTTCTGTGATCCGGGTTTGAATAATTCAGTAAAATAGTTTATTTTAACTTGGTATATCAGTTGGTGTTAAGTCCTATATGACAAAATGGTTTTAAACCCTTACTATGCGCTTAATACGCGTATAACGTTGTTTTAAGCGATTTACGGGTTAAAATAGTATTCTGAGTTTCTAGGTCAGTTTATAAGGTTCAAAACACTAAATTTATTATTTAAAATCAGTAGCAATTGGATTGGCGTTAAAAGGATTTGTAAAACTCATTTTATGGCCTAAAAGGGTATATTCGGTATTTACCGAATTAAGGCGCTAATCCTAGCTTATGATCAGTTTAAAAATAATTAAAAATGTTCAAAAATCCCAAAATATTATTTAACATCAGTGGGTAAAAGATTTGGTGTCAAAACTGAGTTTAGATAGGCTTTACGCTAATGGCGCCGTTTAATTAATAAATATGTTTATAAATACGCCATTAAGCATAACTCCTAATCTAGACTTCCGATTGACGTGAAATTTTGCAGACATGTTCAATAATCAGTATTAAAGACTTTTGCACTTTTACATTTTCTAAATTCTCGTTCTGCGGTCATAAGGGCATTATGGTCATTATTTAGGCATTTAACGGAAACGTCGGATAGTTACGGTTTCGGGTAGTATAAACGCAGAGGATTATACTAACATGTAACTAGGTCCTAATGGAACTTTAAGGCATGTCTAAACCTATATAAATCGGGTCAGAACTGAGGTCAACGCAAAAGTCAAACTTTTGCGTCTTTCGGCTCCGAATCGGTTCTAAATAGAAAGTTGTCGAATCAATCAAGCGTAGACAAGTTATTATACTTATTTTCATGTTGTATGACTGATAAAACAGATTACACGACTTCCGTATCATTCAATATGCGATTAACATTTCTGTTGACTTTTCGGAAGAAGTTTGACTCGATCAAACGATATAGTTAAGATTGAAATCAGTGGCTGACCTTTTAGGGGTTTATTACCCATATAAATACCAACTTATAACAACTTTCGATTCGACAAAACTCTGGACCTTTTGTGTTTTATCATGAAGTCAAACCGTATTTACGACGGTTTGATTTCTAGGCTACTAACTAAGGAAAACTTGATCGAGAAGGGTTAGACATACTTACACTTGATTAATGAACGATTAGGAAGGCTTGGAAAAGATCCTTATGCTCCAGAAATGTTCAGTTGATGATATGAAGGAATGAACACAAAGTTGACATTATGTAGGACTTTTATATATTGATCAAAGATCATTTGATTGTTGACATGAGAGTCTACACATGTTATAAGATGCATCCAAGTGCCCCCTAGTGACTTAAAACCATCATAGGCAGCCCATGGTATCACAACAAGTCATTTGGAGTCGGTTTGAGGGCTGAACAGGCAGCTGGAAGTTATTTCTGCATCTGGGTAACCCCTGCGCATCGTAGGGTAAAAACCCATACGGTGCGCAAGCCTTCTGCAGCAGGTTTCCAAACTTTCTTTTATTGCACTTTCAGTCCTCGGTCCTTCTAAACATCGCTTTCGCACTATTCTTTGCATCTTAAACCCTTAATATTAACATATAGGGGCTCTAAGACTTATACCCACTTTGTGAAGCCCCCGGATAACTTTGTGATCACCCGAAAAGCCCTAAATTCCAATGTTAACGATTCTAACCCTCACACACGAATTTTATCACAACTTTCTCATACGGTAACGAAACTTGGTGAAATTTTTAAGGTACATTCTAGTGAGCATATTTAATCGTTACAAAGCTTCGGGTTTGCTAAAAGGTCACTCAGAGGTATATCTTTAACATGTTGACACATTTAACCCCTGTAGTTTGTAATCTCTCACTTTCTTTCACAATTCTCTTTGTATGATCCATGATCCATTCGTTTAAGGTTATAAACATCATGTAGGGTTATTGTGAAGTATAAATATTCATTGTTGACACTTTGAACCCTTGTATTTACATAGTTTCATTGTTTGTCAACTTTAGTCCTTCAAGAACATTCTTTCACACGTTCAAAGGTTATGACACGTGTCAAGACATTATAGGACGTAAATTTTCGAGGTGTTACACCTTGTATACAGATTTACATGTTCGTTGTACGTTCAGGGCCCGATGTAGAAACCGAGTCAGATTAACAGACACGCCACAAGTATAGGCCCACAAGAGAGTGAGATACCGTTATTACTTAAGCAACTGTCAGGTGTATGCCTACACCCCGTGCTTAAGACGTGGCCATTTTATAATACAATGATGTCAAGGATATCCGGGACATGGTCATTAACCCCTAAAGGCTTTTATTTCAAACAATACAGATTAAACCGGGTTACCTCAATAATTTAATCACAATCCGATTAAACATTCAATACCCGACCAAGCGGTATCATTATACCGTATCCCAAGCCCGTATAGGGAAAATAAGTTAAGAGTATTTACCTGAGCTAGCTCCTGTCTTAAATAGCAAGAATTTAATAACTCAGCCGTATTCACTTAAGTAAGCGTAGGTACCATTTACCGGAATGCTCTAGTCTGGAATGATGGTATAAATAACCAATTAGAATGCTAACGGGTCTTTAATTTAGCCTAAGCTTAGACCGGTTAGTCTTAAGGGAATATACGGTTCAAACGCATGATTAAGCGAAGACCGGAATAGAATGTGATTTAAACCCGACTTGTTCAGAGACTTGTCTTATATGGGCATTTCATACACATTCTGGATTTTGAGATAAAACCAATAAGGTTTGACCCGTTTCGGCTAATTTATGTAAACTTGTGACATAAACCGAACCGTACGCGTAATAAGCGTGACGGGTGTTCATGAGAGCTATATACAGGTTTCCTAAGTTAATTATGCCTCAGATATGTTGTGACATCAGTAAGATGTCTTTCATTATGCCCGAAACGTATTTAAACACAAACTAGGCCCGTAGGGGTAGTTTGGTCATTTAAAAGGTCATAAAAGTGTTTAAGTATTTACCTGAGTTACAGGTCTGATATAATCAGCAAAAATACTTATTTTGGTAAGTTATAACAGTAGGATAAAGTATATATGTGAATTTACCAATTATGACCAAACTATGCACCGTAGGGGCATTTTGGTAATTTCACATAAGCCGAAAAGCTCAAAACTGAAGTCTGAGTTAAACAACTTTTGCTTACTGTTAAAATATCATAATTTACCTAAAATATCAGTAGGTATCACCCTTGTATGTTTAAAAATAGTCTTAGTACATACTATGCACTAAAAACGCTTAATAAGGCGATTAGAAGCCATTTACGGGTTTGATACATAAAGCTGATATTTTTATTATTTCAGAAGGCTTAAAATAACTTATTTATCATATGTAATCAGTAGCAAAAGGTTTGGAGTTGTTTAGATATGTAAAACTCATTTTATAGCCCGTAAGGGCAAAACCGACAATTACCGGATCAAGCCTACGACTATAAGTTATGCTCAGCTTAAAATTAATTAAAAATCTTTAAAAATACCAAAATAATATATTACATCAGTGGGTAATAAGTTTGATATCAAAAAGTAGGCTTAACTAGGCTATACGCTAATTACGCCGTTTAATTAACATAAAGCCTTTAATTTACGCTAATGAGCATAACTCTCAATCTACACCTCAAACTGATGTCAAACTTTGCATACAAGTTTATATATCAGTAACTAAGGTTTCTACACTTTTACATTTTCATAAATCACATTTTAAGGTGAAAAGGGCATAATGGTCAACATATGGGCAATTAACGGAATCATGCGTATTAATCGGTTAACTAATGAACCATGGTGTATAACCACAGAGGGTTATACTAGCATGTAACCTGGTCCTAATGAAGCTCTTAGGTATTTCTAAATCATACCAAAACGGGTCAGAACTGAAGTCAAAGCAAAAGTCAAAGCTTTGCGACTTTCGGCTCCGAACCGGGTCTTTACAGAGAATTGTCGGGTTGAACATGTTTAGACATGTTCTTACACTAATTACTAAGTTATAACAATGATCCAACAGGTTGTATATGTTCTACATTGCTAATTATGCATAAATTGTAAACTAAGTATCCTGTTGACTTTTTAAATACGAGTTTGACCCGACATTAGACCTAGTTAGAGTGGGAATCAGGGGGAACCCTTTTAAGGGTTTATTACCCACATAATTACCAACTTATAACTACTTTTGATTCGACTAATCACTGGACCATTAGTGATTAATCTTAAAGTCAACCGTTAATTACGACGGTTTGACTTTTAAGCTATAACTAAGCTAAAACTTAACTAAGGAAGGTTTAGCAAACTTACCAAGGTCCTATGCACGAAATGTGATCACTTAGGAGAAGTCCTTGGCTCCAGAAATGCTCCAAATGTGCAGAAGAAGGTGTGAGGGACTTGTTGCAACTCATGGCCTTTATATAGTGTTTTAAACACCACAAATTGTTGACAAGCAAGTCTAGTACTGACCACAAATCACTAACATGTGTCCCTAGTGCTTAGGGGGTGCCTAGGGGTCGCCCACAATGCAAAAAGATCGATTAAAGGTCGGATATGTGCGAAAACAGGAAGCTGTTCGCATTTTCTGCATCTGACGTCCTGACGCGGCCCGCGTAAGGTTTCATTATCCTTTACGCGGCCCGCCTGACCCCTATAAACAGATTTTTCATTTTCTGTTTTCCACATCTTGCCCCTTGGCTCTTCGAAAGGTCAACCAAGCTTATATTTTGCAATTTGACCCCTTATTATTTACCTACAAGGGCTTTAGGACTTATACCCTCTTTGCCAAGTCCCTGGACACTTCTGGTTAACCCGAAAAGTCATAACTTTCAACGTTAACGCTTTAACCCCTCGCTTACGAATTTGATCATAACTTTCTCATACGATAACGAAACTTTATGAAATTTATATCGTGCATTCTAGTGAGCATACTTAACAGTTACAAAGCTTCGGGTTTGTCAAAAGGTCACTCAGAGGTATAACTTAAACATGTTGACACATTTAACCCCTGTAGTTTGTAATCTCTCACTTTTAGCTTCGTATGATCCATGATTTATTCGTTTGATGGTATAAACATTATGTAGGGTTAATGTACAATATATTTATTCACTGTTGACATTTAGAACTCGTATTTTCATATACTTTTCAAGTTTATCAACTTTAGTCCCTTCAGAACATTCTTTCACACGTTCAAACATATGACACGTGTCAACGCATTATAGGACGTGAATTTTCGAGGTGTTACATCCTCACCCCCTTAAAAGAAATCTCGACCTCGAGATTTGTTAAGGTAAAGGAAGTATTTTCTGCCTCATATTGGGCTTAATCTTCCTCAGTACCTTTGAGCCTCTAAGGCACTCCAATTGACCTTTATAATAGGTACATGTATCTTTTTGGAGCTTTTAAATCCTGTCGATCCTTAATCGACACAGGTTTCTCATCATATTATAAATCTGCATATCATTATGTGATAATGCTTCTTGACTCCTTGGTGAAACACCCTTCAGTCACTTGTGTGTAATGTATTGTGAGCTCCGCTAAGCTCCTTAAATAGGTTTTAGCTTATGAGCTGCTTGATCTCGATACATTCGATTTCTTCGAATGATTCTATATATTCAGAGCTTAACTAGCCTGATAATTTTAACAATTTGGCACTCCCTCCCTTAACAAGAATTCAGGAGGTTTGCTACTTTCTTAAATCCTTGGTTTTTCTGCCGAATACTGGCATCTTACAGATGATTATGTATTTGCGCGATCTTATTTGTTGTTTCTAATGCAACTTTCTGATCTTGATAATTGGACTTATCAATCTATTGTCCTATCAATAGGCGTTTAACATTCCATCCATACAAGGTCTTCAAGGGAGCAGCCTTGATGCTTATATATTAACTATTATAGAAAAGCTTATCTTAAGGTGAGATGGTTATTCCAACCATTGCTCAAAATTAATCTTAAGGAATAGCTAATTTTTACAGTTAGTCGAACAAAACGACGATCCTGGGTAGTTGATGGCGAATTTTTTTTAATCGTTGTCTAATTAGGGTTGCGGTAAATGTTGGTGCATTAAATGTCTGCTGATTACGTCATAATCAAGTCTTGTGTCTAGAATTGATTGGATGATCACACATTAGGGTTTAATTAGGGTTTGTTTGAGTTTAACTTGAAGATTTCGCTTGAAACATCTTCAAGCGAAATCAACAGATGAAGATTTCGCTTGAAATGATCTCAAGCGAAATCATCTGCCTATATATATGTGTTGTGTGTTTCATTTGAGAGGGAGAGGTCATAGTGTGAAACACGAAATGCTGTCGGATTTGTATCAGAAAACGTTGTACAAGCACTCAAATCAATCAGAAAAGAAAGATTAAAAGGATTAGAGCTGTTATGACTTTGTTTACGTTGATTCCGCCTTCGTATGCAAAGATGAACTGCCTTAACTGACGGTTTAAGGTCGTAGAACGGTCCAACAAGTGGTATCAGAGCTCAGGACGAGGAGTTCATACCATAGCAGCGGATTCTCTTCTTTCTACTCATTTCTTTTTATATTTTTCAGATTTGAACAAGTTCCAACGGTCGAAATGGTCTGATTTTTGAGTATCTTGTGTAAAACTGAGTTTTAACAAAGCCTACAAAGTTTCGGACTAAAATTCAGACTAAAACATGTTAAAAATGACTTAAAACAGGGTTTCGCTTGAAAGTGTTCGTAGGTTATAATTGATTTCGCTTCAAAATCAGACAATTTGGATTGATTTTGGACTATTTCGCTTGAACATCTGAAGCGAAATAGTGTTGTGATCTTGGATTTCGCTTGAGTTCATCTGAAGCGAAATAGAGCTGCTGGTTTTCGCTTGAAGGTTTTAATCAGTTGAAGCGAAATAGTTGATTTCGCTTTAATCAGTTTTAAAGACAGATTTCGCTTGAACAGTTTTAAAAGGAGATTTCGCTTGAACAGTGTTATATTGAGCTGATTTTGCTTGAAGCTGATTACTTCAAGTATTTCGCTTGAACTTGCTAAATTTTCAAAACCTAAAAATTTTCTAAGTGTTTGACTGATTTTTCAGGTACGTTCAAAATGGATGATATTTTCTTGAACCCGTTTAGCGAGATGTACGCATTTGCAGGAAACTCGGGAGATGATACTTCTACAAACAATAACAATACGAACGAGAACGAGAATACTCCGAAAGAAAAGAAGAAGGAAGCTTGGGAATCGGAAAGCGCTTTCGGAACGTTCAATAAACCCCCAAAGCTAATGGCTATTGAGGAATACAGTCGGTGGTCCAGAAAGTTCGAAGACTGGTTGATGGCATTCGCATTTACTAGCTGGAAAAGTTTGAAGAATGGTTATGCCAATGGAAAGAAACATGGTGAAACTTTAAGAGCAGCTGAGGAGATTGATTCATTTGTAGCTAAACAAAAGTGTGTGGCATTATTATTTCAGTCAGTCCGGGAAGACATTATTGCCTTGATCGACTATTCAAATGCAAAAGATCTTTGGGAAAAGCTTGAAAAGAAATGTACTGGTAGTCAAGAAATTAAGAAAAACAAAAAGAAACTTCTTAGGAAAGAGTTTGATCTGTTTGGTTATCTTAAGAATGAGTCAGTGTCTAAAATGATAGAAGGGTTTGGTCATCTGAAGCTGGAATTAGTAAGACATGATATCGACATTCCTGAAGAAGATCTTATCGACAAATTGTTCGATTCGTTACCTGACGAGATGGATTGGAGATATTATGCGCTGATGCTAAAGAATACCATCAAAGAACCAGAAAAGCTGACATTAGATTTGCTAATTGAGAAACTCGAGAGTCACGAGTTGGAGTTGAAAAAGACTTACAAAGTTAATCATTCATCTTACCAGCAGAATTTGGATTTGTATTATCCAAAGAGTATGATGCCAAAAGCAACTTCTCCAAAAACTGCGTTTTCTGCTGAAAATGTTTTGACAGCCGGAAAAGAAAGTTAAAGTGGTCAAAGCAGTGGAAGTCATAGTGGTTATCACAGTGGATCTTCATCTTCTGGAAGTCATTCTGATGCAAAGAATCGTTTTCAATGCAACATTGCAATAGACTTGAAGAATGCTCAGAACTTTGATGAGGAATCGGCCAAGCAGCAGATGATCTTCCTAGCCTCGGTGTTGGAATCATATGAAGGGTTGGTAGCTGGGAAGATAGGCAACACAAATCTGACGAAAGAAGATTACGATCAGATTGATCCGGAGGAAATGGAACTGATCGATATTCGTTGGGCTATGGCAAGTGCTGTTCGTCGTGCACAAAGATTCATGGAAATTACAGGCAGAAAAACAATTGGTGGTGCTTCTACCAAGCTGGGATTCGATTAATCGAAGGTGACTTGCTTCAAGTGTAAGCAGAAGGGTCACTTCAAACGAGAATGTCGAAACGCTTATGCTGATGAGTCAGAGAACCCTTTCAGAGATGATTACTACAAGAAGGCGATTTATCACCAAAATAAATCTGAGCCGCCTAGATTGAAGCAGGTTAAAGACAACAGAGAGAAATCTAGAGCTCTTGCACTGATTTACGATGATGAGGGTTATGATTGGAGTCAAGAGGTTTTACCGGAAGAAGATGCGGTTGGTTACGCATTCATGGAGAAAAATGACGATCCTATTCCGTGGAAAGACGATCGAACTGAAGAGCAAAAGTATAGTTACAGAAAAATGATAGCTGAAAACAAAATCATTAGAATATCTCGTATCTTTCTGGATGCAAGGAGAGCCAATAGATGGGATCCAGATAGAGAGTGCTATCTTGATGAGTATGGAAATATTGCAATCGATGATAGTACACTTGATATTGAAGCCATAATCCAGCAATACAAAGAAGATGATGAGTATTGGCAACACAAATGGTGGGGAACTCCAACTTCTAAAATGATTGAAGAAGAGAAGGAGAAAGAGAGAAAAGAGAAAGAAGAGATCGAGAAAGCAAAGAAGATTGATACTGGAGTTATTGACACAACGCAGGAGTTGACTGCTGAAAATCTTGGAAGAATGGCTGACAAAGTGCTAGCTGCTAAGGCACTTGAGGTAGACTCTAACTCCGTGTCTGAGTCAAAAAGCCAGGTCAGTTCAGATGTGTCAACAAATGTGTCAGGTAAGAAAGTTGAAGGAAATGCTGATTGCAAAAATTGCAACAAAGATTGCAAATTTTGTAGCACAATCACGTATCTCAACGGGGAGAAAGCTGATGATCTGACAGCTAAAGTCAGAAGCGTTGAGAATCAGATTATTGATTGTGACAAAACAGTTAAAGCTTCAACTGAACGGATAAGAGAATTAACTAAACAAATTGAAAATGATAAAATTGATCATGACAAAATTAAACAAGAAAATGAAAAGTTGATTCTTGAAAACCGTCAGATTTCTGAAAAATTTGAAAAACTAAAAGGCACATTGAAAGATTGTGATGATCGAAATGGTAAAACTTTTAAAGAAAATGAACATCTAAGAGCAGTGCTTAGAGTTAAAGAAGAATCAATCAATCAACAACTGGATGAAATCGCTAAATTGAAACTTAAAGTTCAAGAGGCTGTAATCGAAAATGAGCGAATCCAGTTGAAGCTTAACAGTTACAGCTCCGCAAGCTTTGTTTTGCAACATATCATTCCCAAACCCATCGGGAAAGACAAAGCGGGCGAAGATGTGTATTGTGATGGAACTGGGGTGGGGTTTCATCAAGTTCCACCACCTGTTCTTGATAATTACACGAAAAAGCAATCTGGGTTGGTTGAAATTGATGAGGAAAAAGAAGTTAAACTTCCAGAGAACATTGATGTTACTTTTACATCATCTGATGATAGTGTTCAGACAGAGATTGTTAAGAGCACAGCTGAAAGTGTTTTAATGTCTGATTCAACTGAAGATGATGGGTGTTTCTTGGACAAATACATTCAGAAATCAAAGTCCAAAAACAACTTAAGTGATGAACCGGGTCTTGTGATGTACAAGATGGCTGGATCTGATAAGTTGTATTCGGATTCTGAGTTTCCAATTGAGAATGTTAATGTGAAGAAGTTGACAAATGTTTTCAAATTGGTTGAAGTTGAGTTGTCGGATGTGAACAGTTTGAGTCAAACAAAAAGGCAAATGAATTTTGAGAAAGATAAAGCTTACTACAAAAAGCCTGTTGTTCCACCACGTTTTTATAATAACAATCGAAACAGTTGGTCAGGTGGTTATCGGAGTGGTAAGAGTTATCAGAAAAAGAGTTTTCAAAACAAAAAGTTTGCTGAAAAGAAGGTGTTTGTGAACAGTTCAAGTTCACTTTCTGATGAGGAAAATGAAAATTTTTCAAAATCAAACAAAGAGTTCTTTGAGAAAAGAGCTTCACATTATCGGTCTGAAGGCATAAGTCTAGTTATGGATACTAG
Organism: Helianthus tuberosus; assembly: GCA_030545235.1. Taxonomy (NCBI): domain Eukaryota; kingdom Viridiplantae; phylum Streptophyta; class Magnoliopsida; order Asterales; family Asteraceae; genus Helianthus; species Helianthus tuberosus. Next base: position 97,813,787 of record CM060446.1, on the reverse strand, counting down.
AACATGTTTTAGATGTAACAAAGTTGGTCACATTGCAAGAAATTGCACCAACTCCAAGCCTAAGATTGAAAATGTAAAGATTCAACAGAAGAAAGTTGATGTGAAGGGTAAAACACCAATCGTTGTTGAGAAAAAGAATGTGAAAAATAATAACATCAAAGTGAAAAATGAACCTGTAAAGAAAGTGGTAACTAAAAACGACAAGTTTTATAAACAGGTTGCATTATCTCAACAAGTTTGGATACCAAAAACTGAAATGAAAATTTCAACTTCTGAAGTGAAAAAGGCTGAAGAATCAATTTCGGTTGATTATGATGCAAATTTTCCACCTTTGAAGGCTGAAAATTTCAAAATTCAAATTGCTAGAGTCAAGGTTACACCTAAGGCTGATGAGGCCTGGGTGGACACCATGTTCGAATAAGCAGTTTGAATTGCCGGAGCTTCCTTGTTCGCGAAGCATGAATCGGCATCTTTATTGTAGTTGGTTAAATTGTAGTTTATTTTGTGAAGGATCTTCCACAACTGATATCCAGATGGATTATGGATAGTGGTGCATCTCGACATATGACAGGAAAAACCGCGTTGCTGTATGATGGGAGAAACATTAATGGTGGTTATGTGGGATTTGCTGGTCATGAAGGTGGTAGAATTGTTGGTGAAGGAACGTTATCCAATGGGATTGTAACGTTTGAGAGAGTTAACTACATCACTGAGCTGGAGAACAATCTGCTTAGTATCTCGCAGATTTGTGACAATCAGTATACTACTCACTTCACTGATAAAGAATGTTTGATCTTGAAACCTGGTTTTGTTATCCCTGAAGAATGGATTATCATGAGGGCACCTAGAGTGAATGATTTATATGTGTTAGATATGTCTGTAGCAACTACAACTACTGGTCAAGCACATTGTTTCGTGTCTAGAGCAACTGAGAAAGAATCAAGATTGTGGCACCGAAAGATGGGGCATATACATCTTAGAAAAATGAATCACTTGGTGCACAATGATTTGGTATTGGGAGTTAATATCAAAGGTTTTCATCTGGAAGGGGAGTGCATTAGCTGCATCAAAGGCAAGCAGAAGAAAAAGTCACACCCTACAAAGAAAGTCAATTCAGTTTCGAGACCTCTGGAAAGACTTCACATGGATTTGTTTGGTCCTGTGAATGTTAAAAGTATTACAGGAGATTACTATTGTTTGGTCGTTACTGATGATTATTCCAGATTTTCGTGGGTTTCTTTCTTGAAGACGAAAGATGAAAGATGAAACATTTGACAGTTTGATGGGGTTGTTCAGGAAAATTGAGAATTTGTACCAAAGGCGTATCAAGAGAATTCGAAGTGATAATGGTACTGAATTCAAGAACAGTAAGATGGAAGAATTTTGTGATGAAAGAGGTATTTTGCATGAGTTTAGTGCTCCGTACACTCCGCAGCAGAATGGAGTCGCAGAACGCAAAAACCGGACACTAATCGAGAAGGCTAGAACTATGCTCGCAGATTCAAAGTTACCGATTAATTTTTGGGCTGAAGCTGTTTCCGCCGCATGCTATACGCTCAACAGGGTTCTTATTGTCAAGAAGTTCAACAAAACGTGTTTTGAGCTAATCAATAACCGCAAACCGAATTTGAAGTATCTAGAACCGTTCGGGTCACCTTGTACGGTTATAGAGCCTTTTGGAAAGTTTGGTCCGAAGTGCATTGAGGGAATATTTGTTGGTTATTCAAATCCATTACGACGTGTCTTCGTTCCAAGTGAGAAGCGGATTATTGAAGCTGCCAATGTTGAATGTCAAGGTTATACTATGCCGCCTCAGAATCCTGGTGATTCATGGCGTTATCATTATGACAAACTTTGGGATTCGTTTGACATGAGAGAAGAATCAGAGGATGATGAAGATTTCTTTGATGAGTTGGATATTTTGCGTGAATATGAGTCGCAGTTAAGGTTCCCAGCTGAGTATTCGAGGAGACCACGGGAAACTTCAAATGACGATGAAGCAGGTCCGAGTAATGCTGGTGAACATGATGATATCCAACAGAATGAAGTTGCTCAGGATAATCAGTCAATTCAGAATGATAATCTAGAAGCTGAAAACATGGCAGTATTTGATCACGGTGATTCAGATTCAGATTCTGAGGGGGAGCAAATTCAGATTTCAGGTCAAACAAACCAAGTTGGTGATCAAGATGCAGAGCAGAATGTTACTAATCTGGAGGGAAATGTAGAGGTTCCGAGTGAAGTGATGCCGCGAACTTTCTCATATCATCCAGAGGAGTTGATTATAGGAGAATTGCAAGCTGGAGTTCGCACTCGAAATCAGATTGATAAAGGGCTTACATGTTTTTATACAAAAGTTGCTCCTTTGCAAACTGAATTCTCATTAAGTTGTTTTATTTCGCAGATTGAACCAAGAACTTACAAAGAGGCGCTTACTGAAGATTCTTGGGTCAATGCAATGTAGGAGGAACTTAGTCAATTTGAGAAATTGGGAGTGTGGAAGTTAGTTGATTTGCCGGATGGTCAAAGAAAGATTAACACTAAGTGGGTGTTTAAATGCAAGAGGGACGATAGAGGAGTGGTTGTAAGGAACAAAGCTCGACTCGTTGTTTAGGGATTTAGTCAACAGGAGGGAATTGATTTTACTGAAGTTTATGCTCCTGTAGCACGACTAGAGGCGATCAGAATTTTCCTAGCATTTGCGTCTTGGAAGAACTTCAAAGTTTATCAGTTGGATGTTAAATCGGCGTTTCTTTACGGGAAGGTTAAAGAGGAGGTTTATGTCGGTCAGCCGCCGGGCTTTACCGATCCAATCCACAAAAACAAGGTCTACTTATTGGACAAAGCGCTGTATGGTTTACACCAGGCCCCGAGAGCCTGGTACGAGACTTTGTCTCAACACCTACTAGCCAACAAGTTCATTCGTGGAAAAGTGGATGCTACTCTCTTCACTAGAGAAGTCGATGGTCATCTTCTGATAGTTCAGATTTATGTGGACGATATAATCTTTGGGTCGACAAATGAAAATCTATGCAAAGATTTTGAATCAGTGATGAAGCAGAAGTTTGAAATGTCATCAATGGGGGAGATGAAATTCTTTCTGGGATTACAAGTTGAACAACTTCCTGAAGGAATTTTTATTCATCAGTCAAAGTACGTTCATGATATTCTAGAGAAATTTGGGATGTCAAGTTCTACTCTAGCTGCTACCTCACTTGCAACAAATCATGGGATTCACCCAGATCTCACCGGAGACAGGGCTGACGAAACATTTTACCGTTCCATGATAGGTTCTTTAATGTACCTAACTGCTTCACGTCCTGATATCATGTACCCAACGTGCCTCGCAGCAAGATTTCAGTCTAACCCAAGAGCATCGCATATGATCATTGTGAAGAGGATATTGCGCTACCTGAAAGGAACTCCTTCATTGGGGTTGTGGTATCCTAGAAAAGGCGACTTTACGCTCGAAGGGTATTCCGATTCGGATTTCGGATGCTGCAAAGTCAATTCAAAATCAACAACTGCAGGATGCCAGTTCTTTGGTCCTAGATTGGTTACCTGGCAGTGTAAGAAACAAACGTCTGTGGCGTTATCTACTTGTGAAGCGGAGTATGTTTCTGCTAGCAGTTGCTGCTCTCAGATCTTGTGGAAACAGCAACAGATGCGCGACTACGGTTTGCAGTTTCTTAACACACCTCTTTTTGTTGATAATGAGGCCGCTATAAATATAACAAAAAATCCAGTACATCACGCTAAAACTAAACACATAGAAATTCGTCATCACTTTATTCGTGATTGCTTTGAGAAAAAGTTGATACGAATTGATAAAATTCACACTGACGAACAGAAAGCTGATTTACATACCAAAGCTTTTGATAAAAATCGGTTTAAATATTTGTTAAAACTGAACGGTATGAAGCTTCTATCGGTGTTGGATGGCATAATTGGCGTTGATGAGAGTACTGTTGCGGATGAAGACGAGAAACAATCTGCAATGGTTTGTCGAATTTTTACTTGTTTTGGTATTTAGGGGGAGTAGATGTTTGTACATAGTTTATTTTCAGAAAATACAAAAACAGTAAAAAATGTAAAATACAAAAACATGATAAAATGAAAAAGAGCTTGTGTATATAGGGAAAATGATAGTACATCAGCTAGACGATCACAGTATGCTAAAGATTTGTAAAGTATAAAAGAGTTAAACAATCTCACTGATGATGTGTTGATAGTTTTCATACATTTAGTAGATTTATTCGGGATATAAACCTAAAATTCAAACTTGTGAATTCGTGGGGAACACTACTTGGATATATAGGTAACCCCTGAAATCTCGTTTGAAAGGTCTCTTAATCTGATATACTAGGTCTTTATACTCTATGATATCTGGGGTATTATTCCGGGACTTCTGCTGAACGGTGGTTCTGACCTAGTCCCTGGCTAATACTTGCTGCAATGCTTGAAACACAGCATTAAACCCTCAGCATGCTGAAACAATAAAATTGATAAATGCTGCTGTTGTAAGCAAAAAGATCCTCTAAAGGGGACACACCAAAAAGTCGAAGCTGATATCTCTCTGCGTATACGGAAGTATCGATCTGAGATCCCTCGGCCCTCGCATACCTAAATTATATACAGATATCATTGTAGTATTCTCACCTGTAAGACTGATTATTGAGATTCTGGATACGGGAGTATATTCAAGAGGTGGGACACATGAATGATCTAAGTTCTTAATTCATCTAAATCGTATCCTGAGTAAGTTGAAATTTGTATGAGAATTTAAGATGGATCAGTATATCGACAATCGAGGTGAATTGTTTAAGTCTGAGTATGAAATGTAGCTTAACGGTACTTGTGATTTGTCTGAAAAGCTGATATGATTCCCTGACACGCTCGCCAAAAATATGTTTGTAAATAGTTTACTTTGTTAATTTTCTGCAATTTAAGTTTTCTGTATTTCATTTCTTAGTTTAGAATACTTTGATAAAATTCAAAAAGATTTTATTTCTGCTTTATTTTCCGACAAACCAAAGTGGAGAGTTGATTGTTGGATTCTCAGATGTTTGAAGCAGATGCAGGAGATTCTGGACTGAAGAATGAGGAGAGCGTATCTTTGTTGAAGTTTGAATTGTTTGAAATGTCAAAAACAAGTTCATTAATTTGATACTTGTTATTTTCAGAAAATGTTTGAAATTGTTGTTTTAAATTCAGTGCGATTCGTCAATAGATCAACCAAGGTCATTAATTTGGACTTGGTAGATTAATCAAGTGATCAGGGTCATTAACTTGGACCTGAATACTTGAGTGGATTGTTAAAGCTGATTGAGTTTGTGGTTTATGATTGAAAAAGATAGAATGGTTATGTTTGTTTGTTGAGAAACAGGTTTGGACTTCATTATTCCCAACAGAAGCTAATCGTCAAAAGCTTGAACCAGATTTCTCAGATTCTAGCATATCGAGAGGGGGAGTTTGTGAAAGGGGGAGTCTGGATCAACAGCCAAAGGGAAGATTGAAGTTTAAAGGTTAAAGCTTGAAGATAAAGATTGATAAGAGTTTTTACAATGTTTGAAGATTGTTAAAGACAAAGACTTGAAGCCAAAGACTTCATCAACATCCAAGGGGGAGTCTGTTGGTGCATTAAATGTCTGCTGATTACGTCATAATCAAGTCTTGTGTCTAGAATTGATTGGATGATCACACATTAGGGTTTAATTAGGGTTTGTTTGAGTTTAACTTGAAGATTTCGCTTGAAACATCTTCAAGCGAAATCAACAGATGAAGATTTCGCTTGAAATGATCTCAAGCGAAATCATCTGCCTATATATATGTGTTGTGTGTTTCATTTGAGAGGGAGAGGTCAGAGTGTGAAACACGAAATGCTGCCGGATTTGTATCAGAAAACGTTGTACAAGCACTCAAATCAATCAGAAAAGAAAGATTAAAAGGATTAGAGCTGTTATGACTTTGTTTACGTTGATTCCGCCTTCGTATGCAAAGATGAACTGCCTTAACTGACGGTTTAAGGTCGTAGAATGGTCCAACAGTAAACAATGCCTAAGCAAAATGAACCGTCTTTCATAATTTACTATTCGGAAATCTCAGGATACTGAGTTAGGCTTTATGAATCTATATCTTAAAACTACTTAACCAGGGTTTTCGATTCTTCCAATAATGGTACTAACTGTCTTGGAAATTTCATAATAATGCAGCCCTAAATGGGATATAAATCTTAACGCTACTGCCTCTCGGGAGGTAAACAGGGTAGCCTTAGGAGAAGATAATCAAGGTACAAGGAGATTACAGAGATTTCCATATCTCAGGCTCCAGTTCACTCATCAACGCTTGTGTCTAATAGGTGACACATTTATGTTATGAGTCCACATATTTCTTTACCAGGGAATATTTATTTGGACAATTCCATTCTGGATATCTTCTTTGAATACCATTAGTTGACTTTAGTACCATATGATCATTGGGATATCTTTGTGGTTCCATGCATTAAACCTCCATACTGATCAGGCATGGAAGCAATCTATGGAACTTATTAAGATACATCAATTTTCATACGGCGGTTTTGTCATACCATTTGGTATTCATAATCAGTAGAGATCAAAGAGATATCAATTTCATATGATGATGTACTTTATCTGGAGGGGGAGTACATTAGGACTTTCTATGGTTTACTATTGTAGTATCAATAGTGTAGGATCGTTTGCTGACCCGAACGAGTCGTTCAGAGGTTGTCTCTTGCGTTTCAGATGCGGAATAATAAGAAATGCAAGTAGAAGTAGCTTATTCTTCTTCCTAACTGCTTGTTTTATTGATTTGAAACGTTTTACAGCTCGATCTTCACACCGGCAGAGCTTTGGCGTGGAATTTCACATACATGTTATGAGATCCGCCCTAAAGACCCCTATATATAGAGTTTCTGGTTCGCTTATATGTCACATGTCCATAAAAGCGGACCAGACATGTACATATAAGCTGACCAGACTGACAAATAAGCGGACCAGCATCCATATGTCCCTATGAGCGGACCAGACATATAACACCTATACAGACTCTTGTTTTCTCGTATTTCATGCCCTATGCTATACAATACAACGTAAGACCTGATCCTAGACACTTAGACGGAATCAACAGATGTAGTGCACCAACAGACTCCCCCTCAGATGTTGATGGAGTCGCCTATACACTCTGACTGCAAAACCGTGTCTTCACATCTTCAATCTAGATCAGTCTCTGGGCTTCATTCTTTCTCTCAAAATTAACAGACTCCCCCTTGCAAAGTGCTGGCATTCCGTTAGTTCTTCAGCATCATCTGCTTCAGGATCGTAATCTGACTGGTTCTTTCTTAGGTTGTTACAAGATCACAACCTGACTATCATCCATCTCAGGATCATCAATCCAGCTCATACTTAAACCTGCACAAACACACTCTACCTAAAAGTAAATTTTACGTATTTAACAATTCAATGTAAACACTCTGAAATAATCAGACGACTCTCTCTCATAAACATAAACAATCACTCTCCATCAGATCACATACATGATAAACCACTTGTTGATTTGAAAACATATTTTGACATTTAAGATACACTCCCCCTCACAACAATGTCATCAAGTTTAGCACTCGGAATTTTGAAAATCAGCTTTCCAACATCAGTTGTCGAAAATCTTTTTGATTTTTTCAAAAGTTTATGCTAAAACACACCGAAAATCTTTTTGTAATATTGAGTGAAAAGAAATGCAATAAAGAAATATTTACAGACAATATTTTTGTGAGTTTTGTGTAAGAGGATCATATCAGTTTTTGACAAGTCACTAGTACTGTTGAGCTTAGTTACACATTAAGAATTAAACAATTCACTTAGATTGCTGATATACTAATCCACTTAAATTCTCACACAAATTTCAACTAATTCAGGATATGAGTTAGGTGTTTTAAAGACTTAAACTCATTCATGTGTCCCACCTCTTGAATATACTCCCGTATCCAGATCCCAATATTCAGTCTTACAGGTGAGTATACCACAGATGATATCTGTCAGGGGAATAAATTATAGTACGAGGGCCGTGAGAGCTCAGGTCGATCTTTCGATACGCAGAGAGATGACGGCTTCGACTTTTGGTGGGTCCCCTTTAGAGGATCTTTTGCATTACAACAACAATGACTATCAATTTTATTGTTTCATCATTTTGCTGAGGGCTGCGCTATATTTCAAGCATGCGGAAAGTATTCTCCGGGGACTAGGTCAGAAATTTCTTTCAGCAGAAGTCCCGGGATAATACCCCAGATATCACTGAGCATAAAGACCTAGTATCTCAGAATAAGGGACCTTTCAAACGAGATTTCAGGGGTTACCTATATATCCAAGTAGTGTTCCCCATGAAATAAGCAAGTTTAAAATTTAGTTTATATCCCGAAAATGTTTACTAAATGTGTAAAAACCTATCGGCATATCATCAGTGAGACTGTTTAACGCTATTCAAACATTACATTTCTTTAGCATACTGTGACTGTCTACTGATGTACTATCATTTCCTCTTCTTTGACACCAAAACTCATTTTTGAATTTATCATGTTTTTGCCTTTTTCAAATTTTCAAATGTTTTTGGATTTTCTGAAATTTTTACTCCCCCTAAAATGCAAACACATTTCAGGAAATTTAAAAAAAAAACAAACTGTACAGAAAGTGACAACTGATATCAAATCACCTCAATTCGCCATCCACTTGGCATAAACAATCAGAACTCCCCCTTTCACAAAACTATTTTCTCATTATGATTTCAAAACACTCAAGTTTGTTTTAACCAAAATGATTTGTCCGGAAAATAAGTTTTGTTAATTTTCAAACCACTTGTAGGTTAGGGGAATGGTTCATCATTTTGTCCATTCAATCTCTTGTATCAGGATTACATCAAGTTCAAACTAATGACCTTGAGTAATCACTTTGTCAGAATCAACCTCTTACCACTTGTAAGTATATCCAAAACAATTAATCACATGTAGGAATAAAACATCTACACAAACCATTTTACCAATCAAGATGCCGATTCCTGCTTCACACTTACCAACCTGGAAGCTCCGGCAATTCCTGCAGTATGACTTGCCAAAATTTAACTATTACAAGATTCATTCACAAAAACAATTTTCAAGAAAGATGCCGATTCCTGATCCGCAATATAAACTTGGGATCTCCGGCACGTCAGGTTTTCAAGCAAAGAAAATGTCCACCCAAGCCTGACCAGCCTTGGGTATTTTCAATTCAGAAGTAGTTGGAGTGTAAGTTGCTTTCTTTTTAGCATAAAACTCTTTTACCCCTTTTACTTTCCCTTCAACCATTTTTCCGAAAATCTTTTTAACTTTCCCATTAAACGCTTTCTCAACATCAAAGTTATCCTTCTCAGAATAACCCTGATTTGAGATTTCAGATTTTCCAGTTTTCCTTTTAAAATTTTCAGTCCTCAATGGTGGAAAGTTCTCATCATCCATTGAAAGAACTGAATTTTCATCACTCTTATCAAACTGTGGCTCCTCTGATTTTGTGGAATCAGATTCATCGCCAGATTTTACCTCTGATTTCTTAACAACCCAAGCTTGATTGTCAAGATTTCCCTTCTTCTTGTAAAACCTTTTCGAACACTCACCAACTTCATATGTTGAATTTTTGAAAACTTTAAATTTTTCAGTTGGTGGTTCGGTTTTATCAACAATAACTTCTTTCAGTTTTCCAGAAACTCCCTGTTTTGTGTTAGTCGCTTTCGGACAGTTCCATGCAATATGACCAACTTCATTGCATCTGTAACAAGTTCTTGTCTCTTTCCTTTGAAAAGCTCCATTCTTCATCTTTTCAGCAAGAAACTCCTTGTTTGACTGTTTCCAGAATGAGCTCTTTGCTTCTTCTTCATGACTAGTTCCTGCAACATATGTCATTTTTGATTTAAAATCTCGAACATATTTTTCATTTTTATAGTTTTCAGGTGGAATAAAACCAAGTCCTTTCTTTTTGTAGCTACGATTGTGGTTTGATTTCTTTTGAAAACCAGAACCAGAATTGTAACCCTTTTTCTTGTTTATCCGCTGTTGAACTCTTGAAGTGTATTTTTTAGGTTTTTCAGTAAGATTTAAATCTTTTATTTCAGAAATACTAATTTCTGTCATTTTGAAAACCTTTTTGATCATGTCAAAACGAACACTTCTTATTGGAAATTCTTTATCAAAATATAATTTGTCAGAACCATTCAAAGTATATGCAACTTCAAATGTTTCGTCATTCAAATTAGATTTTGACAACAAAAACTCTTTACTGTAAACCCTTTTTCCCGACGATTTTGAACTCTTTTCGGATGAATTTGAACTCCCGACTGACTGACACGAACTTTCGGACTCGGACTTTGACTCTGACTCCTCATCCTTATCCAACACCTGATCAACCACTCTTTTTATCAGTTCTGACTCATGATCTGTGTCGGACGCTGTGAACGTGACATCAATATTGTCCGGTAAAACATCGGTTATCTCAGATTCTAACTTAATATTGACCGCCTTTTTTAGTTCTTTCTCGTTAGGTTTCCTAGATAAGTACCCTTCCCAAATCGGAGGCGGACACTTATTATAACATACACCCTGTTTCTTACCAGTATCCTTTTCCTTTGGCTTTTTGGTTTTATCTTCATCTTTAAATGCCTCGAAACCTTCAACTGTTGGATAAATTCTATCCATTACGTAGTCACAACCTTTGTAACTTTGCAGCAATCTTCTGATTCTTTCATTCTCAGCTGCTTCATTCTCCAACTCTTTCTTCCTCTTTGCACATTATTCTATGTACATGTTAATCTCTTTCTGCTTTGTCATCATAGTAGCATTCAACATCTTCAAAGCTTTCTCTCTTTCAGAGTTAGTCTTTTCCAGACTATTCACAGTTCTGTTCAATACATCATATGACTGTTTCAAATTTTTTACATCAAACAACAACTTTTCTTTCAACTTTTCTAACTCACTAAACCTCTCATCTTTCTCTATACATTGTTTACAAGACTTTGAACATGTAAGACAAGGTTTTGTGATTTCAACTATTTTCTCGACCTCAACTATCTTTTGAACTTCCACAATCTTCTCAATCACTTTGACTTCTTTCAATTCTTTTGCAGCTTTCCTTTCTTTTAGTTTCTTCAATTTCTCTGCAAAATAAAATTCAAAACTGTCAGAAGATAGATGAGTTTTTCCAACATTTATTTGTTCAAGCTCTTCATCATCACTGTTATCTGTTGAACTGTTTTCAGAGGAAACAGATTCTTCATCTTTTTCTTCATCATCAGATAACACAGCCATCCATTCTTTCACCAACTCTGGCCTTTGCACAATCTGAGCAATAAAAGCTTTAACATTAGGATCAGCTGGAATGTACTTGTCCCAGCTAAAACCATCAGCCATTTTCTCATCATCTTGATCCATGATGCCATAGTAAGCCTTTTTGTTTGCATCTTCAATCATTCTTCCATGTGCAGTTTGTGGCTCCTTTTGTTGATGCGGTTGATGAGTGATTTGCTGATAAATGGTTTTCCTATAATAATCATCTTTCCCAGACGACTCCTTTGCTCCTCTTGGCTCCTGATTCTTGCACTCTCTTTTAAAGTGACCTTTCTCCCTGCAACGAAAACAGACAACTTTAGATTTATCAAATCCAAGATTAGAAAGATTCTCATCTAAGAAATCATTTCTTCCGGTAACTAATCTAAACTTTTCTGCTCTCCTCAAAACACTCGCCAATGCCCATTTAATATCCATCAGTTCCAGCTCCTCTGCATCAATTTGGTCATAATCTTCCTTTGTGAGCATCGGATTGCCAATTTTTCCGGCAATCAACCCTTCATAAGATTCTAATGCAGTGACCAATAATCCCATATGATGCTTTACAACTTCTTCAGAATAATTTTGACCATTTTGAAGATGTAGAGCTACATTGCACTGAATCAATGCCCGTTTCCAACAGATGCATTTTGAACACTTGGAGGATTTACCGTAGAGAACCCACTAGTGTTGACTGATCCTTGACTGCTAGGTGTAGACTGATTTCCAGCACTAAATGCAGTTTGTATCTTTGGACTGACTTCAGCAGTTTGAACATTTCCTTTATAATACAATTTAATATCTTGTTGATGAGTTGAACTATTCATTCTAGCAATTTTCTGCTGCTCCAGATCCTGTGCCTCCAACTTTTCTATAAACTGTGCAATCGATAACCTTTTAAATTGTCCGGAATTCTTCAATATCATCAGATATGTACCCCATTCCTGTTGCGGTAACGCGTCAGCAAGCTTTTCAACCCATTCTGCTGGAGTTTTTGTAATCTTCAACTGTGACATGGTGCGTACAAGATGACAATATCTTTCAATAAGACTCTTTGTTGTTTCACCAGGCATGCACGTAAACAATTCAAACTCTTTTTTCAACAAAGCTGCTTTACTTTGTAACATTTCAGTGCTTCCCTCAAACTTCTTTTGAAGAGCTTCCCAGATAGAATAAGAATTTTCATCATGTTGAAGCAACACAAATATATCTTCTTTTATCGCTTGTTGTAACAAATTGATCATCATTTTCTCTCCTTTATAACTTTCCCTCTCTTGTTTAGTAAATTCAGAAATGATTTTATCAGCTCCCATTGTATTCTTTGGCCTCTCATACTCAGTTTCGATGCTCTCCCAAGCTTTTAGATGATTCGCCTGAACCCAATTCTCAAACCGTTTCTTCCATCCGTGATAATCTTCAATTCCCATAAGTTTCGGGGGTTTTTGCATTGTTCCGGTTTCGTTTTCTGCATTCATGTTTTGAGCAATTGAAGCTGGAGTAGTCGATGAAGCAAATGCGTTGTAGAACTCGGAATCCATACTGAATTAACACGTTTTTCAATAAAGATTACAGAACAGCGAATCAGAAATATCCTTTGGAGCGGTCCAACAACAATGTCCGTTCGAGTGGACCAGAGACTGTTCGTTCGAGTGAACCAGAAATTGTTCGTTCGAGCGGACCAGAAATTGTTCGTTCGAGCGGACCAGAAATTGTTCGTTCGAGCGGACCAGAAATTGTTCGTTCGAGCGGACCAGACTTGTTCGTTCGAGCGGACCAGACTTGTTCAAATGAGCGATCCAGATGTCTTTGGAGCGGTCCAGAAATTGTTCTTCAAGCTGACCGGACGAGCGAACCAGCAATCAAAATTGTACATTGGAGCGGACCAGAAATTGTACGTAAAAGCGAACCTGCACTTTTGACAGTGAAATCGAACAGAAAACCTTAGATTTCTCCTAAACGGTTAGGAATTTGGATCTGAAACTTTCAAGGATTTATCTCGATACTATTTCGCACAAGCTGTGAAAATTTGAGCAAATTTCGACCGTGAAATCTTTCCGAATCAGTAAAAGAAGGTGTAGAAGTGAGAAGAAATGATGAAAATACAGCTACAATCTGCAGAAAACCTCCTCCCAAGCTCTGATACCACTTGTAGGATCGTTTGCTAACCCGAACGAGTCGTTCAGAGGTTGTCTCTTGCGTTTCAGATACGGAATAATAAGAAATGCAAGTAGAAGTAGCTTATTCTTCTTCCTAACTGCTTGTTTTATTGATTTGAAACGTTTTACAGCTCGATCTTCACACCGGCAGAGCTTTGGCGTGGAATTTCACATACATGTTATGAGATCCGCCCTAAAGACCCCTATATATAGAGTTTCTGGTTCGCTTATATGTCACATGTCCATAAAAGCGGACCAGACATGTACATATAAGCTGACCAGACTGACAAATAAGCGGACCAGCATCCATATGTCCCTATGAGCGGACCAGACATATAACACCTATACAGACTCTTGTTTTCTCGTATTTCGTGCCCTATGCTATACAATACGACGTAAGACCTGATCCTAGACACTTAGACGGAATCAACAGATGTAGTGCACCAACAAATAGCATGCGTCACATCATCAATGGCGCGATTGATTGTTGTTTTATCCGAGTTTATCATACTCGAGATTTAGTTCCTATTACCAGATGAATCATTTACTTAGTTGCAATCCAACATCTGCTATTCAACACCCTGATGGCCTTAACAAATACTAACCATGGTTTCATCAAACTATACCGGCCAATAAGGCACTAACATTCTTAATGAACGTTATTTTAAAAATATATCAATATCACTTAGCCTAGGTCACAAAAGACCATCAATGGCATTTAAGGGTTGGACCTAGTCCATCACCTTTTTGACAGGGGATCAAAAGTCACATCTGTCTTTATTATACTGATGAATTTGGATAGCTTGAAAGTTTGCCATAAGGGTATCAGAAAAGAGCGATTCCTAATAGATATAAAATATCAGTCTAGGATTTATTGGAGTATTTTCTAAAGTATCATCGGTCACTTTCTACCTCGCATTAAATGACCGGAGTCTTAATCAGGCGGAGACAACAGTTCTCAACATTTATCATTCATTATAGAGTCATATGTGCCAGTATCAAATAAATTCTTGCATAAACTGCTTGATATGGAAAGGTACCTGTTATATAGTTATCATTCTACACCATCCCTTAGGCGTTCATCTGATTCCTAGGGCAGTTGGTCTTGATATGCCCCTTCTCGTTGCAACCATAACAGGTTGCATCTTTCAACTTCTTGCAATCCAGGGTTTTATGTTCCTTAGACTTGCAAATTCCACACGGTAGAGGCTGAGACTCAAATCTGCATTTCCCAAGATGGTATTTCCTACAGGTTTCGCACCTGGTCTTCTCTCCCGACTGCTGGCTGTCTCTTAAACCCGGAACTCTTCTTATCTTCAGAATTCCTCTTCCTATCAGAGCGATGAGAATTCTCATCCTCCCTTTTATGCTTTCCATCTTCAGAGGCTTTGGCAGCCTTGTTTCTGACTACATCGAGTGTAAGAGATAGCGACAAATCTGCCGCTGACCTGAATGTAGTAGGTCTTGAAGCCTTAACGCTGGCTTTGATTTCTGGGGCTAAACCCCCGATGAAACGAGCAATTCTCTTGGGTTCTGGTGTTACTAGGTAAGGAACCAGTCTGGACAGGGTATTGAAACTGGTGAGGTATGCTTGACAATCTAAGTTTGTCATCACCAATGATAAGAAATCTGATTCGATTCTTTCGACCTCGTGTTGAGGGCAGTAGTTCTCCATAATGAGAGCAACAAACTGTTCCCATGACATGTTGTAAAGTGGGATATTCCCAGCAGCTTGAATGAGAGCCTTCCACCATGCTAGTGCCTCTCCCTTGAACGATTGGGATACATACTTCACTACATCCCTCTCAGCACAACCGCTGATATCGACAACTGTGTCCATTTCATCCAACCAGGTCATACAATCGATTGCTCCTTTCTCCCCAGTGAAATCCCGGGGTTTGCAGGAAACAAAGTATTTATAGGTACAGGACTTGGTACGTGTTTCATTATCGAACACTATCCTCTTGGATGGAACACTGTGTTCATTAGATGAATGTCGATCGTCATTCTTCTTTGGTTCCTCTTTCTTAGAGGGCGGCTTGTTATGCAGCTCTGAATGAGTTTTAGGGACAGACTTAGAGTGGGGTACAGATGAGGCTTTACTATGTGTCTCACTATACTCCTTAAATTGCTCTTCTACAGCTTTAGATACAGCTGTTCTCTTCCTCTGACCTTGCCATGTAGCTTTAATTGCTACATAAAAATTAAACAAGGACAAGGTTTATACGGAAGTTTATACAGTCTTATCGTTTTAAACGATTTATTAACCATGGTAATATAAACCATATTGGTTAATTTGTTAGTTACATTTATTTAGTATTTTTATTATAATTTATCCTAGTTATAAAACATTAAGGATATTAAAGTGGCGCAAAGGCCTAGTCACATGGACAGTTTTAAATTTACAAGCCATGACTTCAGAGAATCAAGGCATTAAGGTTTTAATAATAGCACAAATGGCCTAGTCACGTAGACAAGTTTAATTTATAAGCCATGATTTCAGAGAATCGAGGCAATTTAGTAATAGCTCAAAAGGCCTAGTCACGTGGACATTTATAAATTATAAGCTATGATTTCAGAGAATCAAAGCATGAAGGTATATTGGCACAATAGGCCTAGTCACAAGGACATTTATAAATTATAAGCTATGATTTCAGAGAATCAAAGCATGAAGATTTGAACCTAGTTCATTACCTTTATCTGACAGGGAGTCATTGCTACCACTGTCTTTTGGCTCATGTAGAAATGAGCAAGGGCCCGTAGGCATTATATTACCACGTATGGTCAAAATATGATCATCTTAATTGATGATGTAAACCCATGATTCAGAGATCATTAAGTTGGGTTAGGGATCTTTTGAAGCATCCATATATAAAAATGACGCGTGTGATTTTAACGAATCACGTCTGCCAGGAGTGTTAACATATTTTTAGATGTTAACAGGGATACGAATCTTTTAAACAGGTCTTACCATCTTGGCCAGGTCTTTATAAGGACACTCAGGCTAGGTTTCACTCTTAAGATTCTTTATAATAATTAACGCAGAACAATTTTTAAATCGAGATGTTAATAAGGATCCGAACCTAAATTGAGGAACTGCCATCTTGGCCGCGTCTTAATAATGACACCAGGCTAGGTCTTGTCCCTTTTAGATTTTGCCATTTTATTATAATGGTAGATCTTGCAAAAGGAATGTTAATAAGGATCTGAACCTAAATTGAGGAACTGCCATCTTGGCCGCGTCTTAATAATGACACCAGGCTAGGTCTTGTCCCTTTTTAGATTTTGCCATTTTATCATAATGGTAGATCTTATAATATAGGAATGATATTTTAAACATAATCGTTCCTTTAAAATTTAAGCAAGTATATGGTTGTCCTAAACGAGACTTCTAATAAAAATGACTTGCCCGTGCAAAGGCTAATCAGAAAAATAATCAAGGAATTAATTAAAAGACAATGAAACAAATTGGAATTTGTCCTATGTTCTTGTCTAAACTCAAGAATGTGCAACTGTGTAACTGAGATTAAACGCAAAAGGCTAGTGTTTAATTCACTCAGTGTTGGCTCTGATACCAACCTGTCACACCCTGATATTTCCACGTATGATCGGTGGGCCCGGTGAGGAGTATCGTGACGTAGTTGGCAACATAATAGTCAAACAACACAATATATAAATGCACAGCGGAAGCAAAAGATAAATATTATTACATTCCGAATATAAAGTAATATCCAGTTTTACAACGGAAAGTAAAGGATCCACAGGCGGATCTTAAAACATATCATTTGTTCAACAGACTTTAGACGCCTAGAACTTGCAAGATTCCTTATTAGCGCCCTGAGCTTCCAGCCAATTACGTTCAGTACCTATCACTTAACCTTTTTGGAAAATACGTTAGTTTTCACTGGTAAATACACTCAACCGACTCATTTGAAAAGAGTTTAAGAAAATTGATTTGAATGCACGTGGCACAAGATATCTTTTATAATTTGATTAAAATGCACAGTGGCAAAATTAACCTTTTTAACTTGGAACAATTATATTTATAACCTTGTATACAGATTTACATGTTCGTTGTACGTTCAGGGCCCGATGTAGAAACCGAGTCAGATTAACAGACACGCCACAAGTATAGGCCCACAAGAGAGTGAGATACCGTTATTACTTAAGCAACTGTCAGGTGTATGCCTACACCCCGTGCTTAAGACGTGGCCATTTTATAATACAATGATGTCAAGGATATCCGGGACATGGTCATTAACCCCTAAAGGCTTTTATTTCAAACAATACAGATTAAACCGGGTTACCTCAATAATTTAATCACAGTCCGATTAAACATTCAATACCCAACCAAGCGGTATCATTATACCGTATCCCAAGCCCGTATAGGGAAAATAAGTTAAGAGTATTTACCTGAGCTAGCTCCTGTCTTAAATAGCAAGAATTTAATAACTCAGCCGTATTCACTTAAGTAAGCGTAGGTACCATTTACCGGAATGCTCTAGTCTGGAATGATGGTATAAATAACCAATTAGAATGCTAACGGGTCTTTAATTTAGCCTAAGCTTAGACCGGTTAGTCTTAAGGGAATATACGGTTCAAACGCATGATTAAGCGAAGACCGGAATAGAATGTGATTTAAACCCGACATGTTCAGAGACTTGTCTTATATGGGCATTTCATACACATTCTGGATTTTGAGATAAAACCAATAAGGTTTGACCCGTTTCGGCTAATTTATGTAAACTTGTTACATAAACCGAACCGTACGCGTAATAAGCGTGACGGGTGTTCATGAGAGCTATATACAGGTTTCCTAAGTTAATTATGCCTCATATATGTTGTGACATCAGTAAGATGTCTTTCATTATGCCCGAAACGTATTTAAACACAAACTAGGCCCCGTAGGGGTAGTTTGGTCATTTAAAAGGTCATAAAAGTGTTTAAGTATTTACCTGAGTTACAGGTCTGATATAATCAGAAAAAATACTTATTTTGGTAAGTTATAACAGTAGGATAAAGTATATATGTGAATTTACCAATTATAACCAAACTATGCACCGTAGGGGCATTTTGGTAATTTCACATAAGCCGAAAAGCTCAAAACTGAAGTCTGAGTTAAACAACTTTTTCTTACTATTAAAATATCATAATTTACCTAAAATATCAGTAGGTATCATCCTTGTATGTTTAAAAATAGTCTTAGTACATACTATGCGCTAAAAAAGCTTAATAAGGCGATTAGAAGCCATTTACGGGTTTGATACATAAAGCTGATATTTTTATTATTTCAGAAGGCTTAAAATAACTTATTTATCATATGTAATCAGTAGCAAAAGGTTTGGAATCGTTTAGATATGTAAAACTCATTTTATAGCCCGTAAGGGCAAAACCGACAATTACCGGATCAAGCCTACGACTATAAGTTATGCTCAGCCTAAAATTAATTAAAAATCTTTAAAAATCCCAAAATAATATATTACATCAGTGGGTAATAAGTTTGATATCAAAAAGTAGGCTTAACTAGGCTATACGCTAATTACGCCGTTTAATTAACATAAAGCCTTTAATTTACGCTAATGAGCATAACTCTCAATCTACACCTCAAACTGATGTCAAACTTTGCATACAAGTTTATATATCAGTAACTAAGGTTTCTACACTTTTACATTTTCATAAATCACATTTTAAGGTGAAAAGGGCATAATGGTCAACATATGGGCAATTAACGGAATCATGCGTATTAATCGGTTAACTAATGAACCATGGTGTATAACCACAGAGGGTTATACTAGCATGTAACCTGGTCCTAATGAAGCTCTTAGGTATTTCTAAATCATACCAAAACGGGTCAGAACTGAAGTCAAAGCAAAAGTCAAAGCTTTGCAACTTTCGGTTCCGAACCGGGTCTTTACAGAGAATTGTCGGGTTGAACATATTTAGACATGTTCTTACACTAATTACTAAGTTATAACAATGATCCAATAGGTTGTATATGTTCTACATTGCTAATTATGCATAAATTGTAAACTAAGTATCCTGTTGACTTTTTAAATACGAGTTTGACCCGACATTAGACCTAGTTAGAGTGGGAATCAGGGGGAACCCTTTTAAGGGTTTATTACCCACATAATTACCAACTTATAACTACTTTTGATTTGACTAATCACTGGACCATTAGTGATTAATCTTAAAGTCAACCGTTAATTACGACGGTTTGACTTTTAAGCTATAACTAAGCTAAAACTTAACTAAGGAAGGTTTAGCAAACTTACCAAGGTCCTATGCACGAAATGTGATCACTTAGGAGAAGTCCTTGGCTCCAGAAATGCTCCAAATGTGCAGAAGAAGATGTGAGGGACTTGTTGCAACTCATGGCCTTTATATAGTGTTTTAAACACCACAAATTGTTGACAAGCAAGTCTAGTACTGACCACAAATCACTAACATGTGTCCCTAGTGCTTAGGGGGTGCCTAGGGGTCGCCCACAATGCAAAAAGATCGATTAAAGGTCGGATATGTGCGAAAACAGGAAGCTGTTCGCATTTTCTGCATCTGACGTCCTGACGCGGCCCGCGTAAGGTTTCATTATCCTTTACGCGGCCCGCCTGACCCCTGTAAACAGATTTTTCATTTTCTGTTTTCCACATCTTGCCCCTTGGCTCTTCGAAAGGTCAACCAAGCTTATATTTTGCAATTTGACCCCTTATTATTTACCTACAAGGGCTTTAGGACTTATACCCTCTTTGCCAAGTCCCTGGACACTTCTGGTTAACCCGAAAAGTCATAACTTTCAACGTTAACGCTTTAACCCCTCGCTTACGAATTTGATCATAACTTTCTCATACGATAACGAAACTTTATGAAATTTATATCGTGCATTCTAGTGAGCATACTTAACAGTTATAAAGCTTCGGGTTTGTCAAAAGGTCACTCAGAGGTATAACTTAAACATGTTGACACATTAAACCCCTGTAGTTTGTAATCTCTCACTTTTAGCTTCGTATGATCCATGATTTATTCGTTTGATGGTATAAACATTATGTAGGGTTAATGTACAATATATTTATTCACTGTTGACATTTAGAACTCGTATTTTCATATACTTTTCAAGTTTGTCAACTTTAGTCCCTTCAGAACATTCTTTCACACGTTCAAACATATGACACGTGTCAACGCATTATAGGACGTGAATTTTCAAGGTGTTACAATTCGCCTGAGCCTTCAGGTAACGAGAGAATGGGAGCGCTACAGATATTTTCCTTCAATTGTTGAAATGCGGATTCCTGAGCAATCCTTGTGGGGTTTGGGCATACAATCAAGAAAACGGGCTTCGTGACATCAAAAGTCGTACGTTGGAGACTTGACTTGGGGTTGTTTGTGTCATAGGAGCTCCATGGTAAGGTGTGGGTGTCGCTCGGATCCTTACTAGTTCTTCAAGTGGAGTCGGGTGTCGTCAAAGAAAACAAGGGACATATCTATCATGTCTGACGATCCATATCGGCCGTATCAAGATCAAGGAAAAGTACCTGGGGTATCATCATGTTTATGGCCCATTGCTCAATGAGTAATGTTCATAGAGCGTAACTTGTCCAGGCGAGTGTCCGCGGGTTACACTTTTAAGTTAGTAGGGTTCAAAAGTATAACGTGTATGGGTGGGGAAACATGAGAAAGGGTAGCCGCAATCGATGAATAAGCGTTTAATAATCCCTAGCGGGGGTTTACCTAATGTCGAAGGTACAGCTGGTTGTACGCAAGTTGGGTATAGTTAGGATAAAGTATGTCATTGATTAAATAGAGGTGTCACGAAGTTAAATCAATCAGCACACGAATTCACCATAGCAGCCTGATTGTCGTACAAGTTTGTAGTGTTAAGATTCATTGAGACTTCCTTCCAGAGTCGTTGGTCTCGCCCACATGCGAGGGAGGAACAATTCACCTGGATCCATGAACTTAGGTGTGTTTGTGATTCATCGTGTCGATAAACAACCAAAATTCGGGGGAGTTCCTTAGGTCGTGCGAATGAATCCAAAAATACGTTTGTGTAATCGTGAGGTTCCAAAGAAAGGACGCGAAAACGTGCTCAAGAGAGTATAATTGTATCAACAACACATCATCACACTCAAGGTTTCAAGGAGTGATTACCAATGATCGAAAGTCGAGTCTTCCAATTTCTCTAAGCTAGAGTGTTTTCGTCTTAGCGTCCCTGCATGGGATGGTTTGGTCTAAGCAAATGGTAGAATTTAGGCATAGCATTATTCATTAATCATGTGTCAGTGCAAAGATTCCGCATATTTAAGAAAACTATCATGGTATTAAAATACGGCTCCTGTAGAGTAAAGGGGTAAGGTAAACATATAGATCATCGTGTTAGTCTGTAGGTTGAGTGATCCGTATCTCCGTTCACGAGTGTCCCGAAGGCTATCCCGTCATCAAAAAGCATCCATTTGCCAAGTTAGGTATACGAAGGTGTAGATCGAAGTGGAATAAGAATTATCCACCCAACAGGGTGATGAGGAAAGAATCTTGTGTTTAGTGGAAATCATGGTATGGTTGTTAGCGTTTCATTATATCAATTGCCGATCGAAGAAATAGTAAATTAGTGAGGTTCATACAGAGAATCGAGCGAAAATAGGAGTCCAACAATAACCGAAAAATTCAACCAAGTAATCTGTTGTCTAGAAGCAATTCTAGTAGTGATGTATGGTGGCACAACACAAAAAGGGAAGTTCGTTGCATCTCGGTCGCGGAAGTATATCACTTGTCCAAAACAAAATTTGGTTGGTAGGGTATCGAGTTGCAAAACGACGAATGCGTGTAACTGTGACTCCTTCGTTTCTGGTGACGACGAGCGGTGGAGATGGTAAGGTTCGTCATCAGGGATGCGTGGATACCAATCTGTCACACCCCCAAAATCCACAAGCGGAGTATCACCGCAGGAGGCGTGACTGACCAGGATCAAGCCACCAATCATATTAAACCATATAGTAAAGTAAACAAAAATCCAACCACACAATATAATTGGTGTTCAAAACAAGTTAATTAAGATCAAGTTATCAGCGGAAGCATAAAGTGTAAAACCAAAACATAAGTCATAAGTTCATCAAGTTTAACATGGCCACAACTGTCCATGTCCCTCAACGACTCCCCCTGCTCGTGCAAGCTCCCTCTAAGCACCTAACGTCCTGCAAGGCATGTAACAACGAGTCAACAACAAAGTTGAGCGAGTTCACAGTTGGTTGTCCAGTTTAAAGTTGTTTCAAAATCCATAAGTTCATTCGAAAACCAGTCGTTTATCAGTTCCTTTGTTTCCCAAACCATAACCAGTGGGGGCTACCCCATGTTGTAAACCACTAGACTAGTTATATATATTGGCGTCCTTCCCAATCCGAGGACGGAGGTACGTATTCTACCCAACCGAGAATACGCAAGTTAAATGTAGCCGTCCTTCCCAATCCGAGTACGGAGGTACGTATTCTTCCCAATCCGAGAATACGCAAGTTTAGTGTAGGCGTCCTTCCCAACCGAGGACGGAGGTAAGTAGTCTATTAGTGGCGAATATACAGGTCTAGTCTTAGCTTCTTAATCTCATTCCCAACCCACCGGGAATCCCATGCCTCAAGAGTGTGAACCCACATTGGTTTGCTCGGTATGGCTCTTAAAAATAGCTAACGGTTAGGGTTGGTCAATCACGTCCTAGTATGATTACCACTTAGTTTATTAGTGACTTCAAATAAGCAAGAAGTTCCTACACGCATCTACCACATAACATGCACTCACTTTAACAGTTCACGCCCATATAAACTTCCCATCTATTACCATTCAAAAGCAAGCATACGATATTGCACATAACACTTTGATTGACATATAACATGTTAGGTCATCCTCAGATAACATACCCGACATTTAGACACACAAATTACTACTTATGTCGTTTCAGCTTTAACATCCAAAACTGGGCTGTTTTCGGGCATTTTAATAAAATAGTTAACTTATTCCAAAAATTCCCAAATTTTTACAGAATGTTGTAAACGATCCAAATATTAAACCATATTGAACCAATCATATTGAACCATATAGTAAAGTAAACAAAAATCCAACCACACAATATAATTGGTGTTCAAAACAAATTAATTAAGATCAAGTTATCAGCGGAAGCATAAAGTGTAAAACCAAAACATAAGTCATAAGTTCATAAAGTTTAACATGGCCACAACTGTCCATGTCCCACAACGACTC
The DNA here is from genome assembly GCA_030545235.1 of Helianthus tuberosus. Classification (NCBI taxonomy): domain Eukaryota; kingdom Viridiplantae; phylum Streptophyta; class Magnoliopsida; order Asterales; family Asteraceae; genus Helianthus; species Helianthus tuberosus. The sequence continues at coordinate 97,790,036 of CM060446.1, read as the reverse complement.
CCCCTACTCGTGCAAGCTCCCTCTAAGCACCTAACGTCCTGCAAGGCATGTAACAACGAGTCAACAACAAAGTTTAGCGAGTTCACAGTTGGCTGTCCAGTTTAAAGTTGTTTCAAAATCCATAAGTTCATTCGAAAACCAGTCGTTTATCAGTTCCTTTGTTTCCCAAACCATAACCAGTAGGGGCTACCCCATGTTGTAAACCACTAGACTAGTTATATATATTGGCGTCCTTCCCAATCCGAGGACGGAGGTATGTATTCTACCCAACCGAGAATACGCAGGTTAAATGTAGCCGTCCTTCCCAATCCGAGGACGAAGGTACGTATTCTTCCCAATCCGAGAATACGCAGGTTTAGTGTAAGCGTCCTTCCCAACCGAGGACGGAGGTAAGTAGTCTATTAGTGGTGAATATACAGGTCTCGTCTTAGCTTCTTAATCTCATTCCCAACCCACCGGGAATCCCATGCCTTAAGAGTGTGAACTCACCTAGGTTTGCTCGGTATGGCTCTTAAAAATAGCTAACGGTCAGGGTTGGTCAATCACGTCCTAGTATGATTACCACATAGTTTATTAGTGACTTCAAATAAGCACGAAGTTCCTACACGCATCTACCACATAACATGCACTCACTTTAACAGTTCACGCCCATATAAAATTCCAATCTATTACCATTCAAAAGCAAGCATACGATATTGCACATAACACTTTCATTGACATATAGCATGTTAGGTCATCCTCAGATAACATACCCGACATTTAGACACACAAATTACTACTTATGTCGTTTCAGCTTTAACATCCAAAACTGGGCTGTTTTCGGGCATTTTAATAAAATAGTTAACTTATTCCAAAAATTCCCAAATTTTTACAGAATGTTGTAAACGATCCAAATATTAAACCATATTGAACCAATCATATTGAACCATATAGTAAGGTAAACAAAAATCCAACCACACAATATAATTGGTGTTCAAAACAAGTTAATTAAGATCAAGTTATCAGCGGAAGCATAAAGTGTAAAACCAAAACATAAGTCATAAGTTCATAAAGTTTAACATGGCCACAACTGTCCATGTCCCACAACGACTCCCCCTGCTCGTGCAAGCTCCCTCTAAGCACCTAACATCCTGCAAGGCATGTAACAACGAGTCAACAACAAAGTTGAGCGAGTTCACAGTTGGTTGTCCAGTTTAAAGTTGTTTCAAAATCCATTAGTTCATTCAAAAACCAGTCGTTTATCAGTTCCTTTGTTTCCCAGACCATAATCAGTGGGGGCTACCCCATGTTGTTAACCACTAGACTAGTTATATATATTGGCATCCTTCCCAATCCGAGGACGGAGGTACGTATTCTAGCCAACCGAGAATACGCAGGTTAAATGTAGTCGTCCTTCCCAATCCGAGGACGGAGGTACGTATTCTTCCCAATCCGAGAATACGCAGGTTTAGTGTGGGCGTCCTTCCCAACCGAGGACGGAGGTAAGTAGTCTATTAGTGGTGAATATACAGGTCTCGTCTTAGCTTCTTAATCTCATTCCCAACCCACCGGGAATCCCATGCCTTAAGAGTGTGAACTCACCTTGGTTTGCTCGGTATGGATCTTAAAAATAGCTAACGGTCAGGGTTGGTCAATCACGTCCTAGTATGATTACCACTTAGTTTATTAGTGACTTCAAATAAGCACGAAGTTCCTACACGCATCTACCACATAACATGCACTCACTTTAACAGTTCACGCCCATATAAACTTCCCATCTATTACCATTCAAAAGCAAGCATACGATATTGCACATAACACTTTCATTGACATATAACATGTTAGGTTATCCTCAGATAACATACCCGGCATTTAGACACGCAAATTACTACTTATGTCGTTTCAGCTTTAACATCCAAAACTGGGAAGTTTTCGGGCATTTTAATAAAATAGTTAACTTGTTCTAAAAATTCCCAAATTTTTACAGAATGTTTTAAACGATCCAAATATTATTGTGTAAAAATCTCGGGATCCAATTCATTACCAATTATTTTATAAAAATCATTTACCGGGTTGCAATCAGATTCGTCACTTTCTGACTGCAGTCCACGGAAAAATTCATTTAAAATTCATTGTAAGTCCGGTTGACGAAATTCCAGTTGGAGGTTTGCACGGACACTTAAGACCATCCACAGTAAAATTTTCAAGCCTAAAATGTAAACACATATCAAGTTATGACACGAAACGTGAGCTGCATTTTCTGCAGAAAAACGCAGCTTTAATTGCTGGACCGAAATAGTTTATTTAAAATAGAAAACGATGTCCAAAAATCATGATTCGAGCGCCATTAGAAGCGTATTTCGAAATAACACGTTATAGACTCAAGAAAATCCAGTTTTCATTAAGTTATGACCTGGTTATAGCCGATTAAAGTCGGCTGTAACTGTCGATCAAATTTTGATTTCGCTACCCGACTTCCCCAACCGAATAATTAACACATTTAACGACCCATAACGTTTATTTACAATAGATTATAATCATCATACGCCATTTACACCATTAAATCAGTAAAGTTTAACCCAAACTATTCAAGATTCACCCAATCATCAACACCCTAATTAATGCTACAAAATTAATTAATCACGTTGGCTGCTTTTAAAATTTAATATAATTATATACATACACCTTACGTATACATACATACAGTCACATACATACATGAATTTCACAAAGCACACGTAACATGAATTCACAATGTACATTGATTTATACGAGTTGTCACATCATCCCCAAGTTGAAAGAGATTTCGTCCCGAAATTTAGAACGTAGTTACTGAGGAAGCTAGTTAGGTTGCGTGGTTTTCTTGGGGTGTCACACCGGCCATGGGTATAGGACTGGTAATTTTCAACATGAATCTATTAACAAGATACTAAATGATATGGAGTTAGATAAGTTTGGTTTTAGCTTAACATGTTTAATATCTTTAAAAGATTTACACGTTTTAAGACACAGTTAAATTCGTGTCTAAATAGATTAAACATCTATTAATATGTAGGGCCGTGAAGGGTTATGGTCCCAAAAGGCCGCGCTGACCAATCAGGTCGCGCACGAGACCATACTCCTACTACATCAATCTGACAAACTTACTAGATCCCGCGCCGACTAAATAGGTAAAACCTAGGTCGCGCGCGTGGCCCAAGTAAAGTTAAAGCTCAGATTCTTCACTTAGCATCCTGGATGAAAACCCTCGATCACTCCCTGGACCTTGCGCCGGGTATATGGATGTGCTCCAGAGGTCGCGCGAGGACAGAAGCGCGGGTCCATCCTGGACAATACGAAAGGTACGAGTGGTAGAGAAATGGGCTAATCAGCGTCCAACAGGCTGTATCCTATCGTGGTCCATGATTAGCAATCGTGCAGGAGACAAGAAGGTACGCAAGGACGCCTACGTGGCACTAATCAGAGGGCGGCGACATCTGCCCCATGATCTCCACTCACCTGCTAATGTTAGGGAGACAACAAGGACGACAACTAGGACACGTGGCTCGACTCATGGTGCGCCAACTCCATTAACCTTCTAGAAACGCTAACAGCCATGACAGAAGGGACAAAAATGATATTCCTTGTTGTCGACTCCATACCCAAGGCCCATCAACTCATCTCCTTCTACACTACTCCGGTTATAAATAGGGACCTTCATGTACATGTTAATTCTATTCTGTTCTCTGCTCTCTCACTACTAATCACACACTTATTTCTTCAAAACGCATACTTATTCTCACGCCGAAGAGTGGTTAAGAGGAGAACCCCCCTATTCCCCCTTCTCTTAACGAGCTTAACGGGGTGTTTAGTGTTTTGCAGGAAGATCAAGGCCTCAGCTCAGGAAGGATTAAGAAGATTAACCTTTATGGTCGAAATATAAACCAAACTAATCTCTAAAATTAGTTCCGTGTTTCTTCAGGCCGCAAACGAACCAAACAAAGTTCGTGTTTGTTTGTTAAGATATATGCGTGTTCATGTCCATGTATGTTTGTTAATTTTAGGCAACGAATGTTGAGGAACACAAACTAATGTTCATGAACACAAATGGAAACCAACGAACACAAACAAGCGTTCATTAACAGAATATATTATACCGTGACACTTATTAAATATGTTATTTCTTGGAGTTTTAAAGTATTTAAATAAAATATAAAAACTAAAACCACTAATGAACTATCAAACACAACTAAACATAAATGAACACGTTACCGAACGGTTCATGAACAGTTTGCTGAGCATTTGGTTTGTATGCAACCCTATTTACATGTTTAATCTTGTTTATTTTTTTTAATTTTCAATGGGTGTTAGGATTTAATTTTTATTAAAGTATGTTATGTTCTTATGTATTAATTAAGAATTTGTGGAATTTTATTCAAAAGGATTGTTATGTTAAGGAATATATATTAACTAAGACTTTGACGGACTTTTGGTAATTTTTGGTTCATTAAATATGTGACATTTATTGTGTCCCTGAGGTTCTAAGGTTATACAGTGTAACCTGGTTCTAAATAGGTTTCTGTTCATGTCTAGCATTTTAGGTAATCATGTTTTATCATGTTGTGTCTAACTTGTTATGCCAACACTAGTATAGTGGTAAGACGCATCCCCTCTATTCAAGAGGTAGGGTGTTCAAATAACAAGTTGTAGATACCAGAGAATTTAAAACAGGTTAGTTTACCGTTAAAAAAAGAGCATATTACTATCTGTTAATAGACGGCTGAAATGAATAGTGCCCTAACAGCCTGGCATTATTCATTGGATCTTTTGGGCGATTGTTGACTGATGTCAACACAACACCACTAAAAACCCATTGCCCACTCGTCTTCATCCTGAGTCACCATCTGGTACAGAGGGAGAGTGATATGTGAGATAAGGGAGCCAACGAGGGTGGTTGTTGTCCGTCTTTCGGTGGCCGGGATTCCGCCATGAAACGCTATTGTCTGCGACATGTTCTTCATCAGACCCGCTAGCGGCTGGGCTAAGTTCCTGGGTTCCGGCCGCCATTCAATTTTTCGGTGAAGTCTCAGGCATGTGTCGCTTTCCTGCAAATTGGTAACTGCCAAGACACATTCGGTAAGGTAAGTACGACCATTTTGGCTACGTTTTTCCGTGAAATCTAACGTATGGGACTCACCTAAATGAGTGTTGAAACTGGTTTAGGGTATTCGTGGCAAAAATCAAACTGTGTCTATCTATTACTCTGTTTTAGGTTATATTAGTTATCCAGTCTGTTTCCCTGTTTTGTTTTATGATTCAGGGGGTGTTTGGATTTGGGTTTAGATGCTAATGAGTTTTATGTTCTGATAAGACTTTTTTTGGTGGTGTTTGGATGTTCTGTAATAAAACTATATTAACCAGTTTGTGTGAAATAAAAATTCATTAAATGTGATGTTTTCGTTATATATGTACAAATATAAGTTAATGAATGATTACATGTATATAGGCTCTCATTTAGGTTGTGTGTATACTGCTATTAACTTTTGTTGTCTGCTCAGTAGGTTTGTTGGTTTTGTTTGCAGAATTTGGCTGTACTTTACAGAAGATGTAATTGCAGGAAAGTGTGATCGAAGGTAGGCTTTTTAATAATGATCTTGCATGACCATTTGTCTCAATACTTAATCATGTGTCATTTATTTATGTGATTTTTGCATGTATTAATTTTTTACAGCATCATTAGAAGCTAATCTGGGGAACTGAGTTGGATGTCAAGTGATAAGGTAACTTTATTTAGTATGTCTTAATTATACTTGGTATTAAACATGCAAGCCTATGTGTGGTTTGTTTATTTGGCACTATGTTACTGGGTTTTTTTTGTGTCCTTATTTGTTACCTTACTTTGTTGTTAGATTGATGGTTTAAAAAAAAGGTTGGGGCGCATGCCTCGAGGCGATGATCCTTATTCGTTATCTTACTTTATGTCTATGAATGGTATGTGAATGCCTAATTTCATGATTAACAAATGGGTTCGTGAATGAATCAAGCATTAATCAGTTGCAGCAAGATTTCGATAGCTTGAAAATAAAATAAAATGTCGCATCGTCTAGAAAACGATGTGTCGCACCTCTGGTCTCTTCGAATATAAGAGGTTTGCTGATATACGAGAGCCAAAAGTAATCATCGGCAACAGTTGATCCTTGAATCGCGCCTCTGGTCTCTTCGAATATAAAAGGTTTGCTGATATACGACAGCTAAAAGTAATCATCGATGACAGTTGATCCTTGAATCGCCCCCGCGCTAGCAGAGGTTGCTTCTGATTTTTTATCCTGGTACTATCGACTCTCACGGGTCACGGCTGCCCAGTGTTTCCGGTTGGATTTCAGGTCTGTTTGTGTTTATACTTTTCAGTTTCACTTCTAATCAGTTGATTTATTTATGCTTTTTGAGCTTCTATTTGGATTTTTTATCCACTTTGAAGTGTATGTTTGATTGTTGTAATCTTGGGTTGTTGATCTTGGAATTCAGGTTTACATATAGGTTCAACGATGGATCCATTAGTTCTTCAATCTGGTTCGCGCAATGATTCTTCATGAATTAGCGGAGGATAGGATGGGTCAGCGGAAATGGTAAAGCTTCTCTGAGCGAGGGTATTGAATAGAACAAGGCTGACTGTGGCGATGTCGTTACGATTAACGTACGGTGCTCAGACATCTCCAATTTTTCCGGTCAGACGAGCCTTGAAGATGCAGACACCGAATTCGTTTTACTCATTGGACTACCACTCGATTGCGACTCTTTTCAACTTACGCACATTCTGTTTAAAAGGTTTTGTCGTTTTTTTGGCACATGCAAGTTACTTTATACACGTTATAATGATAATGGTAAAAATTTTGAATGTAAATGAACAAGTTTAAGTTTAAATTTAAGAGAACAAGTTTTGCATGCTAATAGTAATAAGGTTTTGGTAAGATTTTTAATCATATTTTCATTCTTTCTGTCATATAGGTAAACCAATTTGAGTTCAGACCATCTCAACAATAGAGGAATTACAATGGCATTGCATATTATTATTAATCTCTAAATGTTACGACATTTACGCTAACCCCAACTGAGGTAATAAATTTTGTCATTGTTTTAAGCATTATGTTATTTACAATGTTTTGTATGTAGGCTAAAATATGCAACCAAACTGTAGACAAATCGTGAGTAACGATAAGATCAACCAACAACTAAATCAAACTACCTGTGACGACTTACCCTCATTTATTTGATTCCGTAAGACCGTAACATATGAAAGGCTAAATTATTTTCACACATCACCTGCATGATATTTTTCAGCTGGTTTAGTTAGAGTTGGTGAAGTGGCAACTTAGGTAGTTGGTTAAAACAATTTAGGTAGAAACCCTTGCCCATCAAATCCGTAGCCGAATGAAAATTAGGTTTCCAAGTCTTTTATCAGGGTATGATTGATTATTGGAAACAATTTTCTAGAAAGCACACTGCAAAGGTATTCATTTGTGTTCATATTTTTGGGTATGTAATTCACTTGATACTTCAAAAGAAAGAACTAATAACTGTATTCACTTGATACTTTAAACTAAGAACGATTCGGTTTAGCGCCGCAACGCGCGTGTGGGTATAAACCTAGTTTCCATAAAGACACAAGTAATTACTTACATGTATAAGAGTAGACCACCAACAAGTGAAATCCTTATATACATATATATATATATATAGGGTGAGAATTGGCTACAAAGTCTATTTTTCCTACAAAGTGTAAGAAGTCATAAAACACCATAATGTCAACTATAAAACACACAAATAACACAGTGAAGATCACTAAAACGCCATATTTGTGGGTTTTGTGTTGTGTTTTGTGTTTTGGATGATAAGACTTTGATTATTGAATAACTAACATTAGTGCGTTTTATGTTGATTATTATATGGTGTTTTATATTCATAGTTCTACGATAGTGTGTTTGAAATTTTTATGGACTGTTAGGTTTTAGATAATGTGTTTGAGTAATCTTCACTTTGTTATTTGTGAGTTTTGAGTGTGTTTTATAACTTTGTAATTGAAAACCCACACTAGTTAAAGAAAAAACCCAGAAAACTCCATCTCCATCATCCATCTCATATGATCAATGGTAGAAATTAAAAAGGCACAAAAAGTTATTTTTTCAGACAAATATTACAATCTAACAAAAAGTGTAAAAGATTACACTTTTCTCTCCTCTCTCCTCCCTCATTTGTCAGAAAAAAGTGACAGCTGCATTGTTACATAAAAATCTCGTTGAAAATAAATGTAACATGTTTTTTTACATGCATTACAAAAAAAAATCATAAATGATAAGTTCTAAAATCGATGCACTTAATATAATCTAAAAAACTGTTGTAAAAAAACAATAAAAAGTGTTACAGGCGGGTTACAAAAAATGTAACACATTCTATCTTCTCTCTTCATTGTTACAAAAAGTGTGGCAGTGTCAGAAAATGTTGCAGCAAAAAAGTGTAACACGTGGCAGCATGATTTCCATCAATTAGGTTTTCGGAATTTTGCAACTTAAATGGAATTTCTCCTTATAATTCCTATATATATATATATATATATATATATATATATATATATATATATATATATATATATATATATATATATATATATATATATAGGGTAGGGTTCTAGAGTGAACAACCTCCCAAGAGTGAACTGTGTGAACTCATATGGACCCTTGATTTCCTTTTTAGTTGTTAAGGGTAGGATTGTAATTTTATAAAAAAATTAGATTTAAATCATTATCTTATAATTGAAATCAGTTACATATTTCCTATTTTAATTCCTTATCCATAATATCTTTCCTATTTTAAATTCATTATCCATAATATCTTTTATTTCAATTTTATTTTTCAGATTTCATCACCAGAATTCAAATTTTGATTTTTAAGATCCACGTAACCTTCATATTTCAACGGTATACACATGTGTACTTGGATATAAATAGCACAGTACGTATGTGTACTCAGCATCGTACATATGTGTACAGTAATTCACAAGTGTACATCAAACATCCAACACAAAAAAAATTCTGAGATATCACAAAAACAGACGATTTACACATGTGTACATCGCATTAAAAACAGGGCAAAATCAGAATACACATGCGTACATCGCATTTAAACAGAGCAAGCATAATGAATTTAAAATAGGAAAGATATTATGGATAGGGAATTAAAATGGGAAATATGTAACTGATTTCAATTATTATATAACAACCCTCATAAATTTTCTGACACCCTAATATATTTTAAAATATCCCAATATGTCCAAAAATACACCCCATACGTGAAAACGGGTCCCGAATACCTTAAATATCATTTAAAATAATTAAAAAATGAAATTTTGGGCTTGAGGCGGGCCGCGTAAGCCTCACCTCAACCCCTACGCGGGCCGCGACAACTTAAAACCTGGCGAAACCCTGGGCCGCCACATGGCCCAACACCCGTCAAGCCTACATAGTGACCTGGACAAGCTATACCGTTGACCAGAGTTGACGCGGGCCGCGTAGGCCCTTGTCTTCTCTTACGCGGGCCGCGTAGGCCCTTGTCTTCTCTTACGCGGGCCGCGTAGAAACCGAAGTGAAGCCCTATATAAAGGAGGCATCGACCTTCAGTCGATTTCGTTCAAAACTTTCTTTCTTTCTCTCAATATTACGTAGTATACTCTATACTCGGGCATAATACCCCCCTAAGTAACGAAGTTCTGCTCCGTTGTAAGTATCATAACCCCTGGATACGTATTAGATACTCTGCCCGATTGATCTAGGGTTCCGTAACGGCTGTCGTGGTTCTGCCCGACATAGTCGTTGGAATGCCGTCTCGGGGAGGGTATTACTAATGTTAAAATGGGTTATTATACTAACACGTGTGCTTTTGTGTAAATTATAGATAATTATCAGGAAACCCTAAAGGATAATCTAAGACAGCAATGTGAGTTGATCCGCTTTTTGTAAACTTTTTATGAACTGTTTTTACAAAACCTCACTCAATTAATTATATATTAAGCAGTTATTGAGTATTTGTAAGAATACAATTATCATGAGTATGTTGGGGTTTTGTATACAAAATTTGTTACCACCTGGTCAAGGAGTAACATTTCCACAAGTCGGGTCTAACAGTACCATGGATGTTAATTGATATAACTTGGAAACAAATGTAATTGCAAGACCGCCCTCAATACTGTACAATGGTTTTTATTTAAACTTGATTAAACTGGGATTCACTCACCAGTATTTCCCACTGACAAATGTTTTTAAAACGCGTTTCAGGTAACAAACTGTGAAAGCCAAATAGAAGCCAGCTGGACAGCACTGAAGGCTTGGAAAAGTGGCAATAAAGTTACCTAAAACAAAATAGATGTTTTTACTAAATAAAATAGGATTTATTCCTATGAAAATGTGTGTACTGCAAACTTGGGTTTTATCCCATGTGTTTAATATTATGAAAATGTGGTATTTTACTCTGATCCAATATTTACTAACTACGGTCCTGATAAAAATTCCGCTGCCAAATTAGACAAACACGCGATACCACCGAAACTGGCTCGCGGCCGCCCGTTCCTGGGGATTTGGGATCGGGGGTTGAGACAGAAGGTGGTATCAGAGCTAAGCCACTGATTCAGCCACAGAAGTGTTCTGCTGACATCAAAATTCAATCTGTTAGGAAATAAATTACGAGAATACGTGCATAATTGTATTTCTTGTTTTGTGTTATTTGTCTATTTGTTAGTTTACAGTATGAGCGACCAAGGACCATCTGACGCGTATCGTCAATTGTCTGGTTCTCCTAGTAGCGAATGTGCCTCTTCTCAGCCTGCCCTCTCAGGGTACTCTGCTGATACGGAAGAAGGAATAGTCAAAAGAGCCATTTTCTCAGAAAAAGAGGGGATGGTTCAGTCGAGGGGCACACGAGCGTAGAAAGCGTATGAAAAAGTTACAAGACCAGAGAGCACTAGTAGCAGCCAAAAGAGAAACCGATGCCTATGCCCAGGAAATGATTAATAGGGGTATAGCCAACATCCACATTCTAGCAACCACTGCAGCTGGCCCTAACCTGGAACAAATGATAGCACCCCAACCACAACTACCAATCCCTGACCAACCAATGGAAATAGAAAACCCTGAAAATCAAGTAGAAATGCATGACTTCAATCCGGAAGAAATACTTAGGGTACCAGCACCAAACCCCCTAGACCCAAATTACGACCCCTGGTGGGACGACAATAGGGACTATGTGCAACGTTACCCGATACATGAAGACATGCCCATGCCAAACATAGGAGCCTACCCAGGTTTGGATCCTTTAGATCCCTATTACCATGATGAATACATTAGGGAGATTTTAGAAGATCCTTACCGATTCCAGGCACCTACACCCCCATATCAGGAACCCGCACCTCAGATTCCGAACCCAGTCCTAGAACCTGCACCCCCAATGAGTGCAGAAAATGTACAAGAACTTAGGACATTTGGTGAGGAAATTTTAGAGAGTAGTGAACGAATGAGACAGGTGGGAGAGTGACTCGTCTGGAAGTATGACGAGCGCAATATGGATTTCTGGATGAATCCATATCCATGAATGTGATAATAGGAACGATAATAGTAATAATAATAATAAAATATGTGTGTACGGATGCCTACTACTATTAGTGTAATTTTATTTCAGTTGGTATTGTAATTTTAATTTCAGTACTGGTGTGTAATAGATGCATACTATATGAATAGAGTAAAGTCGCAATGATCGACGCTTTTGACCAAAATGCGTGCCATGTGATTAACTATATTAAATATTATTTTGTGACATTAATATGTGGTAAATGTTTAAAATTCAGATGGCCGACGAAGGAAATCAAGAAAATCTGAATAACGATAACCAGAGTAACATTAACTTGGTTAATGAGAATCCAAGCATCAATAACAATGGGAACCAAATGGACAATAGTGCCGTCCAACACATAGTGGCACAAGGAATCATAGATGCAATGCCATTTATTATTCAAACGGTTCAGGAAGCGAATAATAAAAGTAAACATAGCAGTAAACGACCAATTGAACCAGAACACAGCGTAAACAATGGGTGTACTTCAAGCGCCCATTCCCAAAAGAAGAACCATGCCTTATGGTTGTTCTTACAAAGAATTCTGGTCCTGCAAACCAATAGAATTCTCGGGCAATGAAGGACCCATTGCAGCTCTACGCTGGATAGAAAAGACTGAGGCTGTTTTAAAAATAAGCAAGTGTGCTGAAGAAGACAAAATAATGTTTGCTTCTAATTTATTTAAGAACTCAGCCTTAGAATGGTGGAACACTATCCTCCAGTCAAGAGGAAGTGATAGGGTATATAACATGGAATGGGAAGAATTTAAGAATATGGTAGAAAGGAAATAAGTTTCTGAAGCTTAGGATGACCGGGGTAGATAGTAAGGGGTATACTACCACATTCTTTGAATATGCTAGAATAGTACCAACCCTTGCATCACCTGAATCAGTATTAATCTCCCGTTACATCTGGGGGTTAATTGGAGAGATTAGACATGTAGTCAAGGCAGCTAGACCCCAAACCATAGAAGAAGCTGTAGAACTAGCAAATACCTTGACAAATGAGTTAATCTGTACTAGAGAAGAAGACCAGAGGAGAAATCTAGCTCAAAGGCTTACCCAAGAATTCCATTCTGGGAATTACAACCGTAGGAATATAGGTTCTACCTCTGCACCATTCTGCAAGATCTGCAAGAAAAAACATTCGGGAAAATGCTCCACTCATTTCAATTTCTGCAAAGCACCCGGACACAAGGAAGAAGATTGCAGGAGGAAATCCAGTAATGGACTGTGCTTCAACTGTGGAGAAAAATGTCACATCAAGCCAAACTGTCCGAAATTAGCTCCAGCTGTGAACAACAGGAACACTAAAAATGCTAAAGCATTCGTGCTGACTGCAGATGAAGCTAAGATGATTCCAGACGTGATAACTGGTATGTTTTTAGTTAATGATGTTATTGCTAAAGTATTATTTGACTCTGGTGCAAACCAAAGTTTTATTAATACTTCATTTTGCAAACTTCTAAACCAGTCATTAACTAAACTAACACAAGAATGTCTAGTAGAGACAGCTAATGGAGAAACTGTTAGGATTTCTGAAATCTTGCAGGGAGCAAGAATAGAATTTTTAAACCAAAAGTTTATGGCAAACCTTTATCCCATGAATCTGGCAGGATTTGATGTCGTTTTAGGAATGGATTGGTTAATAGCCAATAAAGCCAGTATTTTATGTGATCAAAATTCAATTCAAGTAAATTCACCAAAAGGTGATAAGATCACTATTAAAGGAGATAAGTCCTCTAGATCCACTAAATTCATCTATGTGATGAAAACTGCAAGTTATATAAGAAAAGGGTCTATAGTGTATTTGATTTCCATAATCACTAACACTAAAGGAAAAGAATTAAAAGACATTCCAGTAGTGTCTCAGTTTTCATATATATTTCCAGAAGAATTACCAGGACTACCGCCAGACAGAGAAGTTGAATTCAGAATTCACCTGCTACCAGGAACAGCACCAATTGCTAAAGCACCTTACCGTTTGGCACCCGCCGAAATGCAGGAACTAAAGAAACAGTTAGATGAATTATTAGAGAAGGGATTCATACAGCCAAGCTCATCCCCATGGGGAGCGCCCATTTTATTCGTTAAAAAGAAAGACGGATCAATGCGTATGTGCATTGACTACCGTGAATTGAACAAAGTCACGATTAAGAACCGGTACCCATTACCGAGAATCGATGATCTGTTCGATCAATTGCAAGGAGCTCGATTTTTCTCTAAAATCGATTTAAGATCAGGATATCATCAATTAAAGGTATAGGAAGAGGATATTCCTAAAACCGCCTTCAGAACAAGGTATGGCCATTATGAATTTACTGTCATGTCATTTGGTTTAACCAATGCCCCAGCTGCATTTATGGACATGATGAACCGAATATGTAAGCCATATTTGGATAAATTCATAATTGTCTTTATAGATGATATTCTCATATATTCTAAAAGTAAAGAGGATCATGCAAAGCATTTGCGCTCACTTTTAAATCTATTAGGAAAGGAAAAGCTTTATGCTAAATTTTCAAAATGTGAGTTTTGGTTAGAACAGGTACAGTTTCTTGGACACTTAGTGAACCATAAAGGAATTCATGTGGATCCCACAAAGATCGAGGCGATTACTAAATGGAAGACCCCTGAATCACCAACAGAGGTTAGAAGTTTCTTAGGATTGGCCGGTTATTATACAAGATTTATTTGAGACTTTTCTAGAATAGCCATTCCTTTAACTAAGTTAACCTGTAAATCCGTTAAGTTTGAATGGGGACCAAAGCAAGAAGAAGCCTTTAGAATTCTTAAGCAAAGATTAACCCATGCACCCATACTAGCGTTACCAGAAGGAACTGAAGACTTTATAATCTATTGTGACGCTTCTAAATTAGGTTATGGATGTGTATTAATGCAACGCCAAAAGGTTATAGCATATGCGTCTAGAAAACTTAAGAATCATGAAGAGAATTATTCAACTCATGATCTAAAATTAGGAGCTATAATTTTTTCCCTTAAGATTTGGAGACATTACCTTTATGGTAGTAAGTTTACCATATTCACTGATCATAAAAGTTTAAGGTATGTTTTCGGGCAAAAAGAGTTGAATATGAGACAAAGACGTTGGATGGAGATGCTTAGTGATTATGATTGTGATATCCAGTATCATGAAGGAAAGGCAAATGTAGTGGCAGATGCTTTAAGTCGAAAATATCATGAGAAGCCAAAAAGGGTACGTTCTCTTAAATTAAATCTACAAGTAGATTTAAATGATCAAATTAGAAAAGCATAAGAATCAGTAATCAAGGATGATACTGAAAAAATAAAATGTATGATTAAGGAATTAGAACAAGGAACAGATGGAATTTGGAGATTCCATAAGAAGAGAATGTGGATATCGAAACTAGGAAACCTACGTCATCATATATTAGAAGAAACCCATAAATCTAAATATACAATGCATCCTGGAAGTGATAAAATGTATCAGGATTTAAGAAATAATTTTTGGTGGATAGGAATGAAAAGGACATAGCAACTTATGTTTCAAAATGATTAACCTGTTCACAAGTTAAAGCTGAATACCAGAAACCCTCAGGATTGTTACAACAGTTAGAAATGCCAGTGTGGAAATGGGAATTGGTAACAATGGATTTTGTTACCAAATTACCCAAAACAAGGAAAGGTAATGATACAATCTGGGTAATTGTAGATCGGCTAACCAAATCAGCCCATTTCCTACCAATGAAGGAAACTTTTAGTATGGAACAATTAGCCAAACTGTATGTAAATGAAATCGTTTCATTACATGGAATTCCTTTATCAATTGTTTCTGATAGGGATAGTCGTTTTACCTCTCATTTTTGGTCAAGTTTCCAAAAAGCAATGGGAACCAAGTTGAATCTAAGCACAGCTTATCATCCTCAAACGGACGGACAAAGCGAAAGTACAATTCAGACAATGGAAGATATGCTTAGAGCTTGTGTAATTGATTTCGGAGGTAATTGGGACGATCACTTACCTTTAATAGAATTTTCTTATAATAATAGTTATCACACAAGTATCAATGCTGCACCATTTGAAGCACTGTATGGACGAAAGTGCCGAACCCCAGTCTGTTGGGCAGAAATTGGGGAAAAGCAACTATCTGGACATGAGATAGTGCAAGAAACGACTGACAAGATCATTCAAGTCAAGGAATGACTAAAAACAGCACGTGGTCGACATAAAAGCTATGCTGACAACCGACGAAAACCATTGGAATTTCAAGTAGGAGACAAGGTATTAGTGAAAGTCTCACCTTGGAAAGGAATAGTAAGATTCATCAAAAGAGGGAAGATAATTCCCAGGTATGTTGGACCTTTTGAGATTATTAGAAGAATAGGACCTGTAGCCTATCAGCTACAACTGCCAGAGGAAATGGCAGGAATACATGATGTATTTCATGTATCTAATCTCAAGAAATGCTTAGCTGATGAATCGCTAATGGTACCTCTTAAGGATATAGAGGTAAATGAACAACTCAAATTTGTAGAAAAGCCTCTACAGATTGAAGACAGGAAAGTCAAGAACCTCAAGCATAAGAGATTAGTTCTGGTCAAAGTGAAGTGGGACTCCAAAAGAGGACCTGAGTACACATGGGAGCTTGAATCAGAAATGCAAAGAAAATATCCACACTTGTTCCAGTAGATCTCGAGGACGAATTCTAAAACAAGGTGGGGAGGATATAACAACCCTCATAAATTTTCCGACACCCTAATATATTTTAAAATATCCAAATATGTCCAAAAATACACCCCATACGTGAAAACAGGCCCCGAATACCTTAAATATCATTTAAAATAATTAAAAATGAAATTTTGGGCTTGAGGCGGGCCGCGTAAGCCTCACCTCAACCCCTACGCGAGCCGCGACAACTTAAAACCTGGCGAAACCCTGGGCCGCCACGTGGCCCAACACCCGTCAAGCCTACATAGTGACCCGGACAAGCTTATACCGTTGACCAGAGTTGACGCGGGCCGCGTAGGCCCTTGTCTTCTCTTACGCGGGCCGTGTAGAAACCAAAGTGAAGCCCTTCTTTTTGGCCGAGTTCTAAGTTCTCATTACACGTAGGAGTTTTAATTTTAGCCTAACTTTATATATATCAAAAATTAAATTTATAAATCTAATAAGATAATATTGTGTTTTGGGTATAGCTTGGAGAATGTACAACTTTGTGGCAATTCCATTTTAAATATAGAAATACACATTGGCGGTGTGATTTTTAATAAAAAATTTATGAGAGCGTAAATAAAAAAACGTTGTGTGTGTATGTTCAAGATTTTTAAAAAACCAAACAATCAAATTAAAGAA
Organism: Helianthus tuberosus; assembly: GCA_030545235.1. Classification (NCBI taxonomy): domain Eukaryota; kingdom Viridiplantae; phylum Streptophyta; class Magnoliopsida; order Asterales; family Asteraceae; genus Helianthus; species Helianthus tuberosus. The sequence goes on along the minus strand of CM060446.1, from coordinate 97,773,093 downwards.
ATAAACAAACCAGATTTAAAAAAATTACAAAGAAACAAATTAAAGAAATAAACCCAAAAAAAAAATAAAAAACCAAAGAAACAAAGTAAAGAAATAAACTACCCAAAAACAAAAAACCAAAGAAACAAACTAAAGAATACTTATGATTAATGAAAACTCGAAAAAAAGGGTAAAAAGTAAAGGAATAAAAATCAAAATGAAAAAATAAGAAAAAAAAAAAAACAAAACCAGTGGGGTGGGGGTGTGGAAGGGGTGTTAAAGAAAAAAACCGTAACCAAAGAAAAACCGTAAACCAAACCGTAACCGTAACCAAATAAACCGATTCGAATAACGAATTCGGTTTTTGGTTTGGTTTCTAACCGAAACCGAATTGTGATTATAGTTTTTGGTTCGGTTTATGGATCCATATTTTATTTTATTTGGTTTATTCGGTTTATTTGGATAACAGAATAAACCATTTAACTTAATTAATTATTAAATAAAAATAATAATATTTTATAAATCATATACAATTTATTAGCCCAAAATAGTTATTTTTTTATGCAGCCCAAAATACCAAATGTAAATCTAAAAGCCCAACTCAGACCCACTCATTTCTAAAATAATAAAACTTCAGACCTATAGAAACTAGGGTTTAGGATTTCTACATTTTCTTAGAGAAAGACTCATGTTTGAAGATTATTTATTTTTTGTGCCATTAGACTTGTTAATTATTTATAGTTTCAATGAAACTTTCTTGTATTCATATATTGTTAGGTGTAGATTAGTTGCGATGTTCGAAAATTGGAACACAAACTAGGGATGAAATTTTTTACCGAAATACCGGTGCCGCACCGGTGCCGCACCGGTGCCGTACCGATGCCGTACCGTACCGATCATAAACGGTACCGGTATCGGTAATAGATTTTTCGAAATTCGGTATCGGTACCGGTATTTTTCGATAAATATAGGTATTAATACCGAATTTAATATTGAATTCCAAGGGGTTTTTAGGTTGGATTGAAGATGGGATAAATATGCAAAACTAAAGAGGAAAAAGGAAAATGCAAAGTGATTAGCGAGATTAAACCAATATCAAATTTCTTTTGTTTGGTTATTTTTAATCAATTATGATGTTTTTTAGGCATGTTGTAATTTGGATGTTAAAAGTCGAACCCATGGATGTTTACATTTTGATTGTTTTTACTTCTTTATATGTTTACCTTTTGTTTACATTACTCTAGTTCAGTTAATAATGGACGGAAGGGTTGCACATGATATTTTTTTAGGTAAAACAATGGATGACACCAAAGCGGTACCAATGTGGTAAAGTACCGAAATACCGGTACCGTACCGTTACCGAATCTATAAATACGGTACGGTAATTGGTATCCACATTTCCTCAATTTCGGTAACGGTATTTACGGTATCGGTACCGGTACGGTACCGGTATCGTACCGATCTCATCCCTAACACAAACATAAATATAAATTAGGAAAAAAAAGTACTTTGTATAATTTGGTTAGATTTGGTTTATTTGGTTTCTAACCGAAACCAAACCGAATTGAATTTGGTTTGGTTTGGATCGGTTTGCATATTCCTTATTTGGTTTGGGGTAGGGATGAGCAAATACCGATACCGTCCCAATACCATCTCGATCCCGACCAATACCGATCCCGAATTTTGTGTAAACTTGGTACCGATATCGGTACCGAAATACGTCGGTTTGGGACGATATCGGTACGGTATCGGTATTTTAAGGGTAAAAGTCGGTATTTCACCGATATCGTACCGTACCGATACCGAAAAATCACAAAAGTGGATACCGTTTCCGGTAGCGAAAACGGATCGGGATCGGGATTTCGGGATGGGGATCGGGATCGGGATCGGAACGGTATTTTATACCCTTTGCTCATCCCTAGTTTGGGGTACAATATTTTGAAAACCGAATAAACCGAACCGAATAAACCAAATAAACCATAAACCGATCCCATAAATACCCCTATGGAAAGGGGGAGGGGTAGGTGTACAGAGTCGAACCCGAGTGTTCTGGGAGGGAGAATAACGTGTGAGTACCAGTGAGATGTGTGCCAGCTTTTCATGTATATTTTTCAATCTTATGATTTTAACATAAAACTATACAGTATGTTTTTAACATAAAAACATTCACATCTCACCCTACATGTACTTTTTATCTTTATATTATAGAAAATAATTTAAAGAAACTATCTAAATTGGTTGAAATATCATATATACCTAATTTAAAGAAGGCTTATTACATATATATCCCTACAAAATTTTTAAACATCATATATACCCATGTAAAATTGTTAGTATCATATATACCCTTAAAATTGGTTGAAATATCATATATACCTGATTCATTAACTACAATTTAATAAATGACAGTTTTACCCTTGTTTTTCTAAAACTTTGGAATCTCATGTATAACCTTTAACTTCAAATAGCATAGTTTGTTTAGCTTAAATATTATATATGTAGTATACTATTGTTCACGGGTAAAAATAAAAATAAAAATAAAAAGTGGTAGAAATAAATTTAAGCTAAAAGTAAAAGTGTGTTATATAAAAATATTAAGTTCAAAAATGAGCATATACGAAAACTTAAAGTTTAAAAAGTAAGGGTAAAATAATCATTTATTAGATTGTTTTTAATAAATTGGGCACATTTGATATTTTAACTATTTTGTAAGGGCATATATGATATTTTTAGTTTTGTTTAGGTATATATGAATTTTTCAAGTTTGTAAGGGTATATATGAGATCAAAAAGTATATCGTACATTACGGCTTAACGTACTTTACGTACAACAACGTGCGTGATTTGTTATATAACATGCGTGATTAATGTTTTCAATATGCGTTATTATTGTGTTTCAACATGCGTGATTTTGGATTTTTGAGTTATAACGTGCGTGATTTTAAAATGAACGTTCGTAATTACCTGTCGTACGTAATGTACGTTAAGCCGTAATATACGTTAACTTTCCTCTATATGAGATTAATCATTTAAAAGAAACAAAACAAACTTCTATGTTTTATAGGCTTAAATCCAAGCAACTATATATATTTTATTGTAAGTATATAAGAAAAAATAAAAAAATAAATAATTTTTGTGAGTAAGATAAAGACAGAGAGACTGAGAATGAGATGTGTCATGTTTTTTAAAACAAAAACAAATCTTAAATAATAATGTACTTTTTAGTTTAATTATTTAGAAAGAGAAGAAGAATGAGTTGTAAATGCTCTTAAAACCTATAATTTGATTGTATCATAAACCTATAATACATGATATGACATTAGTTTTGCAAAATAAAAATAACTATATACTTATACACTACTAATAAATTAAATTTTATTAGTATTTTACATATCAAAAAAAAATTATAGTTACCAAAACTAAAAGGAAATCAAGCTAACTCGTTTAACTATTTCAAAAGAAAAATAAAACTAAAATAGTTGGTATGACAGTCCCGTATAGCTTTTGCTTTAGTGGTCAAATAATACTCTCAAAACCAAACCTCTTTCTGTGTGCTTTAAGCTTTTCATTCATATCTAACATATACATCATGGCTCTCTCTATACATTATACATACATGTATATATGTATATATACATACATATACACACAAATACACACAAATTAAGAGTGTGAGAATCATATGGAACCGCCTAGCTAGCTAGCTAGTACCTTAAGTTATCCTAAAATTAGGAAATAGTGAAAGGTGGTGATACATGTGTTATACATACATTCCATACAGTAAGAAAGAGACAACTTTTCCTTTATCTCTCTGGAATTCAGTTAAAGTTTGAAGGAATTCTGGTGTTTTTCATGGTTAAAGCCACAGGTTAATTATCATACTCTCTCTCTTTCTCTATACTTCAAATAGTATATTTGTTCTAAGGATAATATCACTTTTCAAGAATATATCTCATTCAGGTGCTCACCAACATGTGTTTTCTTTCTTTTTCATCATAAATATCCTTCAAATTTGCAGTAAAAAGCAGTTCTTGATCGACTCTTATAGTATTTTTCCTGTATTTTTCGGTGATTTGATGATGATTATTTCATGGATATTGATGAATAATAACAAGTAGCGAATACGGTTGATGAACGAACACGAACAAGAATGAATATTAGCAGCTCTGATCTCATTGATGCAAAGCTTGAAGAACATCAGTTATGTGGATCCAAACACTGTCCCGGTTGCGGTCATCGACTTGAAGGAAAACCGGTATGAATTTTGATCGTGCAGATGATTATTAATTCTTTCCAAAAATATTGTAAGGTTTGGAAAATAATAATCTAGAATCAATTCAAAAGATTATAAACTTATGCAAATTGTTGAACTTCTCTTCTATATATGTAAGACAAAATTCCCAACAATTTTTTTTTCTTGTATTTTCAAGAATATCAAATCATGTTTTTTGATGATTCTAATTCTTTTTATTTAACACCAAATTCCCAGTTTTTGTTTTTTTGTTCTCAAGAGCTTCAACCTTATGTTCTTGATTATTTTCCTAGCTTTAATTGAACTTTCTATATATGTATCTACAAATTTCCAATTATCATTTTTTTTTTTCATTTTCAAGAACTCCATATCTTAAAAAGATTAAATTTTTATGTGATTATAATTTCTTGTAATTATTTTACTAATTTATGTAAATCATTTATTTACAGGATTGGGTGGGTCTACCAGCAGGAGTTAAATTTGATCCAACGGATCAGGAACTGATCGAACATCTTGAAGCCAAAGTCGAAGCCAAGAACTTGAAATCTCACCCGTTGATTGATGAATTCATCCCTACAATTGAAGGTGAAGATGGGATTTGTTATACTCATCCTGAAAAGCTTCCAGGTGATTGTTCTTTTCTTTTTCTTGATCTTCTGTTGTGTCATGTGTGCATGAATGAGAGACCATTGCTGTCATTTTCAACAAATCTGATTGTTTTTTTTTATTACTATTTTTGCTGACTTTCTTGAAAGAAACAAGAACATATAAAAAAGAAGAAGAAGAAAACATAACTTGTTCAGTGTTGTTTGTCCCAGAATTCAAGAGTTAGGTTTTACTATGAATGCACACAGTGGTTTCTTGTCTTTTAAGAAAAGAAACATTAAATGGATGGGTTTTTCAAATCTAGGGTTTCTTTTATTTGTTACACCTATAAATCTACTTTTGATTTTGGAATATCTGATTTTTTTTTTGAACGGCAAAACGCTTTTTATATATATAAAAAGAGCCAGCAAGAAGCTGAAAAAACAGAAAACAGAAAACGAACAAGGGCCCGGGAGGCAAACAAAACAACGAAAAACAAAAGATTACAACAGGTCCACTACGTTGAAGTCCACCCACTTATCCCATTCTGGTTTTGGAAGCTTCGACCGATGAGAAAGCCACAGAAAAACGTCTTCTTTGATGCTGTCGACACTTCTCTGCGTAGGAATAAACCGGCCCTCAAAGACCATCAGATTTCTGGCATTCCAGATACTCCAAACCGAAGCCAGAATGACCGAGTGGAATATCTGATTACAACACAATTTTGAATTAGAAGTTTATAACTAAATTACTAAAACACTATAAAATCCAGAATGAAAAACAAATACACAAGATACCACAGGAAAAAAATTCTGGGTCTGTCAACGGATGAACTAAGTGAAATTTGTTCTTGATGTTTTAGGTGTTACAAGAGACGGGTTGAGTAGACACTTCTTCCATCGGCCGTCTAAAGCATACACCACGGGAACTAGAAAAAGAAGAAAGATCCAAACCGAATGTGATCTACAAGGTGGTGAAACGCGTTGGCACAAAACAGGCAAGACTCGACCAGTTATGGTTAATGGAAAGCAAAAAGGGTGTAAGAAAATCTTGGTACTCTACACAAACTTTGGTAAAAATCGAAAACCCGAGAAAACCAATTGGGTAATGCATCAATACCACCTTGGACAAAATGAGGAAGAACGCGAGGGTGAGCTTGTGGTATCAAAGATATTTTATCAGACTCAACCACGACAATGCAATTGGTCCGAAAGGGCTAGTAATAACAATGTCTTATCGAATGCGATCCCCATCGAGGGGGCAAATAATGAAATGAGCAGGAGTGGAAGTGGCAGTTGTTCATCAAAAGAGATCAACATAGCTAACACTTCTACTCGTGCTCATAACAACATGGATGAACTCTCTGCCGTTAGCGTTAGTGCAGTTATGTCGAGCTACAATCCCATGGACCATATGCAACATCTAAAAGGCGTCGATCATTTTAGCTTTGTTCCGTTTCGGAAAAGCTTTGACGAGGTGAGTTTTACACAATTTATAAAATGATTACTTCATTTCGTGTTGCTATCACCGTATATCAAATCTACAACCATGTTCATTTAGAAGATACTTCTTTTCAACTTGTTAACAGTCATAATCGTTTTTTAAATATATAGATTATGCGACATGATACACATGTTATATTCGTTATTTTCATTGATTATCTTGTTTAACTTGTTTAATTATATGTATGATATATTAAACCAATTAAATTTGTTAAAAAAAATGTGGTTTTAGCTTAGCTCACATAAGGAATAAAAATAGGTTGATTCTAAACACACCCCCTCCCTCCTGATTATACCCCCTTGTGAGAGGAAAACTGTCGGTCCCACGCGGGCCCCACCTGTAAGTATGTGAGAAGAGGAGGGTGTAAAAAGTAACTAGGGGGTGTAGAAAGTAGCACCCCTGTATCACTTAATTCGACACGTATTATAAATGTGTGCAAGTATAAATTATTATTTTTGAACATGTCAAATATAACCTTTTTACTGACTTATATTTAATTCGTATCCATGTTTTAATAATTTTTTAACTCAAAGATTATAAAATTAATTTATTGATTTTATTAATTTTGATAGAAAGAATTTTATTATTTTAAAGAATTTAGTATGTTACGTATATTAAGTAAAATATGTTTTAAGTTTGAAATATATTTTTATACATGATACACTTGTTATATATTTGTTTTCTTCCCATTTTTTTCTATTATTCATGTGATACACCAATATCAATCAAATACACCAAAATTTGTCTGGATGTTAACTTAATTATGGGCATAAAACAAGGGCCATAATTTTAGAAATTAGTTGAGTGCAAGGTTAAGAGATGAACTCAAAATGGGTTAAAGGTTGCTTTTATCACATACTTGCCTTGTGCTATCCGCAAACCCAAGTCTTGATCATTCCTATAGTACTTTGCGCATTATTTGTTGTACATTGTTCCAAACACATTATTCAAGTGTACAACTGTTTGATGCAGGTGGGTACAACCGGAGGAGAAGCTTCAACCGGAAGGGATATAGGAGTGGTGGGAGGTATCACGTGCAATGAACATGACCTACAAAGACAACAGCAACAACACTTGACCCAACACAATCCACATCATCAACAGATGGCAGCTGCTGCCTTCCACGTCAGCAGGGCAAGTCATACTGTATCCACTCTTGTCTCGCCACCTCATCCGCCACATCACCTGCATCACACCTCCATTATGCTTGATGAGGACTCATTCCATGTCTCAAGAATCATGGACAATTTTCAGGTGATTTACTACATTTCCCACATAGATTAAGAACTGTGATAATCGTATAAATCACTTGTATGTTGTACGTTGGATTATTTAATTAAGGATATAGTCAATGGCGAAGCTTAAGATTTCCGACCGGGGGTCGAAAACGTATATACCTAATAAAATTATAAAACTGGGGGTCGAAAACGTATATAACTAAAAAATTCTATACGAAAACTACATACCGTACACTATTGAGCGAAAAGTTCGGGGGGTCGGACGCCCCCTACAAAGCTGCGCCCCTGGATATAGTGTGGTCACTACAAGAAACGTGGAATTAGCGGCAACAATTGACATTTAGCAACAACATTTAGCTTGTTGCTTACCCAATGTCGCCGCTAATGCCTACGCTCTGGTGTGCTCGTGCGAGTGCTAAATCTAACAAGAAATGTATGTAGTACGTTGATTATTTAATGATATAGCGTGGTCGCTACAAGAAATGTGGGAATTAGCGGCAACAATTGACATTTAGCAACAACATTTGGCTTGTTGCTTACCCGATGTCGCCGCTAATACCTAAGCTCTAGTGTGCTCGTGCGAGTGCTAAATCTAACCGTTGATAAGGGGATGGATTCAAGGGATGGGGGTACTTAATTAGGCCATTAGCGGTGACATTATTAGCAGATAAAGGTAAGGTTTGTCTATTCGTAGGGATAGACGTAAATTTTGCTTATATCCACCATTTCAAGACCCTACCAGTAGTTAGTGGTGGACCCATAACTATTTTCTGTGGGTGCAGATGGTGGGCTCATCCATATTTTCAAAGGGTGTGATCCGGTTTTTTGTCTATAAAATACACAAAACAAATATTCAAGGGGTACGCCCGTCCACCCACCCATACACCCAATAGTTTTGTTATTTATAAGATTTACTGGGTACGAATTTTCTTGTATGCGATATCAGAAGTGCTCAAACGTGAATATGAATATGTCATGTATGTATGTAAACATGTATCTATGCATTTAAAAATTAATAATGCATATGTATGAATGTAAGCATGCATGTATGCATATTAAAAAATAATAATGTTTTTTTGTTAACAGCAGCAGCATCAACATCATCATAAGATGGGAGGAGGGAGATCAACATCAGGATTGGAGGAACTGATAATGGGGTGCACTCCATCATCATCAACTGATATTAAAGAAGTTAGTTTTTCACCACCTTTTTGACTCTGAATTTTATGTAAATTATATTGATTTTATATTACATTGAAAAATTAAATATAAATCAAAACCATATTATTTTAACTAAAGGAAGAGAAAGGATAAAGCATTTAATTTGTTCCTTTCCCCTTTTCTCTTTTGATGCTTCTTATTGCCTATTTCTTTTTATAAATTTGTTGGATTCGGTATTACTGGTTATTTGAATTTCATTCTATTTAATACCAATTTAGAAAACTAATCTGTGTGTAAGTAAATTTTGTATACTTGCCCTTATTCTTCTTGGTATTCCCTTCCCCTTATAGAGTCATAATGTGTCTAGTACTTTAATTGTCTTCTATACATTTTCTATTTCAAATTTGAGATTTTCTTATTTGTTTAAGAAAACACTTAAAAGTGAGAAATATCCACTTATTTTTAATTTACTTGTACTTTAGAATTATATTATATAAATATATATATCATACTATTATATAATCTCATCGTTGACATGACAAGTATAAAACAAAGGACAAGACAATAGATTTTAGATTGGTATTCGAAGTAAGATTAAATCATGGATGTTGGCATCCAACATTTTCTTTTCACTCTTTTTGAACAAAAAGTACAAAGAAACTCAAGCTCGTACTCAAATATGTCCCAAAGTGAAAATCCTAGTAATACCTTTTTTTAGATTTTCTATCATTTTATAAATAACATATCACATATTTAACTACTACGTCTATAATGCCAGTGCCATTAACAATTTGTAAACATTCATCGCCAATTGCACTTTAAAGTTAATTATATATCGATATTACAAATGATAAACGATAAAGATTATTCCTTATAAAAACATGTTAAAATGAATTTTTTTATAGTTTTTGTATTCATAATCACTGATACTGACAACTCCTCAAATAAGATCATTACGTCTATTCATTTATAGAAAAAAAAAAGAGTAAATTACAAGTTTTGTCCTTTATGTTTACATCAAATTGCAGGCGCTGTCCTTTAGCGCAAAAGTTGACAAGTTATGTCCTTAATGTTTCAAAATCTTGCACGGTATGTCCTTTAGGCCTAACATAGTTAAATTTTTCTGTTAAATCAGAGTATTTTTGTAATTTTAGCAACTATATAAGGGTACTTTTGTAATTTTATCTGTTTAATTAAAATACATGCTAATTAAAAAAACAAAAAATTAAAAAATATATAAACTCAAACCCCCATCTATCTTCAGTATCTCTCTACCTCTCTCTTCTTTCTCTCTCTATCTGTCTCAGCCATCCACCACCATAGACCACCACAACCACCTCCGGCGACCCACCCCTCTCTCCATCTTTGCCACCGCCACCATCAGCCTCCACTGCCACCACCTGCTACCTTCCACCACCACCTTAGAAACCCAACGCCTCCACTCCTCAGTTGGTGCTCATAAGCTACGGCGGCCCTAGGGTTTCATCCCAAGGCTTGCCGGTGATGGTAAGGAGGTGGTGAGCGGCGGAAGTTTGATACATCTGTTACTTTTGGGAGAACCCTAGGTCATGAATATTATTAAAATATATGGCAGCTGTAGTCAAAAACGAGTTTCAAAAAGGAAGCAGTCATATGGCAGCTGTAGTCAAAACGAAAGGAAAAGGCAGGAAACCTCCAACACTTGAAGAAGAACCAAATCAAGAAACAATCACCGTTCGATACTCTCAGTCTACAAATCCCCTGGTTTCAAAACAGGTGAAAAATCAAATAATGTGATAATTGATGTTGAAAATGTGGGTATAAATGGAGTGCCTTATTCAACAGAAGATATCGAAGAAGGTGTAGCACCACCACCACCAGTTGCATCTTCTAATTTTTGGGGGTTTTTGATATTTTGGGTTTTGGGGATTTTTGGGGGGTTTTTGATTTGGCATTTAGGTTTTTGATTTTTGGGGATTTTTGATGCAAGTAACAGTGAATGTGGAGGTGGCGGTGGAGGTGGTGATGGAGGTGGTGGTGAAGGGTGGTGGAGGTTATAAATATTATAGTTAAAATAATAATAATATTTTAAATTATTTTGTTTTATTTTTTAAATATTGATAAATAAATAGGGTAAGAAGACTAAAATGCCCTTGGGTGACCAGATTTAACTAAATAATCTAACTGGGTTAAGCCTAAAGGACATACCGTGCAAGATTTTGAAACATTAAGGACATAACTTGTCAACTTTTGCGCTAAAGGACAGCGCCTGCAATTTGATGTAAACATAAAGGACAAAACTTGTAATTTACTCAAAAAAAAAAAGTTTATTTAAATTTGTATGATACCGATATATGATCTAATTAAAGATGAAATTAACTTAGCCTACAATCAACTTCTAATATCGAATTGAAAGGTAAAAGTTATAAAATGATTGTAAGATCGATGCATGACCCAAAAACTTTTTTGACGAATGGCATCCTAGGACAAAGAGAGACACAACACCCTATGTGCTTGAAGACCAAAAGCACCATGAAATTTAGGTATAGTCTCCATATGACCAACTTTTTCTTTCTTTCTTTTGAAAATAGAAAGAAAACACATGTTACCCTTCATTATTTAAGACATATTATAAGATGGAGTTTCTAATGTTAGCAAAAGTGATTATAGTTACAAACTTTTTAGTTATTTAATATCAAAATAATAGGATTTTGAAAACATGCAAGGGTACGCGATTCGAAGTAAAGTTTAGAGATACAAATGCGAATAGAGAACCAATTCAAATACAAAAAATTGCAAGCGTTCAATACAGAACCAATTTAAATAGAGAATTACAAGAACTGCAAAAACACTTATACTTAACGTTGTAATTATAATACATAAGATGATTTTTAACCGTCTTTCTTCTGTCTCTCCCAATGTGCGCTATTATCATCTATAAATAAAGTACAAATGTTTATATAGTTCTTACGTTTCTCTACATGGTTTTGTATTGAGCACATCATGTGGGATAAAACCAGTCATTCCCGTATTCGTATCGATTTATAAAACAGAAACATGAATTCAAAATCTATATAATCCTTAACCCGAAAATCTAACTTGAAAATGCAGGAATCATCAATCACAAACCACCAAGAGGCAGACTGGTTGAAGTACTCCACCTTCTGGCCTGATCCTGACAGTCAAGATCATCATTGAAATCAGCAAATAAAAAAAAAGAAGAAAAAAAAAAAGAAACCAAGTAAAAAAAGAGACAGCATCACTACCATCATCATCATGAGACCACCTTACTTGAACCCTAGTTGCAGCTGGTTCTTTTTCACCAACACACAGACCCCATGTCCTCAAATCTTTTTCTTTTTTACTTTTCCCTCTTTCTCTCTCTAGAACTCCTTGCATTTGCAGGCCTTAGATACATATACAAATCAGGCTTAACCAGAAACTAACTGTACAACAAACCCCATGTTGGTAAAGAGAAAAGAAGCATCCAAAAAGAGGAAAAGAAGAAAAAAGAATTCAAGAAAAGGTTCATCTCTAGTTATCTACTGACACCAAGATATATGAGCAAAACCAAAGTAAAAAAGAAAAAAAGAACTCTTCTTTTCTGCATGAAAATCATCACCAACATGATTACACTTTATCATCTTATGGGTATTTTTGTTATTTTCTTGAATTATTTGTTTCTTTCTAATTGATATTTTGTATACCCCTTCTAGTTTTGTATAGAGGATAGCACATGAATAGAATTGTGAATAATATTAACTATTGGTTTTGTTTGTGGTGCACTTGGTTTTTTTAACGCAAAATGTTACTTCTCTAGTTACATCAACATATTAGGGATGTCAATGGGTCGGATTTGGGACGGGTTTATGTAATCCCAAACCCAAACCCGGTTAGATAAGCTTGTCTCAAACCCGTCCCAAAACCCGTCGGGTTTCTAGCGGATAAATACCCATCGGGTATCGGGTATACCCGCGGGTTTCGGGTAAACCCGTTAATTTAAAAAGATTACTCGTTGGGTATATTCATCTCAAAACCCATTGGATATTTATCAAGTAACTATTAACCGGTTACATTTTGTATTGTCATTATAAAAATATATATCAAATAACTACAATGTATACGGAATAGAATACCTATATGTGTAAAAAATGGATGTATCATAACATTTAATAATATGAAAGAAATTATATCGGGTATACAATCGGGTAAACGGGTACACTTTATCGGGCAATTGGGTCGGGTAAACGGGTATATCACTAAATCCCAAACTCGTCCCAAACCCGTGAAAAAATAAAAACTATTCCCAAACCCGTCCCAAACCCGATTAAACGACCCCAAACCCGTCCAAAATGTGTCGGGTTTCGGGTTTACCCAACGGGTTCGGGTTTGATTGACATCCCTACAACAGATCTAAATTATGTCTTTGTTCAGGTTTGAATTTAAAACCTTGTTTTTAAAAATCATATGACATTATCAAATAAGCTAACACTACATTATCAGTTCACTTGATTATTATTATTATTATTATTATTTAACTGTAGTTGGTTATTAATTTCCATATTATAAATTAGCAACTTTTTGTTGCATTGTGGTGTTTTACCACAAGCTTTGTGAGTTTTTCAAATAAAAAAAACTTTGATTTTTCACTTTTAACCCAAACATTTTCATATTTTGTATTTTAACCCCTTTTATTTTTTTACTTTTAACCCAAAGTTTTCCATCTTTTATAATTTAACAAAACACTTTATTATTTACAACTTTGGTCCTCCATACTTTTTTTCGCAAGTTTTACATTTCGTTCTAAATTTTGCGAGTTAACACGTCGTAACGTGCATGTGAGGTTCAACGTTTTTTGCTCTATTTTTTCATTTTTGCCAGACCCGTCGAAACGTGTCCATTTTTTGCCGCAACGGACGGGTCCTAGATCGACTAAGTTATTATTTTCTACGTTTTACGTTTCTGGTAAATTTCTTCGCATTAACACACTGTAACGGATATGCGTGGTTCAACGATTTTAAATCTTCTTTTCGTTCAGTGTAATTTTTCCCATTTTATCTATTTTATTTTTACGATGTTGAGAGTCGATGTTGTTGTGGCATTGGTGCTACTTGGCACGGTTTTACGAACGTTTTTAACCTATTAAATTTTTTACTAATATTTTGTTTCGGTTTACCCCTATACTTCCTTTACTTAAAAACTATTTTTCACGTGCATATTTTATGAGCGGGTAGGTATAAATATGATTTGTTTTACATTCCGACTTAAACTTTTTTTATAGACGAGTCAGGTCAAATATAATATTTTTTCTTTTAAAGAAACCATTTTTACGTGCATATTTTTGTGTACGTTTTGGTATAAATTCAAGTTCTACGTTTCGACGTAAATCTTTTTGGGAAATGATTCAGGTCAAATATAATATTTTTCGTGTTTATTTTATGTATGTTTCGTAAAGTTTGTTTCGAACCGAGTGGAGTCAAATTATTGTTTCTTTTTCTCCCCTTTTTTCGAAAGCTCTAATTAATCCCTTTCGATTACATGTGCAAATTTTCCTTCATACCCGTTACGTTTTCTATGTATGAGTTGAGTCACATATAATACGTTATGATTGTTCGATATGAATTTGATTTACTTTACGTTTGATCCAATCACAATGCTGATACATGTTACATTGAGTTCAACTGGATACGTCGAAATGTGTGTTTTCATATGGTTAATGCATCATATAACGTTTAGACCATTCCATTCAATGTTTACGATATACCTGCGCCGCAACACGGGCGGGTCTTAATCCTAGTTAGAATAATTTATACTTCTTTTAAGCTCCAATTATTTGCCCTTCTCCAATTCTCAAGTTTAATCATGAGATGTAACTTTTAATTGAAACTAATTTATATATGCTCTTAATTAGCAAATTTCCTTTGTGAGAGAAATCTACCATTTACTTTTTACTATTATTTTTGAAACATAATATATAACTAGCCAAAGCTTCCTTCCTTTATAAATAATTAAACATGATTTACAACTATGCCAAGCCTCCTCCCTTCATTATATATTATAAATTATAAAATTGCAACAAAAATATGCAATACAAGTTGTACATTGTGTTTTGGGATTTTTTTCAAAAAAAAAAAAAAAAACTTGATTTTTTACTTTTAACCCAAAGGTTTTTACCTTTTACAATTTTAACCCTATATAATTTGTTTTTTAACTTTAACCCAAAACTTTTCATTATTTGCAATTTAACTTCACAACTTTTGTCACTTATACTTTTCATCTTCCGCAAATTTTCATTTTACGTATAGTTCTAAATTATTCGTGTTAATACGACGTAACGTACGACTGTGGTTCAACTTTTTTATGTTTTGTTTCAAATTTTGCAAGTTAACACGGCGCAACGTGCATGTGTGGTTTAACGTTTTTACCTCTATTTTTTCAAGTTTGACAGGTTCGTCGCAACACTCAGATCCTAGGTCGAGTCAGTGTTGGTGGTCGATGACGGTTGTGTGGCATTAGTACTATTTGACACCGTTTTACGCCCCACCGCAACGCGGGGTGTGCTTTGAAGGGTTTTCAAAGAAAAAATGGTTATGCAGATAGTTGTTGTAACCTTGGCTTTGGGGGTTTTCCAAAAAAATAGATTTTTTTTTACTTTTCAACCAAAAGTATTTCATAAATTACTTTTAACCCAGAACAGTTTGTTTTTACTTTTAACCCCAAACTTTTTATCTTTTGCAATCTATCCTCACAACTCTTTTTACTTTCAACTTTGGCCCTTAATAGTTTTCATTTTCCGCAAATTTTTCGTTTTATACTTGGTTCTAAATTTTGTGACTTAACACATCGCAACGTGCGTCTTTGATTTAACGTTTTTACGTTTCGTTCTAAATTTTGCGAGTTAACACGACGCAACATGCGTGTGTGGGTGAACGTTTTTACATCGTCTATTTTTTCCCGTTTGATAGGTTTAACATAACGTATGGATCCTAGATCGACTTAGTTATAACTAAAGTATCTCCGCCGCATTACGACGGGTCGCAATTCTAGTTATTATTATTTTGCATGTAAATGTATGATGTATCTCTTATATTGCCTGTTAACATTAATTAACATTAACAATATATTAACATTAACACAATATATATATTATATTAAATTAAAATTAAAATATGTAGCTTAATGAATAGTGTTCTTTTCTCAATTAAAGAACTTTTATTTACATCTCTTGAATTTTACTTGGTTTATTTTTTATTTCACCGATTTATATTCATACACCCAAAACTTTAATAAAGTTATTGAAAACCCTTAAACTTCAATAAAGTTTTCTTTTGACTTTATTTTTTGAGTTTCCTCTTTCAGTTGTTATAATGAGTGTCGGTATTGTATCTATATCATAATAAAAGAAAGTGATGTCGGTCGAATTTTCGCCGCAATGCGCGAGTAATTTTACTGGTATATATTAATTAGGACATACTAAAGGAACAATAACTTTTGGTGTGTGTTTTTTCTCCTTTGTATGTTATTGGGTATTTCTTTTTAGGTTTTGTCTTTTGTGTATACCGTTTTCTTAACTTTTATCATTAATATTTACCGTAGCTCAAATTTTTAAAAACTTTGTAAAATCTCATTTTAACCCCCTCGAGTTTTACGTGTTTATTTTTATATAGGTATTGGTATAAATTCAAGTTGATTTACGTTTCGACGTAAAAAAAATTTCCTTCGTTTATGTTTTGTCATATTTTTTTTTTTTTTTTGGAAATGTGTCGGTGCTTATTTTATGTGTTTTCAGTTGGTCTACGTTTTGATGTTTAATCTTTCTTTTTTTTCTTTTTCTTTAAGGAATTTCCTTTTCTACCCTATCCTTTACCCTATTCTTTAATAAAGTTATCATACAACCCCTAAATTTCACCAAAGTTGCCGATATATATTTGACTTCGTCTATGTTTTACGTTATGTGAGGCACTTGATGTTAGAAATTCGTGTTTTTGTTTTACGTTTTTTTCGATTTTAGCCATCGTTCAATTAGCATAGTTTTAACCCCCTCCCCCCTCTTCTAGCACAGTTTTACCTCTCCCCCTAAATATGAGGGGCTTACACACAACCACAACTAATTTTGAAGATTGCTGATAATTATATATACAACTTATTTTGAAGATCTCAGATAATTTTATATTGTAAAGAAGCTAATATAATTATGGAGACTACATCCAATTAAGTCTTCATTTTTTTTTATTTTTTTTAAACGATAGATTAACTGGATTTCGAGCTTACTCCAAAGGGCTAGCATATGTTGTTTAAACCCCTCACCTCAAGTTCGAATCCCTCCCAGAGGTGCTATCCCATGTAGGTCCGGCTAGGGGAGGATCTAGTCGCCTAATCCTTGTATACGAACCACTCCGGTTGTGCGGAATCCAACCGAAATAGCAAACCGAGATAGAACACGCAATAACATGACACGCAAAGTTCAACGATTAACACCACTTGTATTAAACGTATGAAAGGTTCAGTTACAGCTCAATGTTTACAAATCAGTCCTGTAAACTCTCTCTCAGTGTGTGTGTGTGTGTTTCTGCTCTCTAAGTGTCCAACCTTTTGAAATGAACATAACACACGGGTATTTATACCCAAACACAGCTGGTCCGGTCGAAGGATCAGATAGCATGATCGAAGGATCATCTATCGACCAGTAACAGCTCGAACGATCAACATGTACCACGAAGGATGTGATCTTTCGTGGTCCATCTCTCGAAGGTCCATCTTTCGAGCTCATCATCATCGAAGGATATAAGTGATCCTTCGATGACCATCCTTCGAACCAAACAAATTACACACATAATGTTGACTGTTTGGCCAAGTCAAACCGGAGGATGGTTGACTTGGTCAAACTTACAGACTAACAAAGACATCGTTTTACATTGTGACCGAATACAGACAAAGTGCAGACATAAGTGCACCAACAAACTCCCCCTTGGCTGTAGCTTTGTCTGGTTTATCAACAATCAGCTGTTGCTTTGTCTCGATCTTTGATCTTGTAAGTTCTCGTGTCTTCAAGTCTTTGACTTCTATTCAAGTCTTCAATGTCGGAGGATCTTTAAAGTCTTCACGTCTTGAAAGCAGAAAGTGTATCAACAAACTCCCCGTATCACGTAGGAAGTGTGTTGACAAACTCCCCCTTAACATAAGCTCCCCCTTGAGTTATGCTCGTGAAAGTCTTGTTCTTTATGAAGTGAGATCCTTGTGGTGTTGAAGATGGTCAGCGGCAACTCGATCATCTTCATCATTTGAGTGCCTTCACGTCGTGTCCGCATTCCGAAGCTTGTCATCGACCATGTTCTCCTAGCCTTTAGAATCTGCACATGCAAGAAATCTAAACGCGTAATGAGAACAACCGCCTGGAATATCATAAGCAAACGACACACATGTGACCATTGTTTTAAACAAACACCGTCCGACAGTTTGAAAGTTTAACAAATTTTATCCATTTCAATTTTAACTTTCAACGCTTGCAAATTTCGACCGTTTATGAAGATTTAGTCGTTTTCGGTTTTCGTTCAGGTTTCAGGTAACGAAGACTCGAGCTCCAACATCGTACGATCGAAAATAAGATAGAAATAAAATCTTTTTGGCTTTTATAAAGTTTATATTAAAACACACCTAAAATCTTTTTGGTATTTTTGAATATTTCAAATGTAAAGACTGAAAGCAGTAAATAAATATATATACAAACATTCTTTTTGCGAGTTTCGAGGGTAAGAGAATCATATCAGTGTACGGTCATGCCAAAACGCTCTCTTTGTTCAATTAGTTAACATTAAGATAAGCATCCTATAACAATTATCGGTATTGTTGTCCACATAAGCTCAACTTATCAGATGTAATCATGGCGAGGGGATACGTTAAGGTATGATTTATACTTACCGACCGGTGTTCATCCACATCACGACACATTCCCGTATCAAGGTATGCACGAGGATTCATCTTACCGGTGAGTATACCGATTATCATCTGTTTGACCGTATATGATGTGAGATTCTCACTTATTTGAATTTGAAAACAAGCCCTATGTGATAGAATCACTTATTGATGAGGAACTTGGTTTTCGATGCATGAGGGCACAGGAGCAAGTCCGTGAACAGGTCAGTACTTTCGTACAGCAGAGAGACGAACTTGACTCCCGGAAAGAATTTGTGATATTTTATCACTTATTTTGATTTGGACATGTGATTGTTGATCACTTATTGAGGTCGTATGCAATATGTACACGTATGTATAGTATCATGGAAGATCTAGACTTGCGTCCCCGTTATTTTTCGGTAAAAGATACAACCATGATACCCAGATGATAAGCAGCATAAAGACCGAATATCTCAGAACCTCGGCAATCTCTCAAACGAAATTTCGGTACTAAGACCATATGCCAATGAATGGTTCCCACCTGGTCTTCAGTCGATTTAAGTTTATATCACCCTGCACACTTTAAAATGATTGTGAGCCTACCGATACATCTTATATAGAGCTGCTTATCGTTTTTCAGTTTAAGGTTTAAAGAGGTTTAGACAGACCACTGATGTACTATCATTTTCTCTTTTGCTCGCCAGGAAACTCATTTTTGTTTTTCTATTGTTTTTGTGTTTTTGAAATTTTTCAATGTTTTTGGATTTTCAAATTTTGGATTTACTCCCCCTAAAATCAATAAACTAAGGCAAATTTAAAACACAAAGATATTTACAAAAATGATTTTCCGATGTTGGTTTTACTCTTGCTTGACCTTAATGCCGTTTACCAATAAAAGATAGTCAAATCTTGATTTGTCAAAAGCTTTGGTAAAAAGGTCGGCACGTTGGTCATCGGTGTGGACGTAAGCAACATCGATTAGCCTTTTCTCAAAGCAATCACGTATGAAGTGATACTTAATGTCGATGTGCTTAGTCTTTGAATGCTGCACAGGATTTTTAGTGATCTGTAAGGCAGCAGAATTATCAACGTAAATAGGAGTAGTTAGGAATTCAAAACCGTAATCACGCATTTGTTGTTGGATCCATAGGACTTGGGAGCAACAACTTGAGGCAGCAATGTATTCAGCT
The DNA here is from genome assembly GCA_030545235.1 of Helianthus tuberosus. NCBI lineage: Eukaryota > Viridiplantae > Streptophyta > Magnoliopsida > Asterales > Asteraceae > Helianthus > Helianthus tuberosus. The sequence goes on along the minus strand of CM060446.1, from coordinate 97,753,313 downwards.
TCGCATGTTGATGTAGCGACGCACGTCTGCTTCTTGCACTGCCATGTGACTAGGCGATTTCCCAAAAACTGACATCCAGCCGTTGTGGATTTGCCGTCGATTTTGCATCCGCCAAAATCAGAATCACTGAATGCGATCAAGTCAAAGTTATTATCCCTAGGGTACCACAGACCGGTGTCAGGGCAACCCTTCAAATAACGAAAAATCCTTTTTACAGCTGCAAGATGTGAGGCCTTCGGGTTCACTTGATATCTGGCAAGCAGGCACGTTGGGTACATTATATCTGGTCTTGATGCTGTGAGGTACATAAGAGATCCAATCATCGCGCGATAGAATGAGGGGCTAACATCTTGACCCTTCAAGTCTGGAGTAATTCCGTGATTTTGTGGCAATGGGGTACCGATGGGCATTGCATCAGACATCTGGAACCGGCTCAAGATGTCACCAACATATTTAGTCTGATGGATGAATATCCCAGACTCAGTTTGTTGTACTTGTAGGCCCAAAAAGAAAGTCATTTCCCCCATAGCACTCATCTCGAATTTATCCTGCATTACACGCTCGAAATCCCTACACAAAACATCATTAGTAGAACCAAAAATAATATCATCAACGTATACCTGTACCAGTAGAAGATCTCCATCTTGTTCTTTGATGAAGAGAGTACAATCGATAAGACCTCTGTGAAAACCGTTCTCCAGCAGATAATTAGATAAGGTTGCGTACCAAGCTCGCGGTGCTTGATGTAGACCATATAGAGCTTTGTTGAGCAACCAAACCCGATCGGGATGGATAGGATCTTCAAAACCTGGAGGCTGTTCGACGTACACCTCTTCTTCCACCACACCATGTAAGAAAGCACTCTTCACGTCCATCTGGTATACCTTGAAACCTTTGAATGAGGCATAAGCCAGAAAGATCCGAATGGCTTCTAGACGTGCAACAGGTGCATATACTTCGTTGTAGTCAATTCCTTCAATCTGACGAAAACCTTGAACGACTAGCCTTGCTTTGTTCCGGATAACGATCCCACGGTCATCCTTCTTGCATTTAAACACCCAACGGGTACCAATCTTCTTGTAACCAGCAGGTTTCTCTACGAGTTTCCAGACACCAAGCTTCTGGAATTGTTGCAGTTCTTCCTGCATCGCTTCAACCCATGAGCTATCTTTCAATGCATCTTTCCAAGTTCTTGGCTCTTCCTGTGAGACATAACACGCGAAAGACCAATCATTCTGTTGACCAGATTCTCGGATAGTTGCATACAAGCCTGCATTGTTGTTATTCCGCAACATGTTTCTTGTTTGAACGCCACTATGTACATTTCCGATGATGTTTTGTTGAGGATGGGTATTGTGAATCCTTGTTTCTGGATTATCTTGAACTGGAATATTTGTACCCAGATTGTTGAGATTGAGATCAGCAATCAATTCAAGTCCCGGAATTGACGAAGAGGATGATGCAGAAGTTTCAGCTGTTCTAGGGACATCCACTGGAGGTGTACCCTCTGAAGTACCATGTACTGCTGCTGATGGTCCTTGGTCTGCATCTAGAAATTCATCATCCTCTGAAGATTCGTTCAATTCGGTAGCATCTTGAAAATCCTCATTGTCGAGAGCATTATTGTTCACCGAAGATGGTTCTTGATTGACTATAATGGGACGAACCAACGGTGAATCTGTTGCATTGTCGCTCTCGAAAAACATCCTTGCCGCAGCACTTTCTTCAACGGCTTCAACATTGATCGAATTGAAAAAGTCATCGTACTCAAACATCCAAGGCTGACCAGGATTTCTGACTGGTAAAGTGTGCCTTTGTACTCTGACTTCAGACCATTCCTCAACCCTTTTAGTCTCTAGATTCCAGACTCTTAAGTTTGGGGTGGAATACCCAAGAAAGTATCCCTCGATAGATCTTGTCCCAAACTTTCCATGAGGATCGATAATTGTGCAAGGAGCTCCAAACGGTTCAAGATAAGACAAGTCTGGTTTCCGTTTGTTGATAAGCTCAAAGCAGGTCTTGTTGTGCCTTTTGACTGTAAGGACTCGGTTCAACGTATAGCATGCAGAGGACACAGCTTCAGTCCAGAATGGAATGGGTAGCTGCGACTCTACCAACATAGTCCTAGCAGTCTCGATCAATGTGCGGTTCTTACGTTCAGCGACGCCATTCTGCTGAGGAGTATAAGCTGCACTAAATTCGTGAAGAATACCTTTTGAAGTGCAAAACTCCGCCATGGCATGATTTTTGAATTCAGTACCATTGTCGCTACGTATCCGCCTAACCTTCAAGTTGTAAAGATTCTCAATCTGAATGATCAAGTTTTTGATAATACCGAAGGTTTCACTCTTGTGTGCCATGAACGCCACCCAAGAAAATCTTGAATAATCATCAGTAATCACGAGGCAATATTGATCATTCCTAATGCTTTTGTGTTTGACAGGACCGAACAAATCCATGTGCAAACGTTCAAGAGGAACAGCCACCGTGTTGACTTTCTTTGTGGGGTGTCGCTTCTTCGTTTGTTTTCCTTTTTGGCACGAGACACAGACGTCTTGAAGATGGAAATTTTTAAGAGGAACACCATTCACCAATTCATTTGACACCAAATGATTCATTTTGCGTAAGTGAATGTGACCCATTCGTCTGTGCCAAGAGATTGTGTCTTTTTCTGTGGCTTTGGAAACGAAACATGTTGCTTGTGCAGACGTTGTGATAGCTTGGCTCATATCAAGGACATACAGATCATTTATCCTTGGAGCCGACAAGAGAATCCATTCTTTTGGAATTTTGAAGCCGGGTTTCAGCACATAACATCCATTAGCATCAAAGTGTACTGAGAACTGCTTGTCACAAATTTGAGAAACACTAAGAAGATTGTGATCAAGTTGTTGCACAAAGTTGATCTTGTCAAAGCTAACAACCCCGTTGGAAATCATTCCTTCACCCGTAATGTATCCTCCCTTATCTCCAGCAAAAGCAACATAACCTCCTCTAATAGATTTGACGTCGTAGAGAAGCTTCATGTCGCCTGTCATGTGCCTGGATGCCCCACTATCAACAATCCAATGACTACTGATAGTTCCTCCTGGAACACCCTGCACATAAACTCAATCGATTAGTTGGAGATGGGGACCCAAGCCATTGTGGTCTTGGGTCTTCCATTTTTATCAACAACAATAACTTCGACTTTTTGATGATTTGGAAATTGTGATGGTCCCCCTGATTCAGTAACCGTTTTCGGTTTCCAGGTCTGTTGAGTTTTACCAGTTTGATTGTTTGAAGTTTTTGAAAACTTTGAATTATCTGGTTTAACTGAAACAGATGGTTTGTGAACCACATCGGTTTTAATTGCCTTTTCAATTTTCTTGACCTGTTGGCGTTTCTGTTTCTTTTCCCTTTCTCTTATGAGTCGGGGATCTTGTTTTACAGAAACAGATCGCCTACGGTCAGTTGGGCCACGGGGATCATCATCTTTTCCTTTTAACTTATGAAGATACGGGCAATTTCTGACAATGTGCCCAATTGTACCACATTCAAAACATGATCTTCGTTCAACAAACCCCGAAGTATCATGTGGTCTTCTTGCCGATGATGAACTTTGTGAACCCGAGGTACTAGGTTTTGAACTACTTGGTTCATTCCTTTTCATCACTGTTGCCTTTTGGACAAAATCTAGGTTAGATTGATTTGCAAACTTTTCAATTTTGTCCGTTCCCTTCGATTTCACAAAGTTTACATTCTTCTTCTTCTTCTGATTCGGCTTCCTTTGATTTTGAGTCGGTGCCTTACCATTTGTTTTGGTATGGTTTTGCTGTTTTGGCACTGTTGGTAATTTCTTGTTCCCAAACTGTTTTCTAACTTCAGCCTTTGGGATAGGAGGACACTGTGTAACTGTAACATGTGGTCCTGTCTTTTCCAAAAACTTACGTGTAGAATTTTCAAAGACTTTACTGATTAAAGATTGATTAACATTTTTAATAGGAAAATCTTTGTCTGAATAGATTTTATCATCACCAACAAGAGTGTACAGCAAATCCACACTCTCCGACTCTTTTGCTGATGTGGACTCGGTTGGAACAGTCTTAGCAGGTTTTGTGGGAGGATCACATAGGATATGATTCTCAAGAGGTATGTCCTCTTCTTTGATCACTGCATCAGACTTTTCCGAATCAGTATCATCAGACTCATCATCAGAAGAATCAACATCCTCAACCACAACTGGAGGATCCTGATTCTGTTCAGCAGTTACAAATGTATTTGCTGACACATCTGAATCTGACGATACTTCTTTCTTGTATCCGAGCCCTGCTGCAAATTCCTCAACGTCCAAAGGAACAGATGGCTCAAAGTGAGTCCTATACTCCTCATCAGGCATGGCATCATAATTGTTTCTCACGGGTGGTGGACATTTCTTATAACCTATGCATGTGACATCCTTTTTCTCTTTTTGAACATCAATGATGTGATCCAACACATAGCTAGAACTCAAATAACTGTCTAACTTAAGTCGGATCGCCTCACTTTCTGTTTTAACACAAGCCATTTCTTTTTGCATCACCTCAAGACGAGATATATACAAATTAATGTCAGTTTGTTTTCTGGAAACCATTTTTGTCAGTTCTGTTTTATCTTTCTTTAATGTTTCAATCATTGATTTATAATTCTTTTCATGGTTTTCATAAAACATATTGGCTTCAGTGCACTTTGAAATATCAACTGTCAATTTCTGATTATGAATAAATGTCACATCATATTTCTCTTGCAAAGACTCATGCTTGCTTTGCAATTCACACCACCTATCATTCACAGAAACATGTTTGTCTTGCAATTCAAACAAACTAGCTTGTAAAGCATCGTGTTTGCCTTGCAACTCAGACATGTTTGCATCCAAATCAGCACATCTAGCAAGCAATCTATCACAATTATCACAGCTAACAGAAGTGGGTTCATCGACACATACCTGACTTGATGAACTGTCGACATTCGCCATAAAGGCTGAATGGAGAGAAGACGAAGAATAAGCAGCTTGATCCACCAAGATAGATCTTCTTTGAATTCCTGCTGCAGTTTCTTCCAACAGCTCATCAATATTTGCATCGATTGACGCATTTGATGTCTCATCCACATGATCATCACCTGAGCTCGAGGATTCTTCATCCGAACTTCTGCTGTAACCAGAAGAGTCTTCATCCTCAGAGGAGTCACCACCATTGGCGGAAGATTCTCCACCACTGGTGTGATTAAGATCCTTGACAATCTCAGCAAAACACGCCGTTCCATCCGGAGCATCATTTCCCAACTGTAGTGACCAGTCACAACCTTCATCTACTTGAACCACAAGTGCCTGGTTGGCATTTGATGGTCCTGCTTGGCTTTGGTTGTTGACAGGTACCAGCGTACGAACATTGTTCCTATTCTGGTTCTGCTGGTTGCCTTGACCTCTGAAGGTTTTCTGGTTCCCATGTTGAGATGGCCTTGTACATTCACGCTTGAAATGGCCACGTTCACCACAGTTGAAACATTTAACCGCTTGTTTATCGAACCCATACTTGGTGTCTTTCTTGCTTTCCAAGCTGGTTCGGCCCGTTCTCTCCATGAAATCCTTTGCTCGCCTAACAGCACTGGCAAAGGCCCACTTAATATCCATCATCTCCATCTCTTCCTTGTCTATCTGCTGATAGTCTTCTTGAGTCAGATTAATGTTGCCAATCTGACCTTCTACTAAACCACAGTATGCACTCACCACAGTGTTTAGCAGCTCCATGTGTTCCTTTGCTACTTCCACACTAACTTTAGAAAGGCTTGAGGTGTCGAGCCGTACTGTATTTGGCTTTGATTGCTGACCAGTAGATGATGTACTTCCATAGCATGCTTGCTGTTGAGGAGGAAGTGGATTCCCGTACATGTCTGTTGGTACGGCAGATTGAACAGGAGGAGGAGGAAGTGGATTCCCATACATATCAGTTGTTGGTAAAGGATTTCCGAACATATCAGTTGGTCTGAGAGGTCGTTGGCTTTGTTGTTGCTGTTGAGGAACTGGTTCTAGCAGATTTCCATACATGTCTGTCTTTGGAGGAACCGGCACTTGGATAGTATTGCCATACATATCTGTGCTAGTCACAAAGGCTGTGTGAATTGGAGCATGCGAAGAAGGTTTTGTAGAAGTGCTAGAAGTTCCATAATACATATCAGGATTTTGTGGCACTGCAACTCTTTTTGCCTTGAGAATTTCTTCCTGATTCTTGTTTTCTAGAATTTGTACAAAGTCGTTGAAGCTTGTTGTAGCTAAAGTACCATTGTACTTCATGATTTCCAAGAAGGTATTCCATTGGGGTGGCAACGCATCTGCAAACTTTTTCACAATCTCTGCTGCAGTTGTAACAACCTCAAAATTTGCCAATTCAGTCAACAAATGATTAAATCGACTTGTCAAATCATGTAACGACTCATTCTCCATACAAGTGAAGCCATCAAACTCTTTCTTTAGCAATTCTTTTCTCAATTGGCGTGTCGCTTCATTTCCTACGCCCCTTGTCTTTAACGCGTCCCACAATCTCTTCGTTGTCTTGTAACTAACGAATTGATGATAAATGTCTTTACTTAAAGCCTGAGTGAGAATGGCATATGCCTTCTTTTCCAAATCATACACCTTCTTCTGATCTTCTGTAAGATCTGCAAACGTGGCTGCAGATGATGCTGCAACTTCTATTGTTTGATCAAAATCTGTAATGAACCGCAACCACAATTCTGTATTTTGACCTTTAACGTATGTATGAAATCTATCAATCCATCCTGGATATTCATACAAGTGCATCAACTTTGGAGGTCTATTCAAACTTCCAGTTTCGCTTTCGCTTAAAAGAATGCTTTGAACACTTGGAACTTGATTTGATACAAATGCCCATTGACCGGTAGAAATTGCATTAGCTTGTGAAGATACCGGTGCGGAAGATGACGGAGTACCAAAATACATATCTGTATTTACCAAAGTATTCCACCTTGGATTCATTTTTGATTAGCCGAAGGATACCTGTCGAAAGACACTTGAAAAACACAAACTGTTAAGTACAAACAGACTAAGGATCGAAAGATCAACACCTGTTCGAAGGATCAACAGGGTTCGAAGGATCTCTGTTGAATTTCGAACAATGTTTTTCGAAAGATTCTCCAAACGAAGGATCCTTATCTTTCGAAAAAGTACTGTACACCGAAGGATGATTTCGAAAGATGACTTCGAAAGACTCCCCAATCGAAGGATCCTTGTCTTTCGAAAATGAACAGTAGACCGAAAGATGAATGTTTCGAAAAGATTCCTTGGTTCGAAAGATGATAGATCTTTCGAACCTCCACTGATCGAAAGATGGTCTTTCGAGTTCGAAGGATATCCTTCGATCTTACTCTGACACAGTTGACAAATGAGTGACAGGTTGGTGAAAAAGGTGATGGGTTGGTAGAAACTTTCTGCGGAAGATATGGTCAGACCATGCAGGTTGCACGAAAACAGGTAAGGTTCGAATATTATAATCACAATACCCTTTCCAACACACAAACACTTGGTAATTTAAAAAATTTAAGATCAAAGAGTGTATTTCAACAAGAACCAACTTGAATATCACTTGAACACAGCCCAAATATGCGAGTTTCCTGATGAACCGAAGATGTTCGAAACCCGATTTTGGCCAAAATTTCACTAAAAACCCACTTTTAACAAGTTTTTCCAGAAAATATTAACTTTTCAAAAACCCGAAAAACAGCAAGAACACCTCGGTTTTAACAAGGATAAGAGCCAAGGCTCTGATACCACTTGTAGGTCCGGCTAGGGGAGGATCTAGTCGCCTAATCCTTGTATACGAACCACTCCGGTTGTGCGGAATCCAACCGAAATAGCAAACCGAGATAGAACACGCAATAACATGACACGCAAAGTTCAACGATTAACACCACTTGTATTAAACGTATGAAAGGTTCAGTTACAGCTCAATGTTTACAAATCAGTCCTGTAAACTCTCTCTCAGTGTGTGTGTGTGTTTCTGCTCTCTAAGTGTCCAACCTTTTGAAATGAACATAACACACGGGTATTTATACCCAAACACAGCTGGTCCGGTCGAAGGATCAGATAGCATGATCGAAGGATCATCTATCGACCAGTAACAGCTCGAACGATCAACATGTACCACGAAGGATGTGATCTTTCGTGGTCCATCTCTCGAAGGTCCATCTTTCGAGCTCATCATCATCGAAGGATATAAGTGATCCTTCGATGACCATCCTTCGAACCAAACAAATTACACACATAATGTTGACTGTTTGGCCAAGTCAAACCGGAGGATGGTTGACTTGGTCAAACTTACAGACTAACAAAGACATCGTTTTACATTGTGACCGAATACAGACAAAGTGCAGACATAAGTGCACCAACATCCCATATTTACATAATTTACACTTAGTATGAGTCGAACTTCAGACCTCCCTGGAAGGAAACCCCTTAATGAAAAACCCTTGACCAACTGGGCTATACCATATTGACAATTAATTCTTCATTTATCTTTTCTATTTTATTTTTAGGTTTTTATCATATGAATTTGGGCTATTTCATGAACGACCAAACAATTATTTTAATTTCATCCGGCAACATAATTTTTAGTTTCACTTCATTTTTCACGTGTGTATATGTTAAAATTAAATCTTGTATAAATATTTAATTTGTTTCAATTTCATCATCTAATCACTTAACCAACGGCGAATAGGGTTTCCTGCGAAGAGATCGGAATGCCGCCAGGGACGAATGATGACTGGTATGATATTCCGTTCAAGAGAGGCGGGAACAGGCACTCTGAGGTTTCGTTTAAGAAGAATGACAGGTTTACGAAGGTATTTGTTTCTAATCTCCCTAATAAGTGTTCGTCCAAAGATCTGATTGAGGTGTTAAAGGGTTATGGTATCATTGAAAGTACGTATATAGCGAGGAAGCTGGATAGGCTTGGTAAACGTTTTGGTTTCGTGACTTTTCGGAATGTTTCTGATCCGAAAAGATTGGAGGGTGACCTTAAGGATGTGTGGATAGGTTCTTATAAACTTTTCATAGTCCTTGCTAGATTTGTTGATGGGGAAAAGGTGCAATACGAAACTGGTAATAATACTCAGAAGAGTCATGTAAAGAAACCGATAGCGGAGGCGAAAACTCAACAGCCGGCAAGGGACGAGGGCATAGGTGTTAGGTCGTATCGTGATACTGTGAACAATATAAGACAGATTACAGGAGTCGTTACGGTTGCGATTAATGGCAATGCCCGTAGCTTTGTTCGTTGGCATAATAAAGCTTTGGTAGGACAGGTTATTGATCTCAAAACATTAACATCCCTTAGGATCAAAATGAACGAACAGGGATATAAGCATGTTAATATCAAATATCTTGGTGGGTTGTTTGTATTATTGAATTTTGAGGATGAGGAGAGCATGAGTTACTTCCGGGATACGGATGACAGTTGGAAATCGTGGTTCAATACATTGGAAAAGTGGAATGGTCAAGAGGTGGAGTATCAACGGATTGCTTGGCTCAAGATATTCCGCTCCACCTGAATATGGATCCTATTATGAATGTCATTGCTAATAACTTTGGAAAAGTGATTCAGGAGGCACAAATAACTGACGATGTGGGCGACTTATCGTTTGCGCTTGTGGCAGTCCTTTGCTCTAACCCGACTAGGATTAATGCCAAGGTTAATCTTAAATGGAATTCTTCGGTGTATAAGGTCTGGGTGGAGGAAGACGTTGGAGAGTGGATACCGGATTGTATTTCGGATGAAGACGTTGAGGTTTCTTCTTTGAATGACGAGGTTAATGTAACTGATGTGGAGGATAAAAAATATGAAACTATGGCCGATGAGGGGGATAACATGGGAGATGATACTGAATTGGGTAATACTATGAATGATCCTAAGGAACAAGGAGCTCATGTGTTTGATAAGGTTAATGGTGATATTGGTTTACCTAATAATCCTTTGGATTGTAATAGTAACGACTTGCATCATAATTCTTTGGATAGTAATGGCAAGAGGAGAAATAGGAGAAAAGGCTTTAGAAAGAAAGGTGGTAGAACCATCAATAGTTCTCCGGCAGACCAGGAAAGACCAAAGAAGAGGGCCAGAAGCGATTCGGACCCATTTGATATTGATAGATTTATTTGGATAATGTCTGTTGGGCCTGCTCAGGTGGATCCATGCGAAGAGTTGGAGGGGAGCCCAAACATGTATTTAACTCCTGATCTTAATAGGAGGTGTGGTCAGGAGCACTCTGGGAGTAGTGAGGATATTGGGAATAAGTATTGCGATAATGTTTCAGCTGAAAATAATCAGGAGGCCGAGGTGGAGTCTGCCAATCTGGTCACTTCGAATGAAGGTGTTAACACAGAAACTTTAAATACGATTCAGTTGGGGACTTTGCTCGGAGCTCAGAATTTACAGAACTTCCATACTCAGGTACGTAATTTGGTTGAGGATGAAGGTTTTCAAGGGGTGAACCTATGAATTTAATTTCTTTGAATGTGCGGGGAACGGGGTTTAAAGGGAAGGCCGACTGGTGTCGTCAGTTGCGTAAAGAGCAGGAAATAAATTTTTTACTCGTTCAGGAATCTCTTTGCTCGGGTATTGAGGATAAGGTTATAGAGAGTTTTTGGGGTAGGGGTGATTATGGTTTTGAAGTTGTAGATCCAATGGGGAGGTCGGGTGGTATTTTCACAATTTGGGACAGTAATTATTTTGTTCTATCATCGGTGGTTAAAGATCGTTCGTTCCTTCTGGTTTCTGGTACATTGAAGGGTAGTGGAGAGTTGGTTAACATTTTGAATGTTTATGCTCCGCAAAAAGTTAACGAGAAGAGGTGTTTATGGGATTCTATTCTTCAGGTGGTCGAGTTGAGACCGGGTCTTTGGATTATGGGTGGGGATTTCAATTCGGTTAGGAATATTGATGAAAGGAGGAATTCCAGATTTAATGCTACGGCTGCGAATGATTTTAATGTGTTTATTAGTGAGGCAGGTCTTATGGAGTTCGGATTGAAAAATGGGAAATATACTTATGCGGTGGGCAACAAATTGAGTAGAATAGACAGATTTCTAGTTTGTGAAGATTTTGTTAACAAGTGGCCTACTACTTTGTATAAGGTTCTTCCTAGGGGGAAATCGGACCATAATCCGGTATTGTTGAAAACCTTTTCTTGTAATTTTGGTTCCAAGCCGTTTCGTTTTTTTAACTCTTGGTTAGATCGGGATGGTTTTGAATCGGTTGTGTTAAAGGTGAATAGCGACTTCTTTTATGAGGGCCCGGCGGATGTTCGTTTAATGCATAAGTTTAAGTGCATGCGTAGGGCGATTACCACATGGAGAAATGAGTTCTTGGTTCTTGAAAAACAAGAGGAGTCGACCATTACTCAGGAGTTGATGGCGTTAGAAAAGATTTTGGAGGTTAGGGACCTTCAAGAGGAGGAGGTGTGGACTTGGGAGGAAGGGAAGAAAAGGCTTTCTCAGTTGGAGTTTTTTCGGGCTAAAGATCTCAAGCAGAGGGCGCGTAACAAATGGGCTAAGGATGGGGATGCTAATAGTAAATTCTTTCATGGCCTAATAAATAGGAGACGCGCTTCCAATTGTATTCCGGGATTGTTGTCTGATGGGGTGTGGAGATCGAAACCTAAGGAGGTTAAGAAAGCCGTTTTTCATTTTTTTAGATCTAAATTTGTTGAAGAATTACCGAAGAGACCGAGGTTGGAGTGTTTTGGATTAAAGACGTTTACGGATGATGAAATGGTATTCCTATCTAGTACTTTCACGCCTGAAGAAATCAAGAATGATGTTTTTGAATGCGGAGATGATAAAGCCCCGGGACCCGATGGTTTTAATTTTCATTTTATTAAGAGGTTTTGGAGTTGCTTTGCAGGTGATTTTGCGGATGTCATGCGAGAATTCTTCGAGCATGGTCGTATTAATCAAGGAGTAGGATCCGCTTTTGTTACCTTGGTCCCTAAGGTCAAGGATCCCTCGACGTTAGGAGATTATCGCCCAATGACACTTATAGGGGTGATCAGCAAGGTTATTTCAAAGATATTGGCTAATAGATTGAAGACGGTGCTGGGTGACATTATTTCTGAGGCGCAGTTTGCGTTCTTGGGTGGGCGTTATATTCTAGATGGCCCTCTTATGTTAAACGAGATCCTTTCTTGGGCTAAGAAGACGGGTAAGGAGTTTTTCTTACTCAAGATTGACTTCGCGAAGGCGTATGATAATGTTAGTTGGGATTTCCTCATTGATGTGATGAAACAAATGAACTTTCCCTCCATTTGGTGTACGTGGGTTAAGGGGGTGTTGGCTTCCACTAGAGCGTCTATTCTTGTTAATGGTTCTCCTACTTTCGAGTTTGGATGCTCAAAAGGTATTAGACAAGGTGACCCTCTATCGCCGTTCCTTTTTCTTATTGTTATGGAGGCTCTCTCTGCTATGTTTAGAAAGGCGGAGTATATTGGGGCTTTTGATAGCATTCGTCTTCCGAATGGCGACTTGAGGATATCTCATCTGTTGTTTGCGGATGATGTAATGATTCTCGGTGATTGGTCTTATTCTAATTTTATTAATTTAAAAAGGATATTGAGAATATTCTACCTATGCTCGGGCCTTAAAATTAACCTTAATAAGTCGTCATTGATGGGAGTAGGTGTCGAATGGAGTGTTGTTAAAAGGATCTCAGAGTCCATGGGATTTAAGGCGGCATCGATTCCTTTTAAGTACCTTGGGGTTATTGTTGGCGCTAATATGAATAGGGTGGCTAATTGGCAGCCGGTTGTGGATACGGTTAGAAGCCGCCTATCTAAATGGAAGGCGAATACTCTCTCTATAGGAGGGAGACTTGTGTTAATCAAGTCGGTCCTTCAAGCCTTGCCCACCTACTATTTCTCTTTGTATAAAGCGCCCTTGAAAGTAATTGAAGTTTTGGAAGCGTTGATGAAGAGATTCCTATGGGGGGTGGGGGGAATGGTGATATGAGAAAGCTTCATTGGGTGGCATGGGAGACGGTAGCAACTACTAAAGACAAAGGCGGTTTGGGTATCTCTCGTCTTTTTTATTGTAATCGAGCGCTAATTTCTAAGTGGTTATGGAGATACGTTTATGAGAATAAGTCCATGTGGAAGGGAATCATTGACGCTATTCATTGCTCAAAACGGAAATGGGATATGTTTCCGATTAATGGCTCATATTCTAGTGGTTGGATTAATATTGTCAAAGAAGGTTATAAGTTAAAGGTTAACGGTTCGTCGTTCATTCGATTAATACAATGTGAAGTGGGTAATGGGGAGTATTCTAGGTTTTGGCTGGACGATTGGGCCCCTTTTGGAGTCTTGAAGGAGGGTTTTCCTGCGCTTTTTAAGTTGGAAGTTAGTAAGCATTGTGCGGTTTGCGAGAGGCTGAAGAAGGTAGGGGATACTCTAGTTAATATCTGGTCCTGGAAGAAGCACCCGTCGACTCTAGAGGAGGTTCAGCAGCTGTTGACGCTGCTGTCCCTTCTGCAGCAGGTCCGCTTTAAACAAGGTGCAGATTTATGGAAGTGGGGAGGTCATCCGAGTGGCTCCTTCTCGGTTGCGGTTGTTAGAAATTGGCTTGCTTCTTCGCGTCCGGTCGTTAATCAGGTTTATTTTGATTGGTGTAAATGGGTTCCTATCAAGTGCAATATTTTTATGTGGCGTTTATTGATGAAGCGCCTCCCCACTAAGGTAGCGTTATTGAAACGGAACATTTTAATAGACGACAACCGTTGTGCTTTTTGTGGGGACGGTGACGACGAGGTGGACCATGTATTTACAGGTTGTGCATTCGCAGCTAGTGTATGGAATGGAGTTCTAGGATGGCTTGGTATTCCAAACTACTTCAGCTTCAGTGTGAGCGACTTGGGTAATATGCACAAGGTGGATGGTTTATCGGCTACGCGTAAAGATATTATAAGAGGTATGGTTATGGTGTCTTGTTGGCGTATTTGGCGGGCTAGAAATGACGTTGTCTTTAATCATAGGAGGAGCAATGTGGTGGAGGTTGTGGCCGAGGTTAAAGCGTTCGGTTTCCTTTGGTTTTCGAATAGGCATAAAGATTTTGTTAAGGATTGGAAAGGTTGGAGTAATGTAATGTCTTTGTAGTTTGCGGCCTCTTCTCTCCTCCTTGGAGAGTTGGTGGTTTTCGCGTTGGTTAATGAAGTTCACTTTTCAAAAAAAAATCCTATAAATAATATATGTTTTTAGTACATTTAATTTTATTTTTTTCTTACATTCACTAAATTTCGTTGAAAGCCAACTTGTATTTCAAATACTACTATCTCTTTTGTATCGTAAGCTATAGCGCCTATCCGTACTGTACTAGTAATGCGACAAACTGAACTAATATTGTCTAAACAATATTCGAACCCTGATAATATCGACTGAATAACATCGGTACTGCTTAATAAATGGGAAAGATTCCAATGTTAATGTTGTCGGCTGGGGGATAAGACAAATCCAGAGCAATACCAATGTCCTTGGGTACTACTTAACTCAAAAGTTAATGGGTTAGAATCTTGGATGGTGAAGACATTAATAGAAGAACATAAATGTCTTCAAACCATGAAAATCCAGCTTGCACATCCACTTTCTTATCACAACAGATGAAGATTAGATTAAAGAAACCCCTGAAATTCCTATGAAAGTAGTTCAATAACGGTTTAAAAGGAAATATGAACTTGGGGTCTCAATGATGAAAGCATACATGGCAAAGAAAAGAGCTAAGAAAATGGTGGAATGAGATTGCACATCACAATATGATTTGTTGAGGTATTATGTCAATGAACTACAGAGTAAAAACTGGTTACTACTGTTAGGATAGAAGTTAAACAAATTAATCCAAAGGAACTTACAAAAAAGCTCAAAAGAATCTATGTTTGTTTGGGGGCATTAAAACGGGGTTTTAAGGCATTAGGTCGGGATATGGTTGGTCTAGATGGTGCATTCATGAACGATCCTTATTCTGGACAAATTTTCAGTACAGTGGGTGTTGACCCCAACAATGGAATCTACCCACTTTGTTATGCAATTGTTGAGCCAGAAAATCTCAGTGCTTGGACATGATTTCTAGAACTCATATGTGATAATCCATCAATGATAGGCAAAAGGTATGTTTTCAACACTCTAAATCATTCTGTTATACCTATGTTGACTAACTATTTCTTTTGAAAAGGGGATTCTTCCTGCAATTACAAGGTTATTTCCATGTGATTAGCACAGATACTGTCTTAGGCACATTCATGAGGATATGAAGGGAAGTTTCACAGGAAAACTCTATAAAGATACATTGTGGAAGTGTGCTAGCTTAACAACAGCAATTTAAAATTGCAAATGGATGAGTTGAAGGCTTTTAACAAGGATGCACATTTGTGGTTGTCCAAAAGTCCACCCTTACACTAGTCCAGGTCTCACTCGTCTAGTATGTAGTATTTGTGGTTTTCCGAAAAAGAATACTTAATTACTGTTGTAATACAAAATGGTTGTTATGCAAAGGTTCACATGTAGGGGACTGACTGACATGTTACATACCAACATCTGTGAAACCTTCAATGGCAAGATATAGGAAGCCAAGGACAAACCCATCATAGTTGCACTTGAGTACATTAGGGAGTATTTAATTAGGATGATATGCACTCTGTTGAGGGTTATAGATAACAAGAAGGATTACAGACACCTTGGGCTACAGATAAACTTCACACAATCAAGAAAGTTGCAACTCATTGCCATGTGCAGTGGAATGGAGGGGAACAATGTGGGTTAAGTGGTAAACATTGTCACACAAGTGTTGTAGTTTTGGGACAGAGTACCTGTGCTTGAAGGATGTGTGAAATCACAGGTATGCAACTATATTGATCTTGAACTTTTTATTATCAAATGTCACTTGTTAAGTATCTATTGATTTTCTTTCACATGCATACCCTATAGACATGCAGTGGTTGCAATTTGGTTCATGCTTACTAATGGTCAAATGGTTGGGGCATTAGAAAGTTGGTTTCATCTAGTTTACATAATGGGCAGGTGGAGACAGGTTTATGATTTTAAGATAACCCCAATCAATGGTAGGTCTTTTTGGACAAAGTCTCATGTTCCTATAACCATAACACCACCTAATCATCACAAACAAGTGGGCAGACCAAAGAAGGCAAGGAAGAGATCAGTTGTTGAGATGGATGAAATCACAAAGGGGGCATATTATCTAAGAAAAACACCAAAGATACATGTGGCAAGTGTGGGAAGAGAGGGTGAAAAAGGCAATGTGGTCAAGCTTAGTGGTTGCAATATGGTTCATGGTTACTAATGGGCAAATAGTTGGGGCATTGGAAAGTTGGGTTCATCTAGTTTACACAATGGGCAGGTGGAGACATGTTTATGCTTTTAAGATAAACCCAATCAATGGCAGGTCTTTTTGGCCAAAGTCTCAGGTTCCTATAACCATAACACCACCCAATCATCACAAACATGTGGGTAGACCAAAGAAGGCAATGAAGAGATCAGTTGTTGAGATGGATAAAATCACAAAGAGGGCATATTATCTAAGAAAAACACCAAAGATGCATGTGGCAAGTGTGGGAAAACGAGGTGAAAAAAGGTGGGGTGGTCAAGCTTAGTTGTTTGGTACTTTTGGCAAATATGGGATCTTTGTTTCAAGTTTATGTATTTTGTTTTACTAAGCTAAAACTTGTTTGGAACTAGTGTTTGTTTAGAATCTGTTTGGAATTAGTTTTGAACATGTCTTTTGCTTGGAACTTGTTTGGAATATGTAGTTTGATAGCTTGAGGGTTGGCTTTAGTGAAGGCTCCGCTGGAAGACTGGAATCCCATCTATTTTTATGTTTTGTTTTCGTTAAAGATAGTTATTTACTTTTGTAATTGACTTAAGTGTTATGTGTAAAAGTTTTCACTCCATGTTTTATTGATTTTTTATGGTTTAAGGACTATATGCCGAAGAGTAAATCCAACAGCTGAGACCCGGGTCTCTGGCATTTCACTTCTTGTAATTTCACTATTTGTGAGATCAATTTTCCATTCCATCATCCACTTTTGTTCCATAGACATTCACTACTAGCATGCCCTCATTCTCAGTCCCTCCTACGACTAATTCATCCTCACCATTGTCCTCCCATCCTCTCACCTCGACAACCACCTTTTCGTCCATCTAATCCAATGATAACTCGTTCTTGTGATCATATTTGTTAGCCTAAGGACTTTCCCAATTATATTCTTTTTCATACTTCTTTTATTCCTATTTATGAGCCTGTTGCTTTCTCTTAGGCTTGAAAATGATTGATTTGGTATATGTTATCGCTTTACATTATAACCAAACCTAGGTATTGGTGTCGCGCCCCTCCCGCATTGATGTTAGTGGTTGTAAGTAGGTATACATGATTAAGATACACCCCTACGGATCCATTAGCAAATATAAAGCCTAGGTTGTAGGCTTGTAGCCAAGGTCTTTCTTCAGATAGAGTGCATTGACTATACTAGGAAATTTACTTACGTTGTTAAACCAATTAATATCAACATGGTTTTATTAGTTGCCTTCTCTAGAGGATACATATTCGAAAAGCCATCATCAATGATTTTCTACATAGATACTTATCTTAGCCATTCACAGTATATGGTTCATCCTCCTAGATTTGTTGATTCGACTCATCCTCATCATGTTTTTATCTTATAAAAGGCTCTTTTTGGTCTTAAGCAAAACCCACGACCTTGGTTTTCCAATCTATCTATGGCTCTCATTGAAATCGGGTTTATGTAGTGTGTCTTTGGATATTTCCTATTTTTTTAATGTCGAGATACCATCACTTGTTATGTGTATATATTGATGACAATATTATCATGGATTTGACTTTTTGCTTAACTTCTCACTTTTTGCTTTTAAGAGTCGGGTATGTTTTGATATATTTCTTGGGGTTCAGACCACTTTCTTTGATGATGTTCTTCATCTTTCCCACGGTATTTACATGATCGATTACGATGTATTACTCTCATTCAATGTTGGGCTACCTTTGTTTGGCCTTGTCATCAACTATCTCGTTACTAGGTGTACCTATGGAAAATCCTCTTCTATTTCTAAACAGAGTTGGAACCTTACAGTATCTTGTTTTAACTCATCAACATTACTATGTCAATATAGTTTTTAGAGTAAACTGCCAAAATGGTCCCTGAGGTTTGGTCACTTTTGTCACTTTAGTCCCAAACTCAAACCTTTTAAATCTGGGTCTCTGTGGTTTCAATTTTGTTGCCATTTTCATCTAAAATCAAAATCAGGTCAGATTTTTCAGTTGACATCCAGAATCAAAAAAAAAAGTTGGATGTTAACTGAAAAATCTAATCGGATTTTGATTTTGGATGAAAATTTCAACAAAATTGAAACCACGTGGACCCAGATTCAAAAGGTTTAAGTTTTGGACTAAAGTGGTAAAAGCAAACCTCAGGAATGTTTTGAGAGTTTACTCTAGTTTTTAACTCTTTACTCTCTCAACGTTGCTATAAGTGTTATATCTAAATTTAGTATTTTAACACATTCAAATAATTTTAAAGTTTCGCACCTTAATCTCTTTACCTTTTCAATTCATAGAAGTTTCATAATCTCTAGTTAGTTTTGGAATTGTAAGAGTGTTTGTAGGTGATTTTTAATTTCATCTTGGTTTCTAGATAGTCTTATTGAAGTAGCGAACTACCTAGAAACTAATGTGAAATCAAAAACCACCTATACACACTTTTACAATTCCTAAAACACCTACACATCAAAAGAAATCTCAGTTGTTACTCAAAGATGCATTAAAACCAATATAATTTGAGATAATTATACGAGTTAAGTCAAGATTTGAGCTTAAATCTAGGTTAATAGTTGACCTAAAGTTATATGAGATTTGACTAGGTCTGATTATTAAGTATAGTTCCAAATCTTTGTGTTCCGGGGTTGATATAAAAAGCTGGATTTTGTCATATCGAATAAACTAAAGGGGCAGAGAGAGATAGATGAACGTGCATGTAATATAGCCTTTGCTTTCCAAATGACGTCCATCTAGTTATAAAGCTGAGTTTCATATTAAATTGCTTTTTCACTTTAGTTTCAAATTATACATAAAGTATATAAATTTAAAGAAAATAAAATTGTATATATATAGCTTTAAGGGGCTTGTCCGGGAATAGTGTCAGGCAATTGTATGACACTTCTCTACTGGTTGTTGCCTTTTTTTTTTGTTTTAATTTTTTTGTATTTTACTTGTAACCCTTCAACTTTGCTAATACGTCTTTAGCTCTTTTATTTTAAAAAGCTTTTTTTTATTGGTTAACTTGGTGTAAATGCGTGTTTAGTCCTTCTGCTTTAATTTTGGCAGTATACATGTTTGGTCACTCTATTTTTTTCCTTTTATTATTTCATCTTTTAGCTTTTTCTCTTGCTACCGTGACGAACTAACCTGGGGGACTAGTGATCGTTTGCTATTGGTGGCAAAACGTTGCTACTCTTGGACGTTAATAAAATTACTTTACAATTCCTAAACTTAGTTTTAAAAAAAATCTTTTTTCGACCGTATGGGGGACTAGTGATCGTTTGCTATTGGTGGACAAACGATGCTACTCCTGGACGTTAATAAAGTTTACAATTCCTAAATACGCTCTTTCGATTTTGTAGTTTGATAAAAAAAAAACTAACATGAAATAGAAACGATAATCATGAAAGTCAGAAAGTATTATTTAACTTGAAAGAATTGGCATTCAATTCGTGGCCCTTTTATAGAAGATTTGGATGCCTTTTTAAAAGTAGGAGAAGAAGGGACATTGTACAAGTGAAATAGTTCAAGTTACTACTTCTTATAGCACACATACTCATTGTGTGTATGTGTGTTTTTTTGGTAGATTCGGTCACATAAAGGAAGTGCAGAGAGAATGGCATCAAGGAATATCACAACATGCATGGCTCCAATTTCTGCCTTTTTTGGATTCTCTAGACTAAAGATTTCTAGCTTTAAACAAGCTGAGTTGAGTTTGAATTTGAACTTGCTTAAAATCAGTCTCGACTTGTTTAGCTTAACAATGCTCAAGTTTGTTTCAAGCATTATATTCGAAAGCTCGAACTCTACTTGCAAGTAATATGTGGGGTTGTATAAAAGAAAATATATAATTATATAGTCTGTAAAAAAAACTTATATGACTCATGTAGTTTTAGCATCATATGAGTGATTCACACAATTAACATTAGCTTATCACAAAACCAGGTACGTTAATAAGCAACGCTTAAATACCATAATAACCCGTGTATTACATGGGCTGAACATTGCGAAATATTTAATACATACACACACATTTATGTCATATGTGACTAAATTATGTATTAAATTTTACATATAATAATGTATGTATTTATAATATTATTTTTAGAGTAAACTTCCGTTTTGCTCCCTGTGGTTTGGTCACTTTAACGGTTTTGCTCCAAACCTTTAAAAATAGCCATTTTACTCCCTGATGTTTCGGTTTTTTTGCCAGTTTGCTCCCCGCCTCTAACTCAATCCAGATTGTTTGTTTTTCCATTTTGCTCCCCGCAGGGAGCAAACTGGCAACAAAACCAAAACATCAGGGAGTAAAATGGCTATTTTTAAAGGTTTGGGGTAAAACCGTTAAAGTGACCAAACCACAGGGAGTAAAACGGAAGTTTACTCTTATTTTTATTATTGTGTATCTTCTGAATATAACTTTTATTTAAAGTAAATGCAATTAATTTTGTTATTACATCTTAAATTGGATTATTTTTCTTATTTATTATTGTTATTCCGATTTAATTACTGATTAATTATTATAAAATTATGATTTGAGTTAACGATTTATATATGAAGAATAACGATTTATATATGATCTAAGATTGTTATTCTTATTTATAAAATAATAATTTATATATAACTAATATTAAAATAGGATTAACTTACTATTTCTAATTTATAAAACAGTTCTTTATTTATGATCATTGAGTGATTTGGGCAGGAAAAAATAAGTAAGGTGAAATATGACGATGACGTATTCATTTATTATGTAAACTAGGTTATAACCCGTGGTACCCACGGGTCGCTCTATTTTTAAGGATATTAATATTTTATTAATTTTATTAAAACGGTTTTTTTTATAAAATTTTTGAGGATATATATTCAATAATTCAATGTTAATCGTATATAAATATATATATGCAAACAATGCGATTTATCAATGGAAACAATTACCATATAATTTTCAACATATTACCAGATAATTTTCTACGTATGTAGAATGATTCATACCAAGATGAAAGGATGATAAAACGTCTCGCCATTCTCTGTATACACGTTTGAAGCGATGAATTGATATAGCATTTAGCTTGGTTAAAATCTCAAAGAGTAACATTTTAAAAGGAATATAAACCATTGTATAAAGAATGAAACATATAATGTATTACTAAGTATAATATATATATTAATAACCTAATTTGTATAAGTAAAATGAAAATGAACTTGAAACATAAATTCAATTTAGCCCATTTCCATCGATTGAAATGTTGATTACTATTTAATAGAATCAACTAATCCATTTAAATATTTGTTCTAAGTTATTGCAAATATTCCGTTTTTTTTTTTCAAAATGTTGAACCATCAATATCTTACCAATAATATAAAGATGTGATATTTGTATTTTGAATATTTTAAATATGAAAAAAGTTGATTGCAAACATAACTTTAGTTGTAGTATTTAATTTAGAACCAATATTTCGCTGACTTTTACAAAACATATATTTAGAATTATTTCATTATTACTTAATAGATGGGCGATTGGAAGAGAATTTATTAATTAAAAATTGAATTCGTAAAAATTAAATCAAATTTCCATTCATAAACAAATGTTTTGGTTGAGTAAGTTATAATAATTAATTTAATTTTGAATTATAAATACAAAATATATAAAGAATCCACATTAACATTTATAAAGGAATTACCATACTTCATTTTGAATTGGGTTTTAAATTACATTAATCATACGTGTATCAATAAAAGTAATGCAAAAAAACCCACACTTTTGAAGACATGGTGTAAGCAACGCTATCTGTAAAGTTCGACCCATCTCATCATTTCTAACATGTCCAAGTTAATTCCACACAGTACATTCAATCACTTCCCACTTTACGTATCAATTTCATGAGATATGTACTGGTGCCTTCACTTTAATTCAACATCTAAACTAATTTCTTTAATTTATAATTCACCGTTCCTTTCAATTTGGTACAACTTCCAACACAAACGGGTCAAATAACAACGTACTGATACGACCAAAAAAATTGAATTCTTTTATGACAATATATGAAAATTTCTCAACATAACCACCATGTGGTGCACTTGTAGTCTTTTTAAAATTGCCATTGCTACAGTTCAACTAACATTTTTGGTGCAATGTAGTAACAAACAACAGTTATAAGCTACCAAGTTTATCAAAAAACATGAAGAAAGAATGTTTTTTTGTTCGTTTTCTTCGCACTTATAGTCCGATGACCACATTAATGCTTGACCGAAAATCAGATCAAAGTTTTTGTACCTGAAAGGACAAAGTTTAGGCTATCCTCTTCGATCGTACTTCAAAATATATGCACCTTTCTTCAAAGAAGCAATTGTCTGAATGGAAACAAAGATTCGTGTTAATTTGAAATCAAAGATTCTTGTTACAATAACACACCTGAAAGTTTCTCACCTTCACAAATCCGGTAATTGCGAATTAGCGGATTAAGCATAATTAATATTATGATCAAATCAAAAGCCGGGCCATAAAGTTGAGATTCAATATCGCCTAAATTATATTTATAAGTCTTTCACAAGGCTAATAAGAAACGATCAAGTATCAGGTTACAGTTTAAACAAACCAAACTGGTGTATCAAGATTTTTGTACTCTTTATATTATAGCATCACATTTTGATAAAAACATATACCTGAAGTGCAGTTTTGTCATTATCTTGATTAACCAATGTCGATATCTTGAAAAACTTGAGTAATTTGTGTGATCCCCACAAGATTATTTGGACAATAGATGGTAAGAACCTCAATGAGAGCTAGCAAATATGCTAAAAGAAAAAAGAAAAAAAAGAAAAAAAATAAAGCCCACTTTGGTGACCATAGAGGTTTTAAATGCCCTACACCTGCTTCTAGTCTTCTTTCTCTTATAACGTAGATCATGAAGTGCCGATGTTGACAACCTAGGAAGTTTCTGGAACCAAAATAGGAAATAAATCATACAAGAGTTACAATTATCAGAGACATATAATTATGATCACTCAAACATGTTACTCAAGGATAATTACGAAACCTTGAGATTCCTTTTACTTTTTGCAAGATGATCATCAGACGAAGGTGAAAATACATTGCCATCTACATTTACAGATTTACTTCATATTCAAGTGTTCCTGTCTTACCATGTGTCATCTCAAGCCATAATTTTAGTTCCATGTAAACAGACGGAAGACATCCGGATAAACATTGTTTATTAGCATATACTTCATTCGCCATCACGAAGAGTGTAGCCTCTAAAACAAATTCATAAGTAACTATAATTAAAAACTATTCTATTCAATAATAATCGGAACTCTTTTAATAAAATGATTTTGGAGATTTAGTTTTGTTCTACATTTCTAAAACTTTAATCCATTTGACCCGTCCCACTAATCCAGCTAATTTTCTTTAAAACTTTTTCAACCACTTCACCCATTACAGATTCAACATAAGCCGTTTATTAGTGACTTGGTTACTTACAGATCAAACATAGTCGTTCAGCCCTAAATATATTATCGCTGAGAGTCCAACCTGTAAATATTGATCATGTTTCATGCCAGTATTAAAATTCTTCACAACGAACATGAAGGCAAAAAATAACCACCAACAAAATGGCACCAGTTGTGAATGAGCCAACCAAGAGCATTTCAATTTTAAATTCCCTACAATGTAAAGAGGTAATAATATTAATCTAGGATTTAAATCACAACCCACTTTTTAGTAAATGGATCTAAATTCTACATATGACAACCTGTTTAAGAAGCTTCCTTCCAACTTGGATGCCCGATCAACTTCCATCTAAAGCTCAGACGCCTTCGTAATATCTTCAAAAGCATATTATGTTGTTACAGCAGTAACTCTATCCCCTTAGTAATTTCCTCCTCAGATAAAAGACCAAATGCCTTCACCTCTCATGTATTTGAAATATGGGTCCTTAGTTGTATATTATATATTTTAATACAACATATAGAAGAAAAGTTTATAAAATTCACCAATATTGAGATTGTGTGTACCTCCACACAGCTCGAAGATATGCAGATATGGACAACCATTATTCATTCTCAGGATCAGCCAAAAGATCCTCCACTTGTAAATCTTAACCGGATTAGGGTACACCATGAAAAAACTTAAATTATGAAAAGCTAATAACATGAAATTAAATAGGCTATTAGAGTAGAAAAGCTAATAACACCAAAAAAACGATAATATAAATATGAATGTGAAGTTTTTTCATATCTAATCCAACAAAACAACATGAAGTTCATCGAAGCATGTCAGAGCTACTTTAAACAAACAGATAGGCTACTGATTTTCGGTTATTGAACCAAAATTGATAACTTAGGGTTTAAAAAAGAAGAGAAATGTTGACCAAACCAATTTAACCAAACATGTCAAATGCATAGGTTCCATTAAAAAATTAAAATAACATATCTTTAACAACCGTTTGGCATGTTAATCATTAACTGAAAGCATTGGCAATTTTGGGAAAAAAAAAGTGCTTTGTGTTAACATGAATTCACCCGTTTCGACGGGTACCAAGCATACCTTCTGAAGTAGATGTTGGGTTTAGCAAACTCATATACAAGAAGCATAAATGTGTAAAGCTACCTTCCCCTGTTAACATTACATATGCATCTGCAATTGTCAAAAGTGTGTGATGAATAACCTGACATCAAAACAAATATCTGAACCGATGAACACCCATGGATGTTATCATAAACCTCCCACTTGACTTTTCTCTAAATGCTAAGAATATAATATGCTATAAAACATACTTGTAACAATATTATGCTATAATACATACTTGTAACAATAGCACTACAAAGACCCCACTCTTGCATGGTAGCTTTCAAGATTAGGAGCATCTAAACGGCAAGCCAATGTCTAAAAAACAACATGTTTGGATAAATATAAGAAGTAGATAAAATATTATAATAAGAAAAAAAAGTCCAGTGAAAATAAAGACATCGACGTTAAAATAGACTTCTGGCTACTTTCAATCCGTTTGAACCATTCCCATTTTGGTAACTTTTACCCTTAAGCAAAGTAAGAAGCAATATAAATTTTTTTTTAAATATAATATTCCTACACCTACCATATTACTGAATTTTGATTATTAACTTTTAATAATATGAAGGGATAAAGTAATAAGTAATTAGTCAAACCTAGCTAACTACACAAACAGCAGGAATATTGATGTCGAATGATGCCGAGTGTATTGCTTCTTAAACTTGTTATCTTGTTGTTTTAGCAACTTCCGTATCTTTAGAGAAGACGAATTAGAATATATGAACTAATATAAATAACTAACAAAGAAACAAAAAACATGAATTGAAAGGATAAACTACGAAAAGAACTCTCAAATCTGAAACATGTTAGGAGGGAAATGATGAAGTTATAGATGCATAACCAAAAGAAAAAGACAACCAACCTAAACATGCATAAACATAAGCAATATGAAACAATATTAGTTCAATAGTAATCCTACTAAAAGCACCACATAAGAAAGTTACAAAAAATTAAACCCCAAATAATGAGAAAATAGAAATTATACCTTCATTTTTCTTGACTCCCCGTTTAATAGCTTATTAACAATGCGAATATTGGTAAAGGTTCCCCATCTAGAATCACGGCCAGCATAACGACCTGTACCACTTTTGGCACCACGGTTTGAAGTGCTACCACCACGAGACCTACATTTTGTTGAATCCTTAGACGGATGCATATAAAAAAAAATACAACTATTTATACCAGATATTTCATATAATGTAAAGACATTGAACGCCTGATATTCATATATTGATTTTGAAAACTCTAATATTCATATGTTGATTTCAAAAAACCCCAATATTCATAGATTGTTTCGGAAACCCTAAAATTCATATATTGATTTCAGAAAACGAAGCAAATATATGGCAAAAACTGAATCGAAAAATGAAGAAAATTCATAGATTGATTCCGAAACCTTAATCTTAAGGTGTATATTCCATACATACTCATAATCATTTCATTCAAGAAAGTCAAATCAAAGTTACTAATATCATAACAACTTACGTGATCAATTTCTAATAGGGATGAGCAAATAGTACCAAATACCGAGACCGAATACCCCGAACCGAAATATTTTAGGTACCGACTTTTGGATTTTTGGTACCGGCACCCATTTTTGGGATTTTCCGTACCAGTACCGTACACATTTTTGGGGATTTTCACTACCTGGTTGGTACCGAGCTCATCTCTGCTTTCAATTTGTAAAATAGCCTTTACGTTACATATTAAAACATTTTCCCTATTAGTAGGCGTTAGTAATCTTCAAAAAGGATTTAATCAACTATAGAAAAAATAAACATATTTAAATCCTATGCTTATTAATGATCATTACATTTCTTGAACTGCAGCGTTTAACACTGAATTAAAGTGTGTTCTTTTATATATTTCATCCATATTTGCATTCATTTTAACAATGTCAAATGTTAAATGAGTGCATATGAAACAAAAACTCAAGAAATATATGGACATACTCACTGATATGGAGCCCTATTAAAGAAACAAAAATAATTGCTTATATTTAACTTCTAGTTAATATTCAATTTTTTATTACTTTACCTATAAAAGCTAATTGATATGGAACCCCAGCTTCTTCATGTTATATTTTTTTTTTTTTTTTGGTTAAAGGACAGAATCCTAACTATTTCATTTCAATTATATCAATTCCTAAATTGTAAAATAAAATTATAAATTTTGAAAATCATTTTGATGAAACTAACAGTTACCTAATTGAGATATAAAACTTTTAATAATTTTGTTTTGGTAGCAGCAGCGCCCCGTCAAGCGATGCTCTACAGGGGTGAAATCGGAAAATTAGGTGATACCTAACCTGTTAGGAGGACTGGAACTGTTATGCTTTTTAACCCACCAGAAATAGTCTCTAAAAACCAAAAACCTCTAATGCTTCTCTTCAACGGTTTAACCCACCAAAAACAATAATCTGCAAATTAGGGTTACGGTTACCGAATAGAATAGCATAGAATATTATAATGTTATGAAAACCATACTAATTCAAAAAATAAAGAACATTCATAGATTGATTCCGGAACCTTAATCTTAAAGATTGCTTCCAAAAATTGAACCACATGTATCACAAATCATAAAAAAAAATACCCAAAACAACCAGATCTACCGAGGTCATGTATTGAAAGAGTAAATGTACCTTCAAGTTGTAAAATCGATGATTGAATAGAGGAGGGTTCGGTAAATTCCCATTCCCTGCCCCTGATTATATCCCTACTAATTTCTACCTGAAAAATCATATAAAAAATTTACTCAAAAAAACCACATAGACAAATATAACATGAAATGCAGGGTTGGTAGAGAGGGGAAAAAGGATATACTAAGAAAATGTTAGTAATGAGCATCTTGAGAGCATGGGTAATTTCGTAAACCACATGGGCCCTCGATTTCACAATCTTTTTTTTTCATAGTAAAGAGCCAGTATGGGATCTGTTACAGAAAGTGTACATAATTACTAAAACACCCTTCAAAGCATATCACATAATTTGACAAATATTTTAGATTAATACCTGGATGTTGTAATCCTTCTAAGTTCTCATTATATCATTCGATATCACAGCAAAAGATTTAGACAAGTGTGTGAACACGACTAAGTGAGTTATCAATCATTATAGAAACACGCTTGCAATGGTCCAACCAGTTTTGACCCTGATCAAGCATCTCCAAGTTGAACGTATCTTATGTGATTGTAGGAGGAATACGAAACTGGATCGGACCACCAGCTTCAGGGCATACCTTCCAAATACCATCAACAACGATCTGCAAAGATGATATCAATTACATGTTAATCAGTTTGGGTAGCTTGTCGATATAGGTTAGGCCGGCAAACCAGGTGGTAAAATATAAACTTAAAGCTATATTTTTAAAATAATAATATAATATCTTTATTTATTTTGAAAAGATTTAGGAAGTTAGCACTTGAACACATAATAGGCGAATTCCGACTGATCATTCATCTAACACGTCTGACCGGTTTCATTTTAGCTGATCGTTTATTACTTTATTCGTTTGACCCGTTACCACAATAACATACCTGAATTGACCCGTTTCATGATCAAAATATTCATGATATCCTACATGAGAAGCACATGATTGTTATATTTAAGATTGTAAAGAAGACAATGTTCTATCTAAGATTGTTCTATTTGCATAAAATCCCAGAACTAAAAGATTTCAATTTATAAGTTGAATATATATGAAACCCTACAAAACGTCCAATAAGTACCAACTATTCAAAAAAAAAAATTCCTCCGAAATACACAAATACCACCAAACCCGATCACCAATTCTATCACCTGATTTCAAAACAATACAAACTGTCATCAATAACTATAAACAAAAACATTATTATATTAACAATGAAGAACCCTAAGGAATATCTTGGATAAAAATTCACAAAAAAAGAAGATGATTCAGGAGCGCATTTGATGATAAAAGCACCAAAATTAGGGCATGGAAGAAATACCAGGAAGCAGAGGTGTTTTATCCCAAAACAAAATCCATTGGTGCTGCGTTTTCATTTTGACCTTCAAGTTGTAAAATACCACTTTAATTTAAAAAAAAAACCCTTAGATCTTTAACTAAATCTTAAATCCAAGATTTTTGCATAGTCTTACAATTCAGTAGTATTCAACACTAAGATAAAACATTAAAAAGAAGTTGGGTCTGTTGTCAAATTTCAATTCCATAAAGACAGTTAGACAGATCGAAATTGTGAAGACCAACAACATCAATGACTGAATGTCAATGAAAAACAGAAGAAATTGAGGAGACTTGATAACTGAACAAACCTTTTCTTGCCAGAAGGACTGCACAACGGCGGATGGCGAGACCTTTTCTTGGTATGTTGAATCAGAGTGATTGAAGAGGTTTGATGATGAGAATTGGGGGTTTTGGTTTGTTACTAATTTCCGCCACTTGTTTTGTATTAG
Organism: Helianthus tuberosus; assembly: GCA_030545235.1. NCBI lineage: Eukaryota > Viridiplantae > Streptophyta > Magnoliopsida > Asterales > Asteraceae > Helianthus > Helianthus tuberosus. The sequence continues at coordinate 97,723,954 of CM060446.1, read as the reverse complement.
AAACCAGATCTACGGCCTACACAACACAACCGAAACAGAAACAAAAACAATCTGGTTTGTGATAAAATTAACATAACGAACACAAAACAATGGTGAAATCGAAAAGAGGATAAAGAATACCAGAGAGCGAACGAACAGTGACTCGACTGAAGATATCAATCGCCAGACCCAATGAACAATATTGGTTCAAATTATCTCTTGCTATCACGATACTGGTATTATCAGTGATATATACCAATATAATTTCTAATACAAAAGAGCAAAAACATATCAAATACTCAGTGAAATCAGGATGAATAAACTGAAAAAATAAATAAATTAAAAGATGAACATGTGACAGAGAACATCAAATAGGAATCGACGTTATCAAACATGAATCTATATTTAAAGAATTTTTACCTGTTTGGTGAATCCTTTGGAGAAGACGATGATGGATCCAGTACACCGATAATGAGAGGGAGGCTAGGGTTTAGAAAAGTGAAGTTGTAAACTAATATTGTTTGGAAAAGACCATATATACGATCCATTTATTTTGACCCGAATCCGGATTCTGACCCAATTTAGTAATGGATCCCGCCTCCCATTTTGCTCACATGTTTTCCCGCCCAAAAACCTTGTGAGATTGAACCACAAGCTGACACATCATCAAAATTTAACACATTTATTATATATAATAGATAGAACTAGATTAATCATTTATTTTATTATGCATTAATAATTAATTTATTTATATATATTTCTTTTACATACGCTTATAGTTATAATTTATATATATACACACTAAATATTTGTAAGTTATTTTTATCATAATTGTACCTATAGTTACTTTTACTATTATATGTGGTATGTATGTATTATATTACATGAAAGTTATTATACTTGTATATATAAGGCTACTAGGTTATAACCCCGTGTATTACACGGGTCGAATAAATAAATTTTATATACTAAATAATAAAACAATATATCTTTAAAAACATCTTTTATTGCACGGGTTGAATAAATATAATTTTATATATTAAATAATAAAAAGTTATTTTTATAATGTTTTATTATATAGTATAGCATAAATATATATTTATATTGATATAAATAGATTATTATATCGTAGTAAAATTTGTTAACAAAGTCTCAAAAAATTTAACCATTTGTTTAAAACTTGTAAATGAAACGAAGTCTCAATAAATTTAACCGTTTATTTAAAACTTGTAAATGTAGAAATGATAAATAATATTAGTTAATTTTATTTTAAGTTTCGTAAAATCTATTTGATACCAAACTAAACAAAACGTTCAAATATATAGTTAATATCAAGAGTAAATTACGATTTTGGCCCCTGTGGTGATATCACTTTTACCTTTTTAGCCAAAAAACGAATATTTTAACATTTGAGCCCACAACGTCTTTTTTACTAACCCTTAAAATGGTTAGAAAAAAAGGCGTTGGGGTCCAAAAGGGTTAGGAAAAAAAACGTTGAGGGCTCAGATGTTAAAAAATTCCTTTTTGGGCTAAAAGGGTAAAAGTGATATAACCACAGGGGCCAAAATCGTAATTTACTCTAATATCAAATTAGATAACTAAGTTTGAATTTGAAGTAAATAGATAAATATAGGCTCATTCTTTACGCACCCCCCCCCCCTTCCTGATTATACCCCCTTTGTGAGAGAAAAACTGTCGGTCCCACGCAGGCCCCACCTGTAAGTATGTGAGAGGAGGGGGTGAAAAAAGTAAATAGGGGGGTGTAGAAAGTAGCACCCTAAATATAAAAGTAATAATTAAATTAAATATATATTTAGTAGGAGGATTATCTATAATTAATTATAAGAGATTAAACTAAAATTATAATTATCCATAAGACATGGCCTAATATGATGATGACAAGTGTCCTCAAAGTGGTTTCTTTTATTATATGTATAGATATAGATTTAAGCTTGCCAAGCTTAGTATATGAAGCATCGGTTCGTACTCCTTTCGATTTGAACTTTTATTCAGCTAATTTTGAATAGATCCGCTCCTTTACACCCTAGAGTCCACGTACCTTGCTTCCTAAATGTATAACCTTCAACCCTCGCATTATATTGGCATGCTCCTTTGGGCCAATTCAGCTTGTAGAAAAAATTTAACGTCAAGAACAACTTGTTAATTGATTGTTTGTGAATCAGATGGTATGAAGTTTGTTCATGTTTGTTTTTTAATAAATGAACAAATCATTTCGTTGTGTTAGCAAACATCTGTTCCGTGTTTGTGTGTGTCGTGCTCGTTTGTGAAGGTTTATTAATTTATGGTTGCTTGTGCATGTTGATATGTGTTCGTGTTCGTTATTGGGTTAAATTGTAAATTGGTGAACAAGGAAAGTCTTATGTATTGAAAAAATAAAATTTCTAGATTCTACAAAAGTTATGTTGAAACATGCCAAAAAAACGCTATACACAGTGTAACACCCTAAATATTTGGACAGTATTTAAATAATAATCATATGAACTTTATAAAAATCAGAGTTTACAAAAAACATTTCGTGTTTAAAACCATACACACTTGTGATAGTACCAAACACATCCAAGATAATGCATAACGAGTTTAAAGTTAACCCTTGCTAGTCAACTACAACTAGTTTAAAGGATTCCAAACATGGTTGACAAAAATATTTACAACATGATTAAAGTCTAGACAAAGTTAAGTTTAGTGCGGAAGCTTCAAAATGCATGTTCGGTTCTTGACAACGTACTTGATCACCATCCGGAATGACCTCATCCATACCTAGGGTCAAACACTAAAAACATTAGTTTTGACATTAATATAATACATATAAACGAATTCCAATATGGAATAATGTTAAATAAAATACAAGTTATTCTGGGTTCCACCGTAGACCCTGAATGACTCTGGTTCTGCCGTAACACAGGGGTAACACACCGTAACATTTTTGGTTTCCACCGTAAATTACGGTGGAACCGTAAGTTACGGTGGGCTCTGCATCTTTGTCCTTTAACTATTTTTCAACTTTAAAAGATCATAACTTTTTACTTATTAGTCCGATTTAACCGATTCTTTTTCCTATGAGTCCGTAATAAAATTACAGATCCAATCATATAAATTTCACATCACGGAAACCGAGATACCGGCATTCGGCTCACAATTTCCTTATTTCAATTATCCAACCCATTAGCAAAAGTGCATAATTCCATATTTCAATCCTAAAGACACTTTAGACATAGTTACCCCATTTCCCCGGGATTATAACCTTGGAGTATTCGCGCCATACAATGGCTTTGCGTTCTCTTAGAACTAAACACTTGTTTTCACGGAATTCAAGCATTCCGTTTCCAACGACACATTCTATTGACTTCTATTATTTGACCCGATATCCCGGGTTCGTAGACTTAAAATATCATATCCAATTTATTGGTGTGGTACCAACCATCACCTAACGAGATATGAGATTTTCAAGTTTCTACTCACGTGATTCATTTACAAGCAACATTTTGGCTCGTTTGGCTATCTAGTGAAAACCATCACTTTATTAACAAGCCAAACCAAATTTCACATCTTTGTTTTGACCCATTTGATGATCTAGTGAACTTCGCCACTTTAACGACGCATCAAACGCATCTATTACAATACGTCATCATTTATACACTAAAACCAAACATTATTACATAATATAACGAGACTAAAGTCACGTACCTTCAAAGCACACCTTTTCCACGCGTATCCCCTCCGGTGTGTCCGCTTGACGTTCCGGATTCCTTGCCTAAAGAGTTCAATTCATAACAGTTTAGAACTCTTTCATAAGCTTTAACGCATTGTTTCTTAACATAGTCAAATATGCGTTTTCACTCAACTTTCAACATTTTAACCCTCATTTAGGCGTTTTATCAAATACCTTGCGGGTCAGATTTCTACATGATCTAAACCAAGTTCATGACTTGTAATTACCACCCAAATTGACTTCAATTAGACAATATACATATATTTTGACATCAATAATTTCAGAGATTATCTCACAATTTCAGTTTACACTAGAGAAAGAGTCTTAATCCTAGTGTTTACCAAGTTCTACTAACTTATTAATCACCCACTATAGTGATTTTGATCCTTACAACTAACATGCAAGATTTTGACAAGAAATCATCTAGGGTTTGTCCCTAGACCTCACATTACTTCCAATTTCATGTTTTACAACACATAATCAAGCTCAACCTTTGATTTCAATCACATGCAAGAATTTGAGTTGAATCAAAACAACCTAATTTGACATACCTTATGATCTCCTTGACGAGGTGATCACGATTCTATGTTCAGATTTCGATTACAACATGATTTGAGCCTTCAATTTGAGAGTTTAGTAGAAGTTAGGGTTGTGGAAGTGTGGGTGTCGCCCCCTGTGGTTCTTGATCGACCAGACCCCCTCTAATGGGGTGTTTGGTTTGTTTTTAATCAAAACTAATAACAATAGTTTCAATTTTAACAATATTGGCCCTTCTACTTTTATTTAACTTATAGTTTGGTTATTTCAGCCTTAATTCTAGTTATTCATAGACTTATAGTTAACTAGGTTATAATTTCCTAGTTAGATAAATTCTTGTTTATTTAAACTTTATAATTTTAATATAAAGTTTTGTATTTTCGGGATGTTACACACAATGAAATAATACAAAAGTTATGTTGAAACATGCCAAAAAAAACGTTATATACAATGTTAAGTAAAGTGTTAAGTAGGAACTCGGTCCACTCGGAAACAGTCCAAGACCAATTTGGGCCTGGACCAACACTTTTAAGGTTTTTAAGATTAGCATAACTCACATAAGGTTGAATGAAATAATTCAAGTCTGTTTACAGCCACCATCAACGAATACACGGATTTCCCGGGATGATAGGTAGCCTAGAGTGTACGCATTGGCCGTGGGATTGTTGTCCAACTACTTGGAAAGGGCAACACCATCGAGGTGACCATGATGGTTCAACCCTAATACTACAAGCAACCGCATTTAAGAATCTATGGATTTGGCATGCGTTCTTTGGTATGGCCGGTGCAAACAATAATATATTACAGGTATCGCTACATGTACTCATGTTTGTGTAAACCGATATTTTCATAATCGGGATCGTTGGTGGGCGCCAATAAAGAAACACATAATCACCATTTGGATGATTGAAACCGTTTTCTCTGAGAGGATGGAGAATCACACCTTATTCTTCTTCTTGAACCTAGATATGCAATGGAGATAGGGCTGGAAAATCGTGTCTTATCGGGTTTAACAGGTCTCTAATGATGCGTATAACACAAGTATTAAATATGAATATAACTCGTTTAACTACTTGATATCTCATGTTTATAACACAGTTTTATGTTTTATGTACCAAGAAAAAGAAATGATGGATCCTAATCTCATACTTTTATTTATTTTTAAAAAAGTAAAAAATCACATTGTGTACTTTTTCAGTAAACGAAGAGAGAAAAATGGGGATGTAGAGACGACCGATAGAGAAAGAATCCTCTATTTCCAACTACAAAACGTATGTTTGCCCCATGTCTCTTGCGTCTTGCCCTAATAATGAGGTGAAGACCTCCTTATATAGGAGATATGGGCAACCCTAACCTCAATGGACCAGTCCCAGTTAGCGGTTGTCTCTACAATCCCACAGCCTAGTGTAGTGTAAACTACAACGCACTGGCTTCGCGGGTTAGTACACAATAATAATAAATATTATAATAAAAGGCAATAAGTAATGGAACTGTCCGATCGTTCGGGTTAGGTCCAATACCATACCCCATCAAATATTTTCATAATCGGATCGTCAGACTGATCGAACCGGTCGGATAACATTCAAGATCTAGATGACATCATAATTGATTTGAAACATTCAAATATGACAAAAAAAAAATAAATAAAAACAACTACTATTTAAAGAATAAAAAAAATTAATGAAACTATGAGGATATTTAATTTATATATCTAGAAATAAAGCACTAATGGGTTGTTTGTTTACCTCTTAATGGGGCTTTTAATGGTTTAGACCTCTTACTGGTTCAGCACTTAATGGTTCAGACTGTTTGTTTCGCGAGCAAATGTCTAAATGGTTCAGACATTTACCTCTGAATGGTTAAGCACTATACTGAGTCTGAATGGTTAAGACCTCTAATCTGAATTGGTCAAACATTTGCCTCTAAACGGTTAAGCATTATACTACCTCTTAATGGTTCAGACCTCTTACTGGTTCAGACAATCAGACCTTTTACTAGTTTAGTACTTTACCATTCAGATGTTGCAAAAATAGCCCCTAATATCTTTGTAGAAGAGTTGGTAAAGGTTCTCTCATCTACACAAAAATGAGCTATAAGATTATTTAGTTTAAATATCCTAAAATATAGCTTTCTAAAATATACCAGAGGTCTTTAATTCGAATATGACAACTGTAAGGTTTATTTGGTATTGGGTAATAGAATGGATGAGGAAATAGAATGGACGGGGTAATGAAATGGACAACGGAATAAAATGGATCATTCCATTCTATTGTGATGCTTGGTTACTCATATGTGAACATAATGAATCCTTACTTTGTACAATTTGATAGACAAAAAAAGACGAATTAACGAAACACAATTGTATTAAAATGAAAAAATATAATTGCCTGAATAATAATAATAATAATAATAATAATAATAATAATAATAATGTAAAAAATTAATAATAATAATAATAATAATAATAATATATTTCTTTCCATTCGTTGAAGGAATGAAAAAAAACACCCTCTTACTAAGGAACGAAAATTGGTATATTCGTAAAAAGTTACATTCCTTTGGAATGCTCCATTCCATTATCATATGATAACCAAACATGTTTCTTTTCATTCCATCAAAATGATCCATTCCAATCCACTTTCTATTCTTCATGTCAAACGCTACCTAAAAAAACATTGTTCAAACCAGGTCCATTGGTCCAACCTCCAAACGGGGTCACAACTATAAAAAAAAAACATTGCTCAAACCCGGTCCATTGGTCCAACCTCCAAACCGAATCATTAGTTCGACCATCCGTCCTGCAAAATTGTACGGTTCATTTCCAAGTGGATCAATGAACCAAACAAGACCCATGCCTAGTTCTCGGTCTGAGTGTCTGACTGACTTGTCTGGTCCTTGAAAACATGGTCAGTGGTGGTCGCAAGATTTATTTTCTGGTGGTGCGATCAAAGGTTTTTATCACATTTTAAGGGGCGCGATTTAGATTTTTACCTAAATAATGCACGAAAAAACATTTTTCAAGGTGCGCGCCCACCACCCCACGAAGTACGAACCATAGTAGGTCCGCCCCTGAACATGTTGTAAATATGTCGTTTTTAAACAGTTTAGCCAAAATACAGCCTTCTTCACACGTCGGTGCATTATTGATCAATACACATTAACAAGTATGAACTTCAATACGTAGTTGTCGCTATGTACATAACTATTAGACACAAAATCATAACTTGAAGAAGCTGGACATTTTAGGTTTTTCTCCTTTGACCCGTCACAACGGGAATCTGCCCGTTAAATAAGTAAATAAGTCAAAATTACCGAAGAAATACAGTCAAATACCCACTTATACAGCGGGCAAACGTGGGTGGAAAAACTGAAATCAATTTGGACAATTTGGTTGCTTTTTTAAGAAATCAAGGGATGTAATACATTGGATTTGGAAGTTTAAAAGATCTGTCGGCTGTTGCAAAACCAAACAAATCGCTCCACTGGTCTCCCGAGCTTCCACGTACTCGATAACCTTCGTCTTTTAACTCTTGCCTCTTTTCAGATTTGTACAAAGTTGCCAGTTTACCTAAATCTGAATCTCCCCTGTTTCATTAGTAAACAGATCAAAGTTGTGAAACGCGCTCATTGGACAATGGTAGTTAGAGACGGGCTGGATGGGTAACAGTTTCAACCCATTCATTTTTCATACGGGCTGTAAAACAGGCTAGGTCACATCACGTTGACCCAGACATACTTTTTTGTTCGTTTATTAATCTTGTTTACAAATAATCGATGAGTTAGTTGTGATTAGAAAAACAATAGTGAATCTAGTTCTTTGAATAAAACGGTTTAGGAGATTGTATACTTCAACAGATTTTAAAGTTTGGATGACTTCAACGAATCTTTTTCTAAATGACCCGTTTGACATCAGACGGAAACTTAATCAACCCATTTATAAGCAATTGGCTCGAAATTGCCACCTCTATGAATTAAACTATATATGAGGTTCTATGCAAAAAAAAAATTTTAAAAAAGTAATGTACACGGATGGTCCCTGTGGTTTACCAAAATTTTGGATTTGGTCCCTAGCTTTCCAAAAGTACATGGATGGTCCCTGTGGTTTGCACTTGTAATGCATTTAGTCCCCATACAACAAATCTAAAGGTTTCAGCAGGTCCAAGTTAGGGGCTAAATGCATTACAAGTACAAACCACAGGGACCATCCATGTACTTTTGGAAAAGTTGGGAGACTAAATGTGTTACAAGTGCAAACCACCGGGATCATCCGTGTATTTTAGAAAGCTAGGGACCAAATCCAAAACTTTGGTAAACTACAGGGACCATTTGTGTACTTTACCCTACAGAAAAGACTTCAAACGATTTCAACCCGTTCGAGCCAAACCTTTATTTAGCTACTTTTTTACTTGACCTGTTTGATATAAAATAAACCCAAATCAACCTAACCTACCTATTTACAAGTAAGAAATTAACGCGTCTATGAATAAATGACCCATGTCGTTTCTCAGTTTATTTTTATCAAAATTTACTATCAATATACATAGGACAAGTTCTAAAAACTTAAAAAAAAAAGGTTTTAGATATAGATTACCTTAGGAAAAGCTTTTCATAGTTGGTGTATCCAGCAAATTGGAGATTTTTGTCAGTGCATTCTCTTTGAAATTCGCTTCGGCCCGTTAATAAGAAAATCTTGAACCCGAGCTGTTGAAGCTCTGTGTATAATCTGAAACTTGCTGGTAAAGCAGGAGCCTCTGCTGAGTCTACCCACTCGTCAAACGACTTCTCGTCAAAGACCTCTGATCTATTTTAGAAGAAATCAATCTAGTTAATAATAAAGGATATAATTACTTGAGAAATTCACTTATATAAATGGTATTAGAAAAGGCAAACCGACGAAATGGAAGCAAATTTCACACTTTTTGCCGACTTTGGCAAACAACTTTAGTTAGGTGCAAAATAGAAACTGGGTTACATTTTATTATCCATTTTAGCAACTAAATTACATTTATTAGTGAGTTACTGAGTTTAATAACAAAGAACATGTTTATCAGGAAGCAGCTCATTTTTGTTGATTTTTAAAAATTGCTAATGTGGGAACTTATTGTCATTTTAGTGTATATGTATGTGCTGCATGACATTTAATGTGACATTAAATTTTACCTTCAAAAATAAATGTAGAGTAGAAAACTATTTTTTCACAACTATAGAAGTAATATTTTCAGGAAACAGTTTTGCATATGTGGCAACTCAAGTGGTATTAACTCATGCCACATCAGCAATTTACAGGTAAAATCATTTCTATTATGTGCAGCTTCCCCTTAATAATAACCAACTTTGTAACTGTTTTGAACAGAATTATGTAATTTGAGTAGAAGCATGACCATGAAGTTCGATTACATAGCATTTATAGTCTGTAATCAGAAATGAGTCATGAAATAAATCCATGTCTCTTAGTCAGGATTTGGCATGAATATGTATTCACAGATGGATATGAAACTATAACAATGGGTCAAAATGGAAACCATCCTGTTACAACTTACAAGGGTCTTCCTATATTCAAATAAAAATCACATTTGAGGATCAATCACAGTTCACAACTCCTATGTTTTAGGGGAATGACTTTTCTCGCGATCTATAGGATCTAATTTTTCGTGTTTCCTTTTTTCAGACACACATGAGTGTGTATCAGAAATTACTTGCCACTAACAATAGAAATAAGTTATATGGCTTTATATGCGTAATCCGCTTCATCCTACACTATCTACAAAAATATATAGATACAAAAATCACACGCGTTTAGAGTTGAGTTCAAAACTTTAAACAGGAATCCTTTTCATATTCATTCCGTTTCCGTTGACATATAAGAAAAAAAATCCATGACAACATTCAAGCACTATCAATTCTAAAACCTTTTCACAGCAATGAACTCAGTGTCAAACTTCTAAATAAACAATTATGAAGATGTATTAACAATTTAAACCTCCTGTTAACTACATCACTCTCCTTTTGTCAATTTAAACTTAATGTTAATAAGAAGATAAGAGTTGTGTTTTTTGGTTCAAATCAAGCATACTAAGATATTAAATATTGAAAAAACCGAACCCAGTTCATAATATCTGGAAAAAAACATAAGAAACAACGTTGCGTGCATCAGAGCGCATTATGCGAAATGCGTGCAATATTCTCGCATCACGTAAATGCAACGCATCAGTTGTGGTGATGCACTCTCATCAGTGCATCGGGCGCATCACACATTATGCGCGTATTTTAAAACCAAGAGCCCAAGTAAAATGTGCCATGGTACTATCCGCTTTGCCCCTGACGGTTTGTCCATCCAAGAACTAGCGACGAATTGCTCACCCAGGCAAAACGTATCCTCTCTACCAGAACGCGTTTTGCCTGAGGTATTCTTCGGGTGACAAAAAAAAGCCTTAAGAGTTCTTGGATACGCGACCCATCCGGGGCAAAACGGACAATATCCTGGCACGGTTTACTTAGTAACAAAACACTCATATAGTACCCTAAAGGGCAAAGCCCGAGTAAACCGGATATTGTCCGTTTTGCCCTAGGTTACCCATCCAATAACTCGTGGCTTTTGTCCGTGAGTGAGTTGTTGGATGGGTAACCCATATATCAGGGGCAAAACGGACAATATCATGACACTGTTTAAACAAAATGATTGAATTTAAACAATGAAATTACGAGATTACCCGTAGCCATGATTCACATAATACGGCAGATTGGATAACAAAGTCTCATCAATATCAAAAACCCAAGCATCTTTACCATCACCAGATACATTAACCGTTTTCGCATACTCCAATGCGTACTCAGCTATAACCTCTGAGTCCGACCGGTACCGGTCTCCGTTCATGTAGTTTTGAACGAATTTAACGCACTTTTCGGGAACAACATACCAGACTCCAGCATCGTTAGCTTCGATGGAGTATTTCCAGCTTTCACAGAAGGATTCATCGGTTTTACGGTAACGGAGGATGTCGGAATAAACTGAGATTGGTGTGGTAACCGGATTAATAGTTCCGATAAGGTGGGGGTAGTGAGTGAGAGGAGGAAGAGGAGGAATGCGATGGTGAATCGGCCGGAATCCATGGTGGATTCAATGAATGATGAGATCTGTTAGCTGTATTGTAGTACACTTTAAATTATTAACTTGTTTTATTATTTTTTAATTTATTTCTTCTTTCGATTTCTAAAATATTAATTTATTAGAATTAATATATTTTTTTTGTTATTAAATTTTAATAATCCTAAGTTTCGACTATTGGCCGATAATAATCACAACTTAAAAAATTCCCTCCAGCAATCCCAACTTGTAAGAATTTGGCCCTAATCGATCCTTTTCTAACTGAGGTCTAACCCAGTTAGTTATATGCTAATGTAGCAGCTTATGTGGCATAATAACCCTTAATGATTTGCTGAGATAGAAGTTTATGTGGCACATTCACCACATCCACCTTCACCACCACCACCTTCAGCCACCGCCATCCACCATCCACCGCCACCCACCACTTTCGGCCACCACCACACCGACACCCACCACCTTCAGCCACCGCCACCACCAATAGCCACCAGCACCACCACCATTGTTTTTATCAAATTGTTAGGCTTGAATCTTAGAAGATCGAGAAAAAGAAGTAATCAAAGGAATGCAAGCCTTTTTCTTACCCTGGCTAACATACAAAATACCCAATTCCTTTTTGAAATTTTTAGGTTGAATTAACTTACCACACTTCCTTGTGCACGAAATTGGATGAACAATCTTCATATGGGTGATGATTTCATCAATAGATTGGTAACGTTTTGTTGATTTTTCCTGGTTGATGACGATCCACGCACACACACACGATTCGTTGTCTGTTATTTTATTTTTTTTTTAGAACAGAGCATGAACTCACCCACGATTTTATGGTCATTAATCCAATTTAATCTCTCGTGTTTACAAAATATGTATTTCAAACCCAAAGTTATAGAATAATTCTTAATCCTTTTACAAGCTTAAATGATTTTTTATTTCGAAAAAAAAAATATCAGTGGCATGTAGAGACTCAAGTGGTTTGGAACAGAGCATGATCTCACCCACGATTCATTGAATTTTATGGACTCAAGTGGTGGTGGTGGTAGTTGTGGGTGGTGGTGGTGGTTGAAGGTGGCGGTGGCTGAAGATGGTGGTGGAGGTGGATGTGGTGGTTGAAGGTGGTGGTGGCTGAAGATGGTGATGGGTGGTAGAGGTGGATGTGGTGATGGTGCCACATAAGCAGCTATGTCATCAAATTACTAAGGGTTATGCCAAATAAGCTGCCATGTCAGCGTATAACTAACTGTGTTAGAAAAGGATCGGGGGGCCAAATTATTACAAGTTGGGATTGCTGGAGGGAATTTTTTAAGTTGGGATTATTATCGGCCAATAAGCGAAAACTTAGGATTCTTACAATCCAATAATTGACGGACCATTGGAGTATTATCGTGACATCAGCAGAATCACCTGATTATATACATCTCCACTAGGCTATAATACGTACACATCAATTCAGGAGAAAACCCAATAAATATTGGAAAAACCTCGTTAGGGAAAACGAACACAGGACCTCATGGTCCTTAATATCCTATCCCAAGTGCCACTAGGTTATAATACCATGGGCAATTACGTATGCGTATATGATACTTTGTTTTTGTGTTTAAGGCCATATTATTACGGGGTTTTTTCTTTTTCTTTTTAGTTAGGGTGGTTTAATTAATCGGTTATAGCGGTTTGGCTATGAGTCGGTAATCGATTCATCGTGAGCTAGGTATGAAAATGAAATGTTTGGGTCTCTTAGAAATAGTTTAAAACAATATAATTGAGCTCGACAAAGGGTATGTTTGGCAAAAGTAGCTGGTGGATGAAAGCTGGTAGTTATTAGTTGTAGCTTTTTAGATATATTTAGTATTTGGCAGATGTCGCCCTTAACAAACCCGGGAACAGGCGGCCGCTGCCAGTTTCGGTGGTATCTGTTGTTTTATCAATTTTGGCAGCGGAATTTACATCAGGACCGTAGTTAGGAAATATTTTATCAGAGTAAAATACCACGCTTTTAATATATTAAATACATGGGAAATTCCCAAGTTTCAAGTACACACATTTTCATAGGGATACACCCTATTTTATTTAATAAAAACATCTATTTATTTTTAGGTAACTTTATTGCCACTTTTCCAAGCCTTTAGTGCTGTCCAGCTGGCTTCTATTTGGCTTTTATATTTTGTTACCTGAAACGCGTTTAAAAATATTTTGTCAGTGGGAAATACTGGTGAGTGAATCCCAGTTTAATCAAGTTTATATAAAAACCATTGTACAGTATTGAGGGCGGTCTCGCAATTATATTTGTTTCCAAGTCATATCAATTACCACCCACGGTACTGTCAACCCGACTTGTGGAAATGTTACCCCTCGCAAGGCAGTAACAAATTTTGTATACAAAAACCCCAACATACCGACGATAATTGTATCATTACAAATACTCAATAACTGTTTAATATATAATTAATCGTGTGAGGTTTTGTAAAAACAATTTACAAAAAGGAGATTACTCACATTGTTGTCTTAGATTATCCTTTAGGGTTTCCTGGTGACAATCTATAAATTACACAAATGCACACGTGTTAGTATAATAACCCATTTTAACATTAGTAATACCCTCCCCGAGACGGCATTCCAACGACTACGTCGGCAGAACCACGACAGCCGTTACGGAACCCTAGATCAATCGGGCAGCGTATCTAATACGTATCCAGGGGTTATGATACTTACAATGGAGCAGAACTTCGTTATTTAGGGGGATATTATACCCGAGTATTATGCCTATAATTCAGAATTTAGAGAAAGAAAACGTTCGTGAGCGAATTTCGACTGAAGGCCCGATGCCCTCTTATATAGGGCTGAAATCTGGTTCTCTCGCGGCCCGCGTAAGGTAAGCTTAAGGCTTACGCGGCCCGCGTAGTTGGGGGTCTAAGGCGTAGCTGATCCGGGTCACAAGCATAGGTTCAACACGTTGATGACACGTGTCCGCTCAGGGTTTCGCCGCGTTCATGATCTGTCGCGCCGCGCGTAGACCCTTATGTGGTCTTACGCGGCCCGCGAGCGATATACAATTTTTGTTTTTATTTTATTTTTAATGCTATATCATATTTTGGGCTCGGTTTTCACATATGGGGTGTATTTTAAGACATATTGGGATATTTTAAGATATATTAGGGTGTCAGAAAATTTTCAGGAGGGTTGTTATATCCTCCCCACCTTGTTTTAGAGCACGTCCTCGAGGTTTACTAGAACAGGTGTGGATATTTTCTTTGCATTTCTGATTCAAGCTCCCATGTGTATTCTGGTCCTCTTTTGGAGTCCCACTTCACTTTGACCAGAACTAATCTCTTGTGCTTGAAGTTCTTGACTTTCCTGTCTTCAATCTGTAGAGGCTTT